>NW_021026612.1:2183611-2226206 GCF_004153795.1 Camellia sinensis
CCTTTCCTCAATCAATTTGGAGCCCTCATCTAGTGGTTCCAAGCCCAAATTCAACACAGCCCAGTCAGCACAATCAAAATCCAAAGCAAAGGCTAAGCCCATTTCTCCTCCTGTTCCAAAGCTCATCAAAGGTCAAGACCAAATTATCCAGACAAGAACTGCTCCGTTAGCCCGACAAATCACAGATCAAGCTGAAGCCCAATCCACTTCCAGTTCAACACCATTCAGAAGAAGGATCAGTCAGTGCACACTCTTCTGAAGAATCAACTAATCAGTATTCAGGTCCTGAGTTTCAAGATGCTCAAGACCCGTTTGCCTAATCAACATAGGAATCCCATATAAATACAATTAGCTTCAGTCACTACTCTTTTGAGAAAAGCTGCCAATTTGTTTTATATTGATTCCTTTATTCACATGTTCCACCGAAAGTGATGAATAGTAAAAGTTACTGTTCACTGTCACAATTCACCCAATCACTTTTAGTAAAAGGCTGTACCAACTGTGTAATCACCCCACCGAAAGCATCCGACAGCATCTCCTTTACTTCATGATCTGCCAAGCTGCTTTCCGAAGTCACATGCTCACTGTCTACTTTTATTCTATATATTGTAATCAATTGTAGGCATTCAGGCATTCGTCAATTTTTTCTCCCTTCATTGTTGTATGAAACCAGAGTGTGCTGAGTGCTCTTAAAATTCTCCCTTTGCACTAGTTAAGATCCTTGCAGTTGCTACAATTGTAATTGTAAGTTATTTTGAATGTTATGTTTTAATTAAGTTTTAATTAAATATTTGTTTAACTAAATTCATATTTTAATATGTGCATTCCAAATTCTGTATCTTAGTGTTGTTACCCTCTTGTAATTCATCATCTTCACTCTGTTAATCTGCTTCTAAAGAAATTTCGAAATTTCTCAGTGAAATTAGAGAATTTTTGTAAAAAATTAAAATTTTTCTGAGTTGGGCAAATTTCTCTAAATCAAATTTTTTTTCTGTAGAAATGCTGAGAAACCTTAAACTACTATGAAATATTGTATTCCGTTATCTTATAAATAATATGACTTACTTTATAAAACTTTCCCATGAAATTTACATCTATAACTAAGCAAAAAATTAAAAACATAACGCAAACTAATTTAAGAAATTAGAGTTTCCCAAATATTTTTTAAATAAAATTAATTTTAATTTTATTATATATATAAAATGTCTAAAATATCCATTTTCTTTGAGTGCATCTAAATGATAAATGTCTAAGCTTACCAACTGCTGCAGAACTAAATGTAGTCCACACCATCAGCCACACTATGGTTCCCCATGATTTATAGTCTTGTTAATGGCCGTCTCCGACTATCATCAAGTACTGTTTGCTCTTTCCAATCGAAGTGTACTCTTCATATAGTCTCAACTACATAAATCATTGACGTATCCCGTGTTAGCAGTATGTGTTTTGGGGCCGCAGCCATCGCATCACTGATGGTCGATTGAAATTCCCACTTTCGTCCTTGTTCACAATCACCATATTGTTCACCTTCACTTGAACCGCCCTCACTCGTTTGCAATAACTTTCTTTCACTCACCGACTCATAAACCTTCCGATGTTGGCTCAACATTTCCAAACCCAAAATGACCATTTTTGGAAAACATTGACTCTCTTTCTGCTAGCCACCTGTCTTTTCTTGTTTTAGGAACGTAACCGTACTTAAAACAGGGCAAGAGATACGCTGTACAACTTGTTTCCATTTCGAAAAGGACTAAAAATGTTTTTGAATGCAGAAGTGAGTTGTGGCTTTAAAAGCCCATCCGAACCATGTTTGATGGTTGGTTATAATGACACTAAGGCAGAGGTATCGTGTATCATCGGATGTTAACTTGAAGGGACGTAGAATCCATGGATTGAATAGTGGTCGCCAAGAAAATCCATGTTTGAGTCGAGGAGGGTATGGCGCAATGCTTTGAGATCACAAATGGTGGTGTTGAGAGAGCCCATTGGAAGTGCAGTAGCCTATTGACCATGAGGGAAATACTGTCTTGTTAGGGAATAACGAATCGAAACCGGGCGTAGTTGTATATAATGGAAGATTGTTTGTTTGGTAACAGGAATTGGCAGAAAGAAAGGGGTTAAGGGATGGAATTGCAAACGCATCTGGTGAGCTAGAGTATTTTTGCAAGTGGAAAGAGAAGAAATAGGAGGGCGAGAAAGAATCTCTCTCTTTACCTGTACAATGAGAAGAGGAGAAGAGGTGAAAGGAAAAGAAGAGAAGCTGTGAGGGTGGAGCCGAGAGAGAGAAGGAAAGAGGCAGCCACCATATGTTCATAATTCTGCCAAAAGGAACCCCTCTCTTGCCTCAGACTTGGGAAATTATAGGGTTTTTATCTATTGTCCAACCTAACCATCTTCTTGCTCTTGCCAAGACTCCATAGGTCCACTTGTCATGCCACTACTTACACAAATCAAAACCCTACCAGAAATTCTAATGGTCCAAAGCTTAGAAGCATGGACAGTGACGGACAAGGAATTACAATAGGGGTTTTTTTGCTGGAAGTGATGATAAAACAGTGGGTTGCAGATCTGGTATGTAGGGGGAAAAAGATGAGGTTTTAGAGTTACAGTATTGCCCTCATTGTAGTCGACAAAGGAAAGGGACTGGGGTATTTTTTGTCCAAATTCTAACCTTCTTTAGTCATTGGCTAAAGGCGGCCATGTATAGGTAAATAGTTATCATAAATATACTTCCTATTACTCTGGTTTCGGTTTTGTTTTATGCACCATGTCAACTTTTAGTTCTCAATGGTGATCATTTCAACCCTATCTTGATTAAGATTATGATTCCTGTAACTTCATGCAAAGAAGTCCTTTCTGCATCATTAATGATAAATTTCTAGTCTAGCTAAGATGTTGCTCACATGAAGTAGTTTTGTCTCTATGATTCATCAAAGTTAAGTTGAATTTGAGTCATCTTTGCCTCAATCTCTACCTCTTTGTAACTAAGAACTATTATCACACAGCTTTACCTCTGTCATTTCCACTTCCTCTCATGAAGTGATCTTGAGCGTGGAAGTCCTGTTGTTGCCACTCTATAGTAGTGCTTTGCATTTTCTGGCTTCAGTGGCCTTAAACTGAGCTCTGGCTCATTTATGCAGCTCTGATTTTGCTGTAAGCGAGCAACTGTGGACTGCCATTATCTAATGGCATTTAACATGTTTTTGACATCATCTATGAAGCCTATGGAACATCTTGACAATTGCTTTCACATGAATTCATTCAACTCAGAATCTCTCGAGTGTTTTCTAAGATTTTCAATTTGCCTTTATTATCACTGATACAATCACCACAGTCCACGATTGTTGCATGGTGAATGACTTTTCTACTCTTGAGTTCTGATATTTTATTTTCTTTGCCGTCCTTAATTATACAGTTGTAGATTTAAAGTTGTATTTTGTTTATCATATGTATTTTTTCCACTAGGTTTTATTAAATTTTATATTCTTAATGTCTTTTCTGTGTCTCTTACAAAATGGAAAAATAGATAATCTTTTCTGCCTAACATCCGTTATATGCATAAGCCGGATTGTTACCCATCGCCACTATTTACATAAATGTTTACAATGGTTGCCTTTTTTTGGAGCAGGGATGGCTACAATGACTTCAACACATTCTACATGCAAGTAAGCATTGTGACATTAGATGTTATTTGTTGGATTCTATAAATTACAAAGTATCAATTTTGCTGGAGTTATTTTGATGATTCAAGTTGCAAAGCAAAATTTGTGTTGGACTCATCAGTTAGCATTGCTGCTGATTGGTCGTTGGTGTCAGCATTAACACATTTTTTTGTTGGTCTAATTAATTTACCACCACCATTGCTAGTGATTGTTCCTTCTCTCTTATTGTTGAATTGAATGTCAGCAAGTTTGTTTTCCTTTGAGTAAATGTTTAACCTTTGACTGCTGTAGGTTTGGTTTGACTAGTTTGATTTGTCTACTTTTTTTTTACTTGGACTTGTGTTTAGGCAATGCCTTATTGATTGTATGTGAAGATTAGTTGGTAAAAAGAAGAATGTAACCTCAGCAAGACATAGGGACTGAGGAGAACAGTTCATCTGCGAAACTACTGCACAAGGAAGAACACTTGGAAATATTGTTTTTTGGTTACAGTTTTTGTGAACATTGAATTTCTACGGAGGGAACTATAGAAAGTGTTGTCTATGGGATCTAAGACCAGAATGCTGTGACTTTTCCTGACCTTAATGCACCCCCACAGACCACATGCTTTTCTTTCATTTAAGCATGTTCAGCTTGGCTCACTTTCTGTTTATGTAATTTTAATTATTGCTTAAATATATGGCCTCATTTTAGGAATTATAATTTTGTCAAATGTCAATACCAATAAACATCATATTTTTAGTTTTATTTATTGATCTGAGGGTTGTGACACAACCATAAAATTTGTGGATCACTTTTCTTAATTGTTTTTTTGTACATGGATATCAAAAGTGCACATAAGTTAAAACTGTTTAATAAATGAGATCCAATTCATTTGTTTTTTCAGAAAATGAAATTATATGCATTAGTAGTAAAATATAGTCAAATTGTTTTCCCCTAAATCTTTGATATGTTATGTGATAGTTCACATTTTTATTTTTTTCATTTTATTTTTTTCCCTAGAGCAAAATTTTGGGCACAATTTTTTGTGGGATCATTGAGAAGCTAGAAATGCAGTTTAAGCTGTTATCTACTAAGAGTTAAAGCATGTATGAGTGTGTGGTGTAACTGGTGGAAATGGTGGAGGTGATGGCTGTGACCAGCAATACCAAGTGGTGTAAATGTGCAAGAGTAATGTTGTGTTGTAGTGACAGTGTCATTAACTTTGCATGCCTGTAGTTTCCTTGGTATATGCATTTAAAGAGCATGAATGTTTTTTCCGCTATGGTCTATAGACATTTATGGAAGCTCTAGGTGCTGAACAAGTGTCTGAAAAAAGGAGCCCACTAACTTTATGTGACAATTTTGTTGACACTCTTGATTTTGCTGCTAACTCAATCTTTATTCATTCTTTACTTGTTTCTTTGCAATTTGTGAAAGCCTTGTCGATTTTGTTTCAAGCTAAGTCTTTGTTATTATAGTTCTTCCCCTTTCTCCTTACTTACAGGCGGCATCTGGGACTAAAGGGGGTTCCAGTGGTTCTCCAGTAATTGATTGGCAAGGCAGGGCAGTGGCATTGAATGCTGGGAGCAAGTCATCAAGTGCTTCGGCATTTTTTTTGCCTTTAGAAAGAGTGAGTATCTTTTCAATTATTTATTGTGATTTCTATGTCATGCTTCTTTTTTGATAATATTTTACAATTCTTGTTATTTTCTTCTTTATAGTTTGATTTTTTGTCTTGTTATGCGTGCTACTTTTATTGGTTCATCTGGCATGCATATTGTCTTGATGCAAATTTACTTTTATTGTTCTTTTCATTGCTTTAATTTTCTCTACACACTCATTGCTATTCTATTAGATTTTAAGGAACATTAGTTGTCAATATTCTATGTGAAGCTTGGCATTGTGAGATGCCAGTCTCATATGTGCTTGAATTATCTAAAACCATCCACTTTGTATTCTAGAGATTTGATCCAATTGATTGGTTGATGCCATGATGATTTAAATGTCATAGTTTCTAAGCACTCATCTCATGGTTATACTGTTTGCAGGTTGTAAGGGCTTTAAAGTTCTTCCAGGAGGGAAGAGATTCATTTTGTGACCAGTGGGAGGCTGTTACTATTCCTCGTGGTACACTTCAGGTTTGCTAATTCTTATCCTTGCAGACTGTAGAGCTTTACTTTCATCAGAGCTCCCGTTTGTTTGGTTTCTGTTGAAACTGCATAGAACAGAGAATAATACATATTCTTGTGGATATTTGGCCAGATTTCCAAATTGTATTTCTTTTTTAGGCTTGATGTTATGATACATGCCAGACACCTCCTTGGAATAAAAGAATACCCCATTTAGTTTGCCAACTCTTTTCCTTTTTATTTTATTTAATATGGTTTGCTCCTTGTGATTGTGCTACTGTAAATTCAATGATTTTTAAATTTTGAGAATCTTCCATCTTGCAATTTTTGTACTCTGTGAGTGCTTTAACCTCAGCATCTGTACATATAAATAAATACCTAAGAATCTTCTCTCGGTTTGGTTTCATTTTTCTTTATAACATCATTCTATTCTATATTTCTACTTGACAATTCTTTATGAAGATTTGGCATCTGGTCCATAAAATATGCAGTTGTTAAATCGTAACAGTTATTTCTCCTTTTTCTACAATACCTGATTCTTGTTGGTTTTTTGTGGATGATTCCATGCTCAAGGGTATATTCTATTATATGTTGTCATCCTAAAATATTATGTGTAGTGTAGGTCTAATTGGTTATTCCTTTAGTGTTTAGTTTAGTAGCACTATATTTCTTGTGATACATTTAATGTGTGCATATAATGGTAGAAATTCAAAGATCATAGGGTAAATTTGCTTTACCCGATTGTGGTTTGGTCAAATATAAACACATTAACTCCCTGTGGTTTCTGGACTACTGTGCATTACTTACCTTTGTTAATGGCAATGATAAAATGACTTCTTCTTCTTCTTCTTCTTAATACTTGTAGAATAAGATCAGAGTCTGTAAACCAAAAAATATTCTTGCAAATAGGATCACCCCCCTGCATATTTCTGTTTGGCATGTGTGTGCAATTCAAGATTTACTTCTGTATAAATTGGCTCTCGTAATTCATGATATAGGTGACGTTCCTGCACAAAGGATTTGATGAGACACGTCGCCTTGGTCTCCAAAGTGATACAGAACAGGTACTTAGGCCTGTGTGGAAACCTGCATTCTTTTGTTTCATTGGTTAACAATATAATAATTTGAGATTCATTAACTCTTTAATGAGTGTTTTTGACTGGATTAGATGGTGCGCAATGCATCACCGGTTGGGGAAACTGGAATGCTTGTTGTTGATTCTGTGGTGAGTATACTTTCTTCAGTGTGTTAGAATTAATTCACTAGATTTTTGTCCTCTCTTTAATGTCTGCTATCTTTCTGAGCCTCTTCAGGTGCCTGGTGGCCCAGCTCACAGCCTTTTGGAGCCTGGTGATGTGCTTGTTCGGATAAATGGGGATGTAAGTATTTCTTCAACTGTGTACCACATACATATTAACTCCATTTGTGTGTCTTGTTTACTTCCTATTATGTTTTTTATATTGAACATTTATTTTTTTCCAAGCTGCATTTTCTATTTTTAATGAAAATTTTGAACAAATATAAACTTATTGTTCTTTCTCTATGTGCTCCTCTTGCCTTTTTCTTCTTCAACTTTTTTGTTTTCTTACTTATTTAAAAATTTAGTTGTGGCTATCTTTGCAGGCTCCAGCTTGCAATGATTATTTTTTTCTTTTTAATTTTGCCTTGTTGGACTTGTTTTGTGGATGCTAAAGGAATTTTAAACTAAAACATGAAATTTTGAGTTAAACTTCTAAATTATGTTGAACTTTATCAGTAGGGGGTGAAATTAATTTGTGGAAGTTTATCAAAGCTGAAATTTAGATTTATAATTTTGTAAAATTTCTTTTCTTATTTTACATTTGTTTCATAATAGTGAAGTTTGGGATTAGACTTTTTGAACAGCCTTTGTTTCAAGTAACCTGTTTCAATTTTCCAGAAACCAATGCATGCTGATTTCTGGATTGTGGAATTCGAGTCATAATTTTCATGTTGAATTTCTGAAATATGACCTGCATGACTTGTCTTTTGATATATCAAAATTGTTAGTGCAGGTAATTACTCAGTTCCTAAAATTGGAAACATTACTTGATGACAGTGTGGACCGAAACATTGAATTACAGATTGAAAGGGGTGGCACACCATTGACTGTAGACTTGACGGTGAGCGACATGACCCCATAAACTGTCTTCTACATCGGTCTGACACCACCATACAGTGTCCTCTACAACGTTATGACACCACCATCCAGTGTCTTCACCAATGGTCTGACACGACCATACCGTGTCTCCTATCCTCTTTTATTTTTATGTATTTTCTTGTTTTGTTACTCTCTCCAAACTCAAGTTGGTTAGTTCCTATCCCCCTTGAGTTTGCGGGGGGCTGTTAAAATTCACCTACTACACACCTACCACTACCACCTACTACACACTCACCTACTTCACCTACTCTCCACCTACTCCTCACCTACTCCATACCTACTACACACTCACCTATTCTCTTCCCACATCCTCTCTTCTATATATAGGAATCATGAATCATTGTAATAGAAAAAAATACATCAATCAATAATATCAATCATAAATACATATTTCATTCTCTCTATTTTTCTATACATCAAATTTAACAACTTTTATGTACAGCAATCTGTTAGAGTGCATTGAAATCCTATTTTTCTGAATTGTTTTTTCTTATGGAATTCTTGTAGGTACAGAGCCAAATGAGTTCACTTTTGCGACTGTGCTTACTTCTTGTACGGGTGCTCTTGGGATTGAACATGGAAAGCAAATCCATTCTCTTATAATCAAGAGCAGGTTTGAATCCCACATATATGTTGGGAGCTCACTTCTTGATATGTATGCCAAAGGTAGTAAAATCCATGAGGCTCAAGGAGTTTTTGAAGGCTTGCCTGAAAGAGATGTTGTTTCTTGTACTGCTATAATCTCAGGTTATGCTCAATTGGGTCTTGATGAAGAGGCAATAGAACTATTTCGTAGGCTGCTAAGGGAAGGAATGACTTGCAATTATGTTACTTATGCAAGTGTTTTGACTGCATTATCTGGACTTGCTGCAGTGGATCATGGCAAGCAACTTCACAATCATGTCCTCCGCTCTGAGATGCCATCTTATGTGGTTCTTCAAAATTCTCTTATTGATATGTACTCAAAATGTGGAAACCTCACTTACTCAAGAAGGATCTTTGACAACCTGTCGGAGAGAACTGTCATCTCATGGAATGCAATGCTTGCGGGTTATAGTAAACATGGTAGGGGAAGGGAAGTGGTTGAGCTTTTCGAACTGATGCGAGAAGAAAAGAAGGTCAAACCTGACAGCATTACATTTTTGGCCGTTCTATCTGGTTGTAGCCACGGAGGTTTTGAAGACAGAGGGCTGGAAATTTTTGATCAGATGGTTAGCGGGAAAGGTGGTGTTGAGCCAGAGATTGAGCATTATGGTTGTGTTGTAGATTTGCTAGGGCGTTCTGGTCAAGTAGAAAAGGCTTTTGGATTTATCAAACAAATGCCTTTTAAACCAACTGCTGCCATTTGGGGTTCACTTTTAGGTGCTTGTAGGGTTCACTCAAATGTTGACATTGGGGAACTTGTGGCTAAGAGGCTCTTAGAAATTGAACCTGAAAATGCTGGGAATTATGTTATCCTTTCTAATCTATATGCTTCTGCAGGGAGATGGGAAGATGTAAGAGGTGTAAGGGAGTTGATGAATGAGAAAGCTGTGGTAAAGGAACCAGGAAGGAGCTGGATTGAGCTTAACCAAACCCTTCATACTTTTCATGCCAGTGATCGAACACATCCCCGAAAGGAAGAGGTTTTTGAAAAAGTGAGAGAATTGCTAGTAAAGATCAAGGAAGCTGGTTATGTTCCTGATTTGAGTTGTGTTTTACATGATGTGGATGAGGAACAAAAGGAGAAGATACTCCTAGTCCACAGTGAAAAACTGGCTTTGGCATTTGGGCTGATTGACACTGCTGAAGGAAAGCCTGTTCAAGTCATGAAAAACCTGCGAATTTGTGTTGATTGCCATAATTTTGCCAAGTTTGTGTCAAAGGTTTACAGAAGGGAAGTGTTTTTGAGGGATAAAAATCGATTCCATCATATTGTTGGAGGAATCTGCTCATGTGGAGACTACTGGTGAGTTTTGACCGTTCTTTGATGGCCTTGCTACCATTTTGAGGATACGATTGGAAGTTTTGTGCATCGATTATGGGTTTGATAGCGTTGGTGTAATATTCTATGTCATTAATGGATGAGATGGCAAAACAACCATACCCTTAAGCAGTTTACAAAAAAATTGAAAGGCAAAAATTTACTCTACGCATAAACATGAGTGTTGCTGGCGGGTGTTGGTGTTCGACATGACAAAACTAAAGATGGAAGCATCTTAGTTTCTTCTGCCTCTATGCTTCCTATTGAGATTTTCCTAAACTGATGTTAATAGAATGACTGACCATCTTTTGCAGACAAAAGCTAACCGCGTGATGTATATATGCTTCTTAGGTAAACATGAACCAGTTAAAGCTAGAGGTGACAGTTTGTTGGACCAAAGATGTCAAAACGAGTTTCAAGATGCTAAGATGGGAAGGGTTAAGAACAGAACAGTTGCAGTCACAATTTTATTATTGGGCCTACTTGTTTCGAGATTCTTAGAATAAGGGGTTTTACATCAAGCATAATTTTTCAGATTTGCTGAAAGATATAAAAACCTTGAGGATTGGTTGTAGAGCTGTAATTTTATTGACATAAGTAGGTTTAATACTTGTTTGATGAAGGAAGACCTTGGCCACTGTCCCATGGGTTCCACAAATAATCATCATGAAGATGTAAAAAGTTTTAAGCCCTGACAGTGATATTCTAAAGGGGAAAATTCACTTTACCTTTTGTGATTTTGCTTTGGAACGCTTTACCCTCTTATAGTTTAAATATATGCAAAGAACCCCCTTATGATTTTGCAAAGAACCTTCGTATGATTTTGGACTAAAGTGCAAAGGTAACTCTGTTATAAATAAGGATAAAATACTCCTGTAGTATATTCTCTTTCTCTCTTCTTTAATACATATAATTTTCTATCTTAATCACATATTTAACAAATAAAATCATAGTAAACTAAACACTCTAATTTATTACTATCATAAAATCACCTTAATCTAATTTTTTATTTTTAACCCAATTTCTTATTTAATAACATTTTAAATTAATTATAAAATTACCATAAATTAAACCATAAGATTAACCTAAGCACCTTAATTTATTTTCTTAAATTTATCTTAATCTAATTTTTAATTTTAATCTAATTTCTTATTTAATAAAATTTTAAAATAAGCATATATATGACTACTTAAATCATAAATTAAACTAAATACCCTAATTTATTACCATAAAAATTGCCTTATTTAATAACATTTTTAATTAAACATATGAATGTATATATTTAACAAATTAAATCACAAATTAAACAAAACACCCTAAATTATAAAAATTACATTGTTTAATAACATTTTAAATTAAACATATAAATATATGGGGGATGCACCAATAAATCCCAAATTAATAACTTATGCACTGTTTAGTCCTAAAAGTTTTCTTATAGATGGAAAGGTCCCATTACAATGTTAATAACATCAGATACAATGTTAATAACATCAGAGTCATGTTACAAACATTGGATTTCAAACATCTAATGTTCATCAAATTTCAATAATGTTTGAAAATATAGGATGAAAAACATCTAATGTTCATCAGATTTCAATAAATTTTGAAATTATAGAATGAAACATCAGATCATTTACATCATTCACATCAAGTTGATGTAAAAATGGGACTAAATGGAGCATAAGAAAACTTTTAGGACTAAATGGTTCAACGTTTCAAAAACTAGGACTTATGGGTAAATTTTCCTAAATATATATATATATATATATTTAACAACTTCAATAATAAATTAACCTAAAAATATATCTTAATTTATTACCGTAAAATTAAATCATAAAATTACCTTAATCCAATTTTTTAATTTTTAACCCAATTTATTATTTAATATTATTTTAAATTAAACATTTACATATATATACGTATATTAAATTAACCTAATTACTCTAATTTATTATCATAAAATTAACTTACTCTACTATTTAATTTTTAACCCAATTTCTCATTTAATAATATTTTAAATTAAATGAAATGAAATTATTTACTTTTTATAAAAGATGACAATTTGGGTTAGGGGTCGGTTAGGATTAAGATTTAATTTAGAGAACAAGATGAATATGAGGATATTATTGACATTTGATTCAATTTTTGATTTTGACTTAGAACCTTTGCATTGTCTACTCTCAATTTGAAAGAGGGTAACACAAAATTTTCCTATTAATAAGTGTAACACATCTTCTATTATATTTAACTGAAAAACTAACACTAGCACTTTAATTCAAAATTATAAAGGAAATCTCTATCCATATTTAAACCATAGAGAAATAAAATATTTCGTGACAAAACCATAAGAAGGATAAAGCGAATTTTACCCTAAATGGTATGAAATCAATCTGAATTTGGAGCTACTGAATTGTGGACAAAGCTCTGTTAATACTTAAATTTGAATTGAAAGCTTATAATTAGTCATCACATCCACTGGCCTTTATTGAACCATGTAATCATAATAATGTTCCAAGGATGTGACACAAGTAGAGTGCAAAAATTTCATTTGTTTTTCTCCCCATTGTAGACTAGAAAATGTTTATCATGCCTTAACATATGACAAATTTTCATTTCTCAAAGTCTTTAATTCCTAACAAGAAGACAACATTTTGATGGTTCTTTTCCTCCTCCTTTTTTACCAACAAGTACAAGAACTTGATTAACAAATTTTACTTTTTGTCTTACAAAAATGATGGCCTTAACACCATCTTCCATTCTTATTTTACTCTACAGTTGTAATTAAGGTGCACCTTGATCTGATCACATGTAAATCTTATCGCTAGATGTGTGCAAAAAAACTCACCTACGTAACCACCCAATCCGTCAATCCACACCAATCCGTGCTGCTACCGACGCTTTGAAAGTTTTGGTGGTTGGATTGGATGGGTTGCATACTAAATTTATGTAAGTTGAATTGCGTGCAATCTAAAATCTTCAACCCACTTACATAAACAACCCAACCCGCTAATTCTTATATATATATATATATATACATATAATCAGACAACTCAACTATAAATAAATCTTCCATTTTACTTTTGTACGGGGAGCAAATATTCCGGCAAGCTCGTACTCCTTTCTTCCGAGCTCCGTTTCTGTCCGATCACTTGCGAGCAAATAACGGTAAGCTACCCGGCGGTGTGTGGCCGGAAAAACCCTCCGACGATCAAGTTAGCACACACCTTAGGATAGAGAGAGAGAGAGAGAGAGAGAGAGAGAGAGAGAGAGAGAGAGAGAGAGGAGTGTTTGAGTGTAAAAATTCCTTACAAAAGTGTTCGTGTGTCCCGTATGGGGGGCGCAGACATGCTTATATACCCTCTGCGCCCCATACCCACTCCCAGTCATCTCCTGACACGTGGCTCCGCTATCCCATCTATCAGCATAAACCTTGCTGATCATCACCTAATCTCAACTGCCTGCCTTCTCAGCTGGAGCTCGGCAGCCGAGCTGCTCTATCCACGGTCGTGCTGTGCTTCATACCCAAGCACTTCACTGGCTAAGCCCAAGGAGGACCGGGCTAGGCGGCATCTCGGCATAGCCTAGCCCGGGACACCTCCTATGGTCGGCCTTCCTGCCGATCAAACGATTACCTCGCTGACCACGCCTTTCCGGGCGCCGATCACTCAGCTTGACAGGCTCTATCATCGCCTGATCAAGCAGCTCGGTCCAACCGAGCACTTCCTTGCCGAGCAGCTTCTTTAGGGTCTGGGGCGGCACATACTTGGCCCAACTCCTACCCGGCCCAAGTTCTGGCAGCCCATCCCCGGGCAGATCGCCGGTCATCTCGGCCCCATGCACCATTAGGCTCTCAACCTACTCGGCCGTTACCTCGGCCCAATTCCAGATCATAAATCTCCCTCTCAATTGCCCCTTAATTCCGTCCGCGAAAGCGTCACTAGGATTACTCACTTCGACCGAGATAACATTTCTTCGGTCTTCAAGATGCCAAAGGGCGACCGGGCTAGTTAACATAACTGTCTGCAAACTTGCCCGGTTACACTCCTCGGCTGACGTCCTCTTCTTCGAAAGTAGCCCGGTTGGCTCTTCGACTCTTCAACCTGTATCTTCAGTTCTGACATCGCCATAAATGGGGACACGTAGCGGGCTGCCATTGGTTCTCAAGCAGCTAACCCGCCGTTTTTGCCAGAATTTGAATTTGGGCGGTCTCTCTCTTGTCTATACATACAAGACCTCTTACTCAATTTCCTCCTACTGTCATTCTGCTATCCGACTCGCTAGAGCTCTAGCATCTTCGTCCAGGCCCCGCTTGCCATTCTCTGCTTTTGTGCTCGAAGGAAAAGTAGTTGCCCCTCAGTGGTAAGACCTTCAATCCCTCTTTTGTTGCTATTTTCTTTAATATTACACACAATAGGGCACTAAAACTTAGTTCTTAGGGCATAGGCCATAGAAACCGTCCCAAACCTCCCACTGTTCTTGGTGTTCTTTATTTTTCCTTATTTAATAACATTTTTAATTAAACATATGAATGTATATATTTAATAACATTTTTAATTCAACATATGAATGTATATATTTAACAAATTAAATCACAAATTAAACAAAACACCCTAAATTATAAAAATTACATTGTTTAATAACATTTTAAATTAAACATATAAATATATGGGGGATGCACCAATAAATCCCAAATTAATAACTTATGCACTGTTTAAAAAATGAATATGATAAGGCCTTGCATAAATACTGATAAGGGGTCTGTCAATTATTTTTGGGGGATGCACCAATAAATCCCAAATTAATAACTTATGCACTGTTTAGGCCTAGTTTGGCTACTTCCAAAAAAGTGCACTTATTTCATCTTTTTATCTTTTTTGGGTCACATCAATCAACATCTCCTCTCTACTTTTTCTACACATAATACAAAAAAAGTCAAAAAGTGCACTTATTTAGTCTTCCCAAACTAGGCCTTAGTCCTAAAAGTTTTCTTATAGACGGAAAGGTCCCATTACAATGTTAATAACATCAGATACAATGTTAATAACATCAGAGTCATGTTACAAACATTGGATTTCAAACATCTAATGTTCATCAAATTTCAATAATGCTTGAAAATATAGAATGAAAAACATCTAATGTTCATCAGATTTCAATAAATTTTGAAATTATAGAATGAAACATCAGATCATTTACATCATTCACATCAAGTTGATGTAAAAATGGGACTAAATGGAGCATAAGAAAACTTTTAGGATTAAATGGTTCAACGTTTCAAAAACTAGAACTTATGGGTAAATTTTCCATTATTTTTTGTTTAGTTAACCAGAAAATTGATTTGTTTTGTTTAGTTAATGGGTCTGTGAATTATTAAATTCACTCTAGTCCTTCATTCAATATAATTAAATTCCTAAATTCATTAAGCCCAGCCATGCCCAGCCCTAGTCCTTCATTCACTCTCTTTCTCACTCTCTTCCTCTTCTCTCTCTCATCTAAGATCCAAATCGTGAGGTAGATCAAAATCCAAATCCCATTGCCAGTCGCCACTCCTTCGTCGGAACTCCGACCCTCTCATCAATCGAAGACAAACCCTAAGCCGCTACTCCACTTGCACACTTTGCTGACGCCCCCGAAGGAGGCTACCCACTGCTGGCGTAGGCTTACGGAAACACCTTCGCATCTCTGTTGCCATTGTCTAATAATCCTTTACTCTTTTTTGATTTGTTTTTGCTGATTCCATTATAATATAGTTGCTTTGCTTCTCTTTTGATTTTGATCCTTTTGTATTAACATGGAAAAATTAGGGATTTTTTGCCCCCTTAATTAATGTGATTATTGTGCTTTTAAATTATGCAATAGGATGGAAGATGTTTTCTGGCAAGTTACTTGATTTCTTTTTGTTCTAAACCCGCAACAATACTAAAATCTTTGAGGTCTGCTTCAGGTTTGGATTTCCTTTCATTGATCCATTTTTGTACTTGTTGTTTTTTTTGTAATTTAATTAATTTTGACCTCATTCTGTTTAAGGCAACCACTACATGGTACACCTATTGGTTATGTTATTGTTTGATATAGTTTTACAATTTCAAGTCACCAAATAGTCTTTGAACTGTTTGTTAAAATGTCTGACCCAGAAATGTTTATTTTGAAATGATAAAGAAATGAAAATGCTATATGCTGATCAAGTCACCTGTTGGTTATGTTACTCTTGGTTTATTTTCTAACTCTAATGTTTAGGACAATTGATTTGGTGTATATATAATAAACCAATTATGAAAATCAATGTACTAAGAAATTAAGAATTGCTATTGTGATTGATAAGTAATACCTTGGGTTTTCTATTTCCAATCTAGCAGTATCCAATTAGATGAATGATTATCATAAATAAATAAACATTCATGGGTGATTAAATCTTTCTGCTACACCTGGTTTACTAGTTCTAATATGTCAACCTCAACTTTGATCCTGTGCTTATGAGGTGTTATTTATTTTCTGGAATCATCAAGGGGACCCAGTTTTTTGGCTACAGTTCTACATGTGAATCAAAGGAGACAGATTGCTACCTCTTTATTTATTTATTTATTTTTATCAATCATATATTTATATATTTCTTTAAAATGACTAAAGTGCTCCTGCCAAAAAGTGTCGTGCAACTTGAGATGAAAAAACAATTAGCCACTTTTGTAATTCTTTAGGAATGCCTTTGCCCTATTTTATTGGGATCAGAAAAACTTAAGACCTAGAAACACCCACTCTTCACATGCATGGGAGTGGCATTATACCATCTAAGCCACACATCAATGGCATTCTTTGGCCTGTTGAACCTGACCCATCATACAGTCTATTATTGGACATGTTCTAACAACTTAGTCCTACCAAGAAGCAAATTGCAAACCGAAGACATTAGTGAGAAATCTTCAAGGAAGGAACTTTTATGGAGGTAGATATGTGCACCTTTAGTCAGTTTTTTGATGTGCAGAATACCTTGTTTGAATTGGAGGAAAGAATGATTTTTTGTCTTTGAAATTAAGTATTGTTATTCATCCGACTGATGTGTTTGAATTTTTTTTTTACTCTGTTATTTGCTACAAATGAATGGAATACGGACACCTCATTATCAATACTGCCATATTCTCCAATATTCACAAAATACCCCAACCATAGCAAAATATTTGTTGATCTCATTGCATATGAAGATAAAATATGATTGCTTCTCCTATGGAAACTATCTCATCATATAATGTTTTCCATATTTTTCTGGAATATCTCATATAATGAACTCCTTGGTTTTCTATGCAGATAACCGTCAAGGGATATGCAGTATCAGGAGGTGGCCGTGCAATTGAGAGAGTAGATGTATCCATTAATGGTGGCAGAACCTGGGTAGAAGCATCCAGATACCAGAATGCGGACATTCCATACATTGCTGATAATGCAAGTAGTGACAAATGGGCCTACGTGTTTTTTGAGGCAAACGTTGATGTCCCTATGACTACTGAGATAGTTGCTAAAGCGGTATGTCTTCTTTGTTTCTTCTCATTATAGCATAACCTGCTTATATGTTGCAGGCTCTCTCAAATGCTTTAATAGAGGATGAACTCATTTATCTGAGGGCTCAATTTGAGCTATTGGAACCAAAAGATGGGTGTTTCTCACTCAATAATTTCAAAATGGTTAGTTGGTTATCTCTTTAAATTTAAATTTTGTAGAAGCTAGTCACACAATATGATATGGTTTTTTAATAATAAATGTATTTGCTAGTGTTCCTTGGTATTTGATTTCTTTTTTATGACTATTTATTTGACCTAAAAAAACTTGCAAGCCCTTACAAAAAATGTAACTGATGCCATGAAAGAGTCAAGGGTTCCTGATATTTTAAAACTAGTGAGACATGTCTATGTACTTGCAGTGACAAATTTGAAATTAGATTGACATGGATATTTATACAAAAAATACATATTTCTTTTTGTTTTTTTGATGTCTTATGTTGTTTTCTTCATTAAAGTTTCTGCATGCTATGAGATGGGTGATTGGGGTATAGGGTTCTATTGAGTGTTATGAATTGAGACCTGTTTCTCTGCCATGGTTTTCCTACAATGAACTTGTCGTACTTTTTATCACAGCAAGACACCTTAGCAAAGTACATAATCCAACAGTTTGAGTTAAAATTAAAGTAAAATAACATTAAAGCCATACATCCTAAAATGATGTAGTTTTGCCTCAACTTTAAATATAGGCCGTTGGATTACCACACCAAAACCATAATGATTGTGATGGTTATATGCTATAATACTAAAGAATTACACGATATCATATCAGTGAGGCATGTATACTATTAGTTTTTCATCTTCCCTTGTTCTCTGTTCAACTCGTAAAACCATAGATTTTTGATATAGATGAGATAGAACATTAAACTTGTTATTGGTTGCCATTCTATTGCCATTAAACGATATCATAGCAGACTTGTTTCATAAAATCAAAAAACAATGTTATGTGAAGGCATTGTACTCTGTTATGGATGTAACTTACCAAAGGTTGATCCCATGATCCATCATTACGAATTTCTATAATTTTTATCAGGTTACTCTAGGAATATGCCTGGATATAAAATATGTCAAGCATAATGAGTGAATAGCACATTTAGTATGTTTGTAATTAGCAACTCTCTGGCTTTAACGCAAAGAATGAACATATTCATGTTTGTACAACTCTGTAAAGTTAGGCTTGGCTACACATGCTACTGCAATTTTGGTCGAAGAAATTTCTAGTAAAACATGAACATTCATCAATAGCAACATGAACAATTTCACACCTAATGTCAAAGGCACAAGTAAAATAGTTCTTAGGCATCATTGATAATCTTTCTCACAACATGGAACAAACACATCAATGCAAAGAATCATGTAGATCATCCATATTTTTATTGGTGCAATAAATACATACACATGTTGATAAGTTACAGAGGCCATAATTTTGAAGTTAATGGTTTTCGTTTGTTGGAGCTAAAGCCACCATTCAAAAAGCAAATTTTTAATTGATACAAGTGGTTACAAGTGAAATCACCCATAAAATTCCATCCTAAGCTACAAGAGACTAGACCACAGTGACATTCACTAGCAAAAGGACACAAAAAATGCAACGAAGAGATGAAAATTCTAGAACATGAAGAAGTGTAGCCTTAATATGTGAGAAGATTGTGGGCCACTAATTCATTCATTCATGAAGAAGTGCTTGTGAAAAAAAAAACTTGACGATGTTGTTTAAACTCATGTTTATTATCTCTTTTAGAGGAAATGGAGCTAGTGTCCTTCGGATTGTTCCCTATGCAGCATTACATTTCATCATGAAATATGAGCAGTATCGCATTTGGATCTTGAACAATTACTCTGCCTTGGGAACGGGCCCCATGATAGTACTTTTCTACTCCTTTTTCATTGATTTGGTTATTTAGTTTTTGTGGGTCTAAATTTAACATTCTTCTTTTGTTATATGATGGAAATTAGGAATGGTGAATGGGGTGATCATGTCACTTTGCAGGCTGCTGCAAATTCTGTATGGTTCTGCGACTTCATTTTTTCTTTTCTCTTCATTATTAATATAGGCTTGTTGGTATTTTTTGTGTACTATCACTGTGGATGGGGGGTGAGGATTGTGTAACGCGGCCCAATGGGCTGTCAGCCATCAGATAATACAAATGCATACATAACTTTAGGAATTACCTTGTTAAAGATTATTTTGTAGATCTCTGTTTAATCTGATTAATAGCATATTCTAGAATTATATTATGACATATGACTGGCAAAGCGTATGATGTTGGACATTTAATGTTACAGCTATCAGCTCTATCTCAACTAGATTTGTTGGACTTGACCAAACATGAACTAACAAACTGTGTCCAAATTTTTTGTTTTTTGATCTATTGGTATCTGTTGTGCAACAGAATGTTGTTTGCCTGTTTAGTTATTCTGTTTCGATATAGTTGAAGTCTATCTAGATATTTCATGTTATGGTACTATACATTACACAGTTTGCCATTTGCCAACTTGCTTTAACCCTTTGCTTCAAAATATTTTGCAATCAAACCATCTTGATCATGATTACTTAGCTGCCCACCACTACTAGCAAGTGCATGCATGCATTGTTGATGTTCCCTTTGATGTGTGATGGTGGGTATAAATATTATGTGTCTTGTGGGATCACAATTTCGAATTCTTATAGCTATTCAGAGTTTACCATAATGACAAGTAAGTTGTGTGTGTGTGTGTTTTTATTTTTATTTTTTTTTTTGGGTGGTTTTGGACAGACGAAGTTATTTCAGAAAAATATATCTTGGAATATGGAACGGATTGTCTAGAGATGCATGTTGGAGCAGTTGAGCCTGATGAACGTGCTTTGGTGGTTGATGATTTGATTGCCACTGGTGGAACCCTCTGTGCAGCAATGAATTTACTGGGTACTCACTTGTAAATCATTTGTATTAGCTTTATGAGCCCCAGTAAAAGCACTGTCCTCTTTTACTTTTTCCTATATTTTAAAAAATTTATGTGGAAAATGCTTTGACTCATGGATATAAACAATTCCATATGTAGTGAGAAAACGAACCACCTGTTTATTAGTCATTGAACACAGGGACCCAATGAAGGGTTACCTGGACAAGGGCTACAACTTGGGCTATTTGGATCTGGGTGAAGGCCAAATACTATGCCAACCTTTAAAAAAAAAAAAAAAAAGGATTGAAGAGGCTGTTATCCAATTTACCTTGAGTCAAAGGTGTTCAGCGTCAATCATGTTGGTTAGGTTGTTTGGTTAGCCAAATAACAAAATTTACCATATGTTTGTTATAGACTTTCTCCTTCTTAATTCATCAAGCATTTTGCCCATTTAACAAAATGAATGTTTTGCTCCTATTTCTCAGGACTGAATTAATATGGAATTTGATGTTGCATACTTGTGTATTTTATTGATTGAGCATACCTCTTCAATTAAATTTTCGAAACCATATAGTATGCATTATGTATGCATGTGTAGCGACTGATACTGCCCTTGCTGCTGGAAATATATATATATATATCGTGCAAACCAGAATATATTGTGACTGATTTAATTTTTTTTGGTCAGAACGTGCAGGGGTTGAAGTTGTTGAATGCGCATGTGTAGTTGAATTACCAGATTTAAAGGTTTGTATGCAATGCACTCTTGGCCGCTTTCATTTCCTTAGCTGTTAGTTAGTTCTTCTGTGGTTTGGTTCTTAAATATCATCAATTGATTGTGATTCCTGCTTCTATAATTACTTGTTTTTATTGAAACTGTGCTCTGCTTATATGCTACCACTATCTCAGTTCCTTGACATTTATCTGAATTGATCAATTGACATTTATATGTTGCTGTTGCTGAGTTATGTGTTGAAACTTGGATATAGAAAATTTTATAATAAGACCTGTTTTGATAATGAATTCGTCCTATTTTGATTATGAATTCGCTAAATATTACAGGTGTATTATTTTCCTGCTTTGGCGACCAATTTATTAGTCGCGACAAATAAATTATTTTTTTTCGCGAAAAATGACAATTGCCGACCAAGAGTTTTGGTCGCAAAAAATACATCTATTGCCGACCAAAAATTTTGTTGGGTCGTGAAACTCACTTTTGCCGACCAACAGTTTTGGGTCGCGAAAAGTAACAATTGGCGACCAAACTGATTTTGGTCGCACAATGTCACAGTTGGCGACCAAATTTTTTTGTCGCGAAATGTCAACAATTGGCGACCAAACTTTTTTGGTCGCGAAATGTGTCAATTGGCAACTAAGAAATTTGGTCAACAAAAGGCGACTTTTCGCGACCAAAGTGTTTTAGCGACAAAATGAATTAGTCGGCGGTAATTAAATATTTATCGACCAAAAATTTAGTCGGCAAATCCAACTTTTGCCGACCAATGAAAATTTTGGTCGCGAATTACTTTTGCTGACCCTCAATTGGCGACCAAAAAAATTGGTCACGAAATAATTTTTGCCGACCAAAAATAGACTTTCAGCGACCAATTTTTTTGTTGCTAGATGTTAATTGTTTGTAGTGAAACAAACATGAAATGTTTTGTTCCAATTCAGGCGATCCAGTCTATACTTGTATGCTGTGCGCATCACATAGTAAATCTAGGCTAATAACTGGAATAAGAACGCATAATGTTTTCAAAAATAGATATCATGGTTAGTAGAGGCCAATCTTTGATCGGGCGAGCGGGGGTGCTCACGAGGTGACCTTCCCCAATCGTACCCAAGTTCCCGAGCCGAGGCAACTTTGGTGATGACGGACACGTGGCCTTAGGCAAACGAGTCAGGGTTTCCTAAATTTCCCTAAAATAAAATATTTAGGTGGTGACTCAGTATCTGGCAAAGCAGTCCATGTTTGGCACTTCTTTCAAAAAATCTGTTTTCTCAAAACGATTTGCCGGATTTGGACTCTTTGGTTCAGACTTAGAACCGTGACAATTTGAGAGTCCTGAGCTGTAGTGAGCCCAATATCGAACGGAACGGGGGTTAATCCCCCCCGGGGCGTTCGGGGACGTCTACAATCCGCCAAACCGCCAATCCGCTCAATCCGCATCCACCAGATTGGCGGACGGATGCGGATTGATTTTCTCCAATCCGCCAATCTGGCGGGCGAATGACGGATTGGAGGTTTCGTGGCCGCAACCGATCCGCGCCCACCCCTAATGCAGAGTAGATTATGCTTAATTAGAAAACGAGGCTAATGATATAATTGATAATTAAACTAATAAAAATTCTAAAAGCATAGAATTAAAACACATAAAGCGTAAATAAAATATATTATGTGATAAACTCAAGGGATTGACTGAGTGGTAAAAATTTGAGGATAAAATCTAATGTCTTAAATTCAAGTCATCCTAAGAGATCATTAAAAGTTTGCCTGGCATTTTCTTCATGTTATGAGCCCATTGAAAGTTTGCTTAGTTAGTCAAATTGTGTGCAAGCTAGCCGAATTCATTTTAGATGTGACATAGGCCAAATTAAAAATAAATTTCAACCACAACGTAATTTTATTTTTGAGTTCTAATTATGGACACACAAATCTAGTGAATTAATAATAATAATTAAAAAAAAAGTGATGCAATTGGCTAAAGAGAAAAAAAATAAAAATAAAAAACAAACACAAACACAAAAGCCTATGACAAACTTTGTTGGATGCCGACAAAATCAATAGGAAGGATCAAACAATGTCTCATAGTACTAATTTCTTGAAAATACACAAAACTTTCGGTTGTTACTTAAAATGCAAAGGTCAACTAATAATATTTTGTTTTATGGTTGTTAACTTGTTAGGTAAAAGAATTACAAATATTAATTGCACACAAAAGTTGAATTTTATTAATTAATGGAAATTGAAACAAGCAATAATGAGGGTTTGGTATCGTTTCATTTTCGATGTTTTGTTCTTTTGTTTTCTTTTTTAATTTTTCCAAAACACACAAAAATAAATAAATAAAGATAAAAAAATGAAAAATTTACCCGTCTTTATATCATTGAGCTGAATAAAAATTATCTTGAGTCTTAATTCAATTGCAAATGCTATTTTTATGTAAATTATAAATAGATCTCTGATAATGTTTATTAAAAATACAGATCCCCCTAATGTTTGAGAAGCTACATTTCATCCCTTGGGATTTCCAATCATCACATAATAAATGGCCTACAACGTTAATTAACCGTTAAATCATAATAACAGAGTGTATGACACAAGTAATAATTTTTTATTTTTTATATTTATGAAATTAGCTATATTAACCTTTATAGAGTTATACACTTTATTTATTTATTTATTTTTCTATCTCACCTTCCTTATTTCCCATTATCTCTCAACTAGTAAGAGCACTTTGCCTAACCATTGCATCACCTTCTCCCACTGTCAATCAACACCACTATCATTAGTAACTACATGTATTTGGTGTGTTGTTAAGAAGAATTAGGGAATATTATCGTGGTGTAGAGAGGAAAATTTAGTAGTTAGTATGATTATAATTTCATTTTTTGGTATTAGAGAGTGTTTGAGTAATTTATTTATGTTAGGTCTATTGCAAGAAAAATCCTAATAAGGGAGCATTTGTATTCTTCAAAACGTGAGGAGCGAATACATATTTTTGACAAATTTCAAGAGGTTTAATTGTAACTCATTTTTATTTTTATTTGGAGAAATCTAGAGTGTGCACCTTAAAAAGAGGCACATCATAAAAAATAAAAAAAAAAACATTGTGATTGTTTGTTTGTGGTGAAAGTTACGAATATTTATTGTGTATTATGTTTCTTCATAGTAAAATTTATTACTGATCTAAATATTTCTTGTGTGTGTTATGTCAGTTTATGATAAATGTTATTATTGATCTATGGTATGCACTCATAAAGTGAAAATTACCAACCATTGTAATTATGTAACAAATTGTGACTAATGTTATGAATTTTTTGTGATGATAAATATTGTGAATCATTTTGAGAAAAAAAAAAAAGGATATGAATCATTTTGAGATTTGATTTAAATATGAATTGCTCCATTTGATTTAAAAAATGGCATTCGGTCCATAAATCCAAATTCCAATTTTGTTTGGCCAAAGGTTTAGGAGTTAGAAAACTTTGTCCAAAAGGACAAGGTTAGACAAAATGATCAAAATATCCCTAGATATATATATATATATCACACACGATACTCACATAGACCAAACCCTTTTGTTTTTTCCATTCTTTTAACGAAACCCCTCTCTCTCTCTCTCTCTCTCTCTCTCTCTCTCTCTCTCTCTCTCTCTTCATGGTCAAAAACCTAACTTCGGTAGCATCTATCGTCGTATGCCTAAGATCTTCCGTCATGACTTCTTCGTTCAACAACTGCGGCAGCAACTACAAGCGATTTGACTCATCCATCATCCGGCGCTTCTGTTAGGGCTTTGATTACATCGTCACTATGGCTTTGAGCTCTCCACCGATTCACAACCCTGATACTCACAATTGAGCTCCGCTAGAACCTCCCTAAACATCTCTACCAACACACCCTCCGTCCTTCTTCACACCACCTTCTTCCTCTCATGCTCCACCCACCATCATATATTCGGCCGTCGCACATGGCGACGACCCTTCAGTGTCATTGTTTGAGTTGGAGAGAAGAACGAAGATCCGGAACACCACAACAACAACAACCGTTTGTAGTGTACAGCCAGAGTGCCTGATTCAAACCTCCAATCCCGGAATGCCTACTAGTCATCGTCGTCGACATTCGTTGACAAAACAACAACCCTATTCTCCAAATCATGATCAAACCCACTTTCACTCTCTCCTTCAACTTCTCTCTTCTCGTCTTCGAAACCCTAACATCAATAACTACTCACCTAACCCTAAATATCTCTCACTTTTTTTTTCCCAAGATTAGCGACAAGTTTCGTCCTTAACCCTTTTATTTCTTTTAGGTTCATATTAATTTCTTTTTAATTATTGCTTTTGATCTCTTAATTAAGTTGTTTTTGTGTGTGTGCGCGCATTTGTGTGTGTTGAATCTAAGTCGTTTGGTAGGTATTGTTGTGATGATTTGAATCTGGATGTTTTGAGAGCTATAGTGGTTCGGTAAGAGCGGAATAGCTTGGGGGCGTTAGGGTTTTGAAATTGGATTCCAAGAAAGTGAAATTATGTGGTTTACAGAGGTATGAGTTTTGACTTTGAATTGGGAAGACTGAGTTGATTTTCAAACATAGGAACGAGGTGGCTTCATGGAAGAAGATGAAAAAAAGAAGGAGATTCTGAATATTTGGTTAATGAGGCCTCAAATCTGTAAAAGCTGAACAACAAAGATTTGGAGCAATGCAGATTTGGTGGTCAGAAGGTGTTAGCGTCAAAGCACGCCTTTGGTTCTATTTCTATGAGATCGGAGTTCGTTGCATGTAACGCCCTCAAATTTAACCCATTATATATCATTGACATGCATTATTTAAAGAAGACATTTTATTAATTCATTCATCAGAGTATTACTAAATAATCGAATAAAATGCCCTACAGGCTTACATCTTTCCAAGCCAACACTTGGATACAAAAATACGAGTTCTAACTCAATACAAGAAAAGCCCTAGGCTTGAGTGTTTACATGTACTAACAAATAAAAGCAAACAACAGAAAAATAGTCTTCAGAATCCAAGTCCTTCCAAGCTAAGTCCTTGGAGGTAGCTTATCCCCTGAACCTGAAAATGATGTTCCCATAAAGAGTGAGCCACAGCCCAGTAGAAATATACTAAACCAAATATAAGCAATGAATAAAGCAATAGCATTCAACAGATGGTCAACCAAAATAATCAATTACTTCATTTTACAGTCTCACGACACTATTGCCAAAGATACGTTTTACTTTCCAATTTAATCAACATGGTTCAGAACCTGGCCAAACTTATAACAGTGAATCACATATATCATATTCACATCCTTCCAATATCAACAAACAAATGAGACTCAAGCTCAAATAAATCAAAACACTTCATACTTCCAGATTGATACACATTTTAGTGTTGTATCAATAAAACACTTCTATATAAATAAGCACACATAAAAGTGATGCTAATGGAGTCCATCCCCTATCTCCTCCCAAACAAAATCCGGTTTAGAGGTCCATCCCCTATCTTCCCCTAAACCGTGGAGTACATCCCCTATCTCCTCCAACACAAAACAATGTATGCAAATGCAATGCTCAATCAATACACATATTCTCTATCAATGCAATAGTCAAAATTTATGACTTAACCAATGTGATTAGTTTCAATTATTCCTAATCCACATGCAATGTCTACAATTCAATAGACAAATGATACAAATTATCCAATTATGCCATTTAATCAATGAATTCCCCAATTCCATGAATTTAACCATCTTTTCCCAATTCCATGAATTACTTATACAAATCAATTCAATAATTCAACTAGGGTTTTTCCCAAAATTTACCAAAGTATCCCCAACATATCAAAATACCAAAACTTAGAACAAAACCTATAAAATGGAGTAGGAAATCCCTACCTCAAAGAAAATAACCCGAATGGAGAAGACGGAGATGAAGACTCAAATTCCAAAGTGCTCCAAATCCTCTCTTTTTCAGATTAAAAGAAAGCTCTCGCGAAGCTCTACCTTTCTTTCAAAGGAACTAGGGTAGAAGACCACAAGGAATAGATCAAATCTTAGAGAGAAGGTGAGAGTAGAGAGAGAAACTCTCAAATGGCAGTTTTTAAAAGTTAAGAAAGAAAAAGTAGGTCAAAAAGTGATCCAAAAAGTGAAATCACGGACTGATGTAGTCGACTCTACGCTCGAGCGTGAAAAACCCCGCTCGAGCGTAAGACACAGACTCACGCTCGAGCGTGAAAAGAGCCGCTCGAGCGTCGATTTCACCCTTCCAGAAGTTAAAGAAAGCTCGATCGAGCGAAGAACTCAAACCCTCAGGTCTGAAACCAGACTCACGCTCGAGCGAAGGAACTATTGCTCGAGCGAAGAACAAACTAACTCGCTCGAGCGAAGAAAAGCTCGCTCGAGCCAAGAATGCAAAGCTACAGGTCCAACCCAGATGCAAACTCTCGCTCGAGCTACCAAACCCCGGCTCGAGCGAAGAACCAAAACAACATCTCGCTCGAGCGACAAACTCCTCGCTCGAGCGAATAACCAAAATTCTGGACAGCAACACTTGGTTTCTAAACCCAACCAACCTGAACAAACCTGCCCAACACATCCTATAATTCCAAATAAGAAAATAAGGAACAACAACAACAACAATTATACAATGACAGAATCTACGGAACAGTCCGGATACAATAATCAAATGGGAAAAGACACCGGGGTCACTATATTGCAGCTGCTAGATCTTCCTCCACCATCCCTTCCACTCCATCCCCGACTACCGAAGCTGAAAAACCTCTTGTAGATTTGAACATATATATATATATATATATATTAGGGTTTTGAGATTTCAGATTTGATTCAAATCTGCTCTTTCTCATTTTAAATCTTAGATTGAAGTTTTTTTTTTATACTATTTTTAGAATAGATAAGAATCCTCTCTCTCTTTCTGTCTCTCTCTCGCCTTTTCTCTTTTTTATTTTATTTATTTTTGTTGTTGTTAATGATGATGAATGTTGTGATGAAGTTATTGATAATGATGAATGTTGTTGACGAGATATGTAATAACATTGAACACATATGTAATGGCTCAACAGATAAGGGAAAAGAGCAAAAGATTCGAACAGATAGTGGAGTCATGGACAGATATTTTTAATAGATAGAAAAAAAAAAATTGAACAAATAATTTTTTTGAACAGTGAATATGATCTGTTTAAATAAGTAAAAAAAATGAGAATTTCAACACACACATATACACACACATAGAGCGAAGAGGTGTAAAAATTTAAACAGATAAAGTAAAAAAATTTAATAGATAGGGAAAATTTTTTAACAGATAGACATAAATTTGAACAGCTAGTAAAAAAAGTCAACAGGTAAATTAAGGGATGAAATTGCAAAAAAAAATGTCTTCCTAAACAATAAAAATGATTTCTCAGCAAATTATTTCACAAATGGTGGAACTTTCACCAACTTAAAAAATATCTACTGGACCTAATGCCTTATACTCTCCTCTTTTTTTTTGGGTATGTATTATACTCTCCTTACGTTGGCTTTTTAGCAATTTTCTCTTTGGAAAAGTACAAATACTTCATTGTTAAAAAAATTTATTTAACATAATTAATCGAAAAATTCAAATTCATAAATGCCCTCCTGTACATGAATTAATAATTGAATTATCCTTTTAACATTATTAAAAACTGTTAATTGAGTTAATAATTTATTAATAAAATGAGTTATTTGTTATAAAATTAGAAATCTCATGGGGGTAGAATGTAATTTTTAGAACCATAATGAGTGATTTGTATTTTAAACTGTGGGTGGGCGCGGGTCAGTTGTGGGCGCGGGTCAGTTGCGGCCACATAACCTCCAATTCGCCATCCGTCCGCCAGATTGGCGGATTGGAGAAAATCAATCTACATCTATAGCGATCCCGGGTTTACCCTTGTTGTACAGTGATCCGGACATGTGTCCGTGGATGTTGGTAGTTGATTATTATAGTGTTTACATTCCTTTTCTTCATATTTGAGTTATAGGATGTGTTAGGCAGGTTTGTTGCAGGTTGGTTGTGTTTGGGAGCCTAGTGTTGCTGCCCAGAATTTTGGACCTTCGCTCGAGCGAGGAGTTGGTCGCTCGAGCGAGAGTGGGGTTCGTGTTTGGTGGGTCGAGCCAGAGTGGCTCGCTCGAGCGAGCGGTTGCACCTGGTTCTGGACCTGAGAGCTGTCTTTCTTGGCTCGAGCGAGCTTCCTTCGCTCGAGCGGTCTGGATTTTTCTTCGCTCGATCGAGAACTTCTTGGCTCGAGCGTTCTCACCAAAAGTCCCAAAATTTTGGCGCCACCCAAAAAAATTAGTGAGAATATTTTTGGTGACGAAACTTAATTTTTCCTCACCTAAAAAAAGTATTTATTAACGAAAATAAATTTCGTCACCTATCATTTTTATTTTTTTATTATGCTCTCACTCTAGACTCTACCTTCTCTCTAGGTTTTGATCTAGTAGGTGTGATTTACTCACCTTTGGCCTTTACAAAAAGTTGTTGATCGTCGAGGGCTTCTTTTTAATCTGAAAATCTCGGGTTTTGGAGCACGTTGGGTTTTGTCGTCTTCTCCTTTGGGACTCCGAATTTGAGGTAGGGATATCCTACTCCTCTCTATGGGTTTTGTCTTTAAATTTTGGTATTTTGAGATGTTGGGCTTGGTTTGGTAATTTTGTGAAAGTTTGGGGCTTTTGTGTAATTTTACAAAAGATGGGGTTTTATTCATAATAAACCTAGATGCATGTTTGGCATTGAAAAATGGAATGATTGTTGAATCATTGATGAAAATGGGACCTAAGGGTTGAAATGTTAATTATGGGAATTGACCTAATTACGTTGTTTAAATTAATTGGGATAATTAATTGAGAAGAATGAAGAAATGAAATGTTGATTGAATATCCATTGTGCATTTATTTTCTGTTTAGAAATAACTGCTTTGGGCTATCGGTGGAGGATAGTCGTGATTGTTGTAGACAATGCATGATGATTAGGCAAACTGAAACTAATCAAAGAAATGTGTCATGGAACTTGACGGTTGATAGAATACATTAATTGTATGTATTGGGTGATTGTGTACAGAACCAATGTGTTTGTATACGTTATATGTAGAGGAGGAGATAGGGGATGTACTCCGCGGTTTAGGGGAAGATAGGGGATGTACCTCTAAACCGGATAGTGATGGGAGAAGATAGGGGATGAACTCCGTAGATACAGCTCATATGCTTGTCTAAAGAAGTGAAGATAGAGCTTATACGTTTATCTTTGAGATGTGTGGATATAGCCTTTATGCTTATCTGTGGATATTGTTGTTATACATATCTGTTATAGAATGTGGATATAGCTTATTTGCTTATCTGAGAATGTGGATATTGTTGTTATACATATCTGTTGAGAATGTGGTTAGTGCTAATATGCCTATCCGTTGAAAAAGGGAAATTGAAAGGAAACTTGAACTCATAAGTCGTATGACATAAATATGTGATTTATGTGATTGTATCAGTGTTGGCCATCTATCAATTGCTAATATTTTAGGCATTGTTCATGGTTGGTTTAGTGTATTTCTACTGGGCTGTGGCTCACCCTATATGGGAATATCATTTTCAGGTGCAGGTAGCATGCCACCTCCAAGGACATAGCTGGGAGGCTAGTGGCGGGCATACTTGGTTGTTTAACTTTTGATGTATTACATGTAACTTCAAGCCAAGGGCTTAATGTGTAAACGAGTTAGTACTCTTTTGTTGTAACCAAGTGTTAACTTGGAAAGCTGTAAGCCCGTAGGGCATTTTGTTATGATGTTAACATGTAATACTTATGTAATGGAACTCTAAGGAATAAAGGAATGTGGTTAGTTTATATGTGAATGCATGTCTTATTTGATGGGTTAAATGTTATTATTTTTTTTGAGGGCGTTACAACATCCGTTCGCCAATCTGGTGGATATGGATTGAGCGGATTAGTGGGTTGGCGGATGGATGCGAATCGGTTTGGCGGTTTAATATTTTATAAATTTTCAACATAATTCAAGTTGTGCACTTCCTCAAAAAATAATAATAATAATAATAATAATAATAATAATAATAATAATAATAATAATAATAAAGTATTACAGTCAATGACTTAAAAATGTATTACAATTACTGCATATCTTATCCAAAGAAAAAAAGTTTGAAACTTAAGAATATTACAATCATTGCATGTCTCATCCACATATTACAATTACAGCATTCCTCATCCACATAAAGTATTACAATCTATGGTTCTTAAAATATAAAAATAATTCAAACTACCAAAACTGTTAACAGAGTAGTAATAGAGATTGTATGGCTCTGTATTGCTACATCTATATTTGTTTTTGGAAATAAAAACCAACAAGCATATATCATCTTTTTTATTTATTATTTTTAGAGTTATATTTAAAAATCAAAAAATATAGATAAATAATACATTTATTTTTTTCCAATTCAAAAAATATATTCAAGTTGAAAACTCTTTTTCAACAGAATATATTTAACAGAATATTTAAATTATTTTTCAATTGAAAACACAAATAGAATATCTAAACAAATTGAAAACACAAAATCTTAGAAATTATTAGGGATGTTGGCGGTATGGAGGTTCAGTTGCGGTCAAAGGAACCTCAAATCCACCATTCGTCCAAAACTAGGCGGATTGGAAAAAATCAATCTGCAACTATCCGCTCGTCATCATACATCCATCCAAAATGTGACAGATCGGTTTCGATTGGTCGGTTTAAACAGATCGGTATATCCGTTGCTTACTCCTATTTTAAACAAATCTTATATGATGTAATTATAATTTACTCCAATTATATATATATATATATATATGGTGATAAGGTGCATGCAAATGTATACTGTAATAGCTCCATTTTTATGTTTGTGAGAAAATGGTTCTTCAACAACTTGAAATGTTTTTCTAAAACGTGTGGTATCCGAGGTTAGTTTCGAATAAATAAATAAAATTCTCAAAACATTTTGGCTCTTTGTAATTTGGTTTGATTAAGGAACCATAAAAGAAATTAATTCTTCCTCGTTCCTTATTATTATATTATATATATATTTTTTGGTTTCATTTTCATTTTTTTAATAAATAAAAGACATAATATTAAACTAAGCTGTTGAGGTAAAAAGCACCCTAGCGTCTTCTTTTTTTTTCTTTTCTTTTTTTTTTTTGGGTGAAAGTTTTGAAAAAACAGGAATAAAGAAAAAAAAGTGTTGGAAAAACAGTGCTAGAGTGTTTTGTAAACAGGAAAATGAAGTAATGGAAAAAAAAATGGAATAAAGAAAAAAAAGTGTTGGAAAAACAGTGCTAGAGTGTTTTGTAAACAGGAAAATGAAGTAATGGAAAAAAAATGGAATAAAGAAAAAAAAAGTGTTGGAAAAACAGTGCTAGAGTGTTTTGTAAACAGGAAAATGAAGTAATGGAAAAAAAAATGGAATAAAGAAAAAAAAGTGTTGGAAAAACAGTGCTAGAGTGTTTTGTAAACAGGAAAATGAAGTAAAACACAAAACTGAAATAAATTAAAAAATTAGAAACTTTAAATATAAATTGAAAGGATTTGACTTTTCTCAAGTTGATCATTTTAATTTGAGAGAGCATTAGAACTTGGTAGGTCTATTTGATTTCGGTGATCCGAACCTTTCACTTTTTAAGATTATTGAGTAAAATATTCATATAAAAATAAAGATGATCGGACATCGATAACAATAGGTTTGAATCACATTTATATTACAAAAAATAAATGGTTATTCTTGAAATTTTATTTTTCATCTATTTTTCTAAAACAAATATTATTCAAATATATAGTTATCGATATTCAATCATCTTGATTTTTTTGTATGAATATTCTATTCAACGAGTCTTAAAAAGTGAATAGCTCAAATCATCAAAATTGGTTTCAAAATAAGGCTTCCAAATCCAAATACTCTTTCAAATTAAGATGATAATTTAAGAAAAGTTAAACCCAAATTGAAACCCATAGATTACTGGCAAAACCAAAACAACAAAACTAATTGAGGAATATGTCTGTTGCACATTGTTTACAATCTTCTTGGATATCTCCCTCTAAAATACAATGATTTCTCACACATACGACGTATTACAACATGTGTGCCTAGCAAAATAAAATTATAATTGGCTTGCTTTTATTTAAGACGATATTTGATTGAAAGATTAGATGGGAGAAATAAAAATAAAAAGAAAAATAAAAATACAACCCTACTTTTTATTTGATTATGATCAGGGATGGACCGTACTATAGGCTATAGGGGCCATGGATACTTTCCTTTGAGACTACTCTTCTACCTGCAATGGTTTGAAACAGAGCACTACATGAATTTTTGTCTGCATGGGCCCCTTCCCCTCCAATGGTCCCTAGCGCATGTCTTCAAAGAGCAAATGTTTAACCCAAAATGGCACGTATTTAAAGGAAATTGAAATTGAACATAATATATGTTAGCGCACTACTAATAAATATAACTGAACAATAGAATCTATTTGTACGATATGTGAAGCGTGACCATTGGAAAATGATATTTTCGACCATTTTGTAGACTAATTTTTTATAGGGTACTCGATTCAAAAGTTTAAATTTTAATTTTGTTTATCCAAAGATCTAGGCACTAAAACACTTTATTCAAAAAAACAAGCTTAAACAAAATAACCAATATATCCTTCCTTAGCGTATCTCTAACGGTATATCAAATATGTCACCAAATCTAAGTAAAAATTTGAGGAATTCCTCTATCCAATAGCCAGCTCTCCAACGGTGTATTGTTGGCTATCAGCAAAATGCCGGTCAACCAGAAGGACGACCGGCCGGAAGTTTGGCAGATCCACCGGCAAGGTAATCTAGAAATTCTATTTTCTTTGTTTGTTGAGAATGAAACTGTTTTTACCCTATATATTGAGGAGTATGCGAAGTGTGAAGTGAAGCAAATGTAGCAGAGAGAAGAGAGAGAGGGGACTATGTGTTGTTGCCAATCTGTGAAATCAAAGAATCTCTTGGTGTATAAGAAAAGAGGAAAGTGAAAGTGTTTGTGGGTTTTCGTTAGATTTTCTTTTTTCTGCATAGAAAAAAAGGTACGATTGAAACCATCTAACAAATCAGCTGTGATTTTACCATTTTTTGTATGTGTTTTTCTATGTGTGTTAGATTGGAATCTTAGACTTGAATTGGGTGATTTCATATGGGTTTTGATGTACGGTTACAGAATCTGCGAAACTTTAATCTTTTGATTCGGTGTTTGTGGGAAAATTGGGATTTTCTTGGAATTTGTTTTTGCACATTGTACCTTGAAATGCTTGATTTTGTGGGTTTTCGTAGTCTTTTTGTGAGGATAGATGTGAAATTGTGAAAGAAGAGAAGTTTTTCTCAGCAGGGTTTCTTTTGCATTCTCTTTTTTGCTAACGGGTTTGCTTCAATGGGAGTGTTTTTTAGGTTTCCTTTTTGGTTTTGCACGTTCTTTTCTTTTGCATTCAGGGTTCTTTGAGTGCTAGATTGATGCATGTGTTTCGAAATGCTTATAGTTTTTACATGAGGGATTTTGTAGAAATTAGTGTTACATTATCAACGCCGATAAGAAGATGGAAATGGAGTTTCAATTAGTAAAATTTATGTTAGACTTGATAGTTTAACCTAAGAAGCAACGTGGAACTTAAGAAAACCAAATACTAGGGTAAAAGTAGTGTGCATACCGAATCCTATACTAGATGAAAGTGGATCGGAGCTCTGCAGCTGAATGGTCTGTCCAGGAATTGAGGACCTGTAGCACAGAACACCGTTAGAACTGTCCAGCCGGGGTTGGTCAGAAAACCCCTCCGGCGTGGAAATGAGTGATCAGAGATGAAGGGCTCTCTATACACGTAGAGAGAGAAAAAGAAAAAGTGTATTCAATTACGTTTAAGTGAGTTGAGTAGTCATGAGATACCTTCAATGTGAAGAGAGTTAGGCTTATATAGAAGACTTTTCTTGTTGCCCAAGACGATTTCGTTGAGTTTTGGTGTTTCATGGCTTCCCTTAACATTGTTTATGGTAAGGGACCTCAAGGTAATTGACAAAGGATGCTTGTGCTCATTATAACCATGCATATAATAGATCACATTTCCTTTGCTAACTGTTTCCGTGATTCTAGAGGGAAAGGACTAGCTGAGATGGTAGCCTGCACATGTATGCATTCATAGCTTCCACATTTCTCTTAGAGCTTCACTCAGCTTGGTACCGTTGTGCCTCTGCTCAAACTTTCGTAAGACTGCTTGTAGAGATGGGCTGGCCCATTTAGATATCTTTGTGTGGGCTCGGCCCACTTTGGTTCTGAAAATGGGTTCAGTCCATCAGTTTAGTCTATGGATTAAGTCCAGTAGCTCAGCCCAACTTGGGCTGGCCTTTCCATTGCGAGTTAGGCCCAAGTGCTTCAGGACTTTGGAAGACTGTTCTTCATGTAGATGGGCAATTAACTTGCCACACAATTATTTGACCCACTTTGGTTTGGGTTTAGTGGACTGGACTGACCCAAGGCTTGGATCCAACCCATTTTATATTCAGCCATTTCAAGCAAATTTTATAGATGAATAAAGAAATCAATATATTTGGGAATGTGAGTTCATTGTTGATGAAGATTGATCTTCAATATTTGGGTGCTTGTGAACTCATTGTTAATGAAGAAACCAGAGACGAATTCAATTGAATTCGTTCAACTACTGCGTTGCTGAAGTCTCTTTTGGAGTCAATTTTGCATTCACTCGAAACATGATTTGAACAACCAAATATATGAAGTGAATCACCACTCGGCAAAGAACGCGTTTCCACCCAGACACACCTCAATTGGTGTCTACAACCTATCTTAATTTAGGCTCAAAGTTTGCCAAAAGTCATGGTTGCACAAACCACTTTTCCAACACTTTGTGTTACCTATTTTTGTGAGAATTGTTCAAGAAAGAGGATGACTAGGAGGACATCCAGCCGGTCGTCCGGTGGGTCTCACCTTAATGGTCATGCATAGTAAAATGGTGAAAGGTGGCCCAGATCCTTAGTTTGGTGCAATATTTTTTAGATTCTCAATTCGATATAGGTTTGATAAAACCATTGAAGTACAAAAAAAATAGACTTTTTCACCAAATTTGAATTTGGTGATGGATTTGGTGTTGCATTGGAGAAGGCCTTATATATATATATATATATTATATACAGTTCAACCCAAACAAATCACACTCCATATCTTTCTCTCTATTCCCTCTACTTTTTTTTTTCCTCCTCCGAACGTCGTTCTCCTCCACACCGCTGCTTTACCTTCTCAGAGAGATCATCGCCGCCTCTTCCGTTTCTCCTCCGTCCACTATCTTCATGGCCTCTCTTCGATGAAGACATTCAATCCGATCACAAACCCTAATGACACGATCACAACCTTCTCGACAACAAAGATGACAACGTTTGGCAGAGGCAAATATTCAGATCTAGAAACCCTAGATTGACAGAGAGGGAGAGAACGACAGAGATCTGGTTGAGGCAATCCACGGTAAAGATTTGGTTGACACAGTCAAATACAAGGGAGATCGGTTGAGCACGGATTGGAAACACCACCACTACCTACTCCCGGCGCCTATCTCTCTATGTCTCTTTGCTCTTTTATCTTGTCCATTACAGTCTGTAGATTGAACATTAGTTTCTCCCTAACCCCATATTGTCAATATCTTTGTAAGGATTTCAAATCTAGAGTCGTAGCTTGTAATACATTCTCTCTCTTTCTCTCTCTCTCTCTCTAGCTCTCTGGCTTTGCTATGTCTACATTGTATGTTTGTGAGTTTGAGAAAGCAGTGTAATGATATTGGTGTACATGTGCTTCAATTTATCTATGTAGATGGCAAAATGAAGGAACATGAGAGTTCTATTATGCCTAGTAGTGAGATTTAAGGCTTAGGGATGTGTTTCAAAAGTTTCAGAGAGCGAGGAAGCTTGTTAAAACTCATGGCTACTCAAATGTGCAGTTGATCTGAAGCAACCATTTTGTGTTCCAACATGTCATATTCAAAGATTATGGAGCTAGTTCAACTCAAAAACTTTTGGACCACAGTTCGGTAAACTAATTGTGAGAAATCTTCTCTTCAATCCTCACGAAATACCTTATGGTGTTTCAATCTTGTTACCGGTGTTGGTTAAAGTTAAAAACAAAGCATAATTAATGTTATTTTCTTTTTACTTATGCAGATCTTCATGAAATTAATCTTGTTGGTTCATCTGAATTCATCTCAAAGTTTAAATTAATTTCTATCAAGGCCCCCAGATCTAATGAATTTTGTGTGGGTGATCGGATGAAGTGTGTATGGGTGTGTGGGTGCTCTCTTGCAATGAGAGTTTGGATCTGGATGTGGATAAAAATGCTCAAAGTTTTTTTTTCTTCTCTTTATTATATGTTGTTGATTGTGATTGTTATTGTTGTTGATGATGATGACGAAAAATTGAACATATAAAGAAAAAATTGAATAGATAAATTTTTGGACAGATAATAAAAAATGAAACACATTTAAACAAACATTGTTTCAAACATGTTAGGTTTTTGTAATTAATAATCTCATTTGACAAAACTCCTTTTAATTGTAATTTTATTCGCTCCTTTGGTTCAGTGAGGCTATAAGTGTTTAGATTCGAATCCAACCCAAATTGTGTCTACGTAGAGGAGTTTGTACTAGCATTTTGTATCTTGAACATTCTTTGTTTGCCACTTCGTTGACTATGTACAGGGATCAAGGGGCACTGCCCAAGCAGAGTCAAAGGGCAATGCCTTCAAAGCCAAAGTTGTTTGACCGCTCGAACGATCATTTATGTGCTTGAGCAGTGAAGTGGTACATCTAGTAGTTTAGCCTATATTTACAACTTCTGGAAAATTCGTGTTACTGCTCGAGCGGTAGAAGTAATGCTTGAGCAATTTGCTTATATGATTTGCACTGCCTTTGCTCACACCGCTCGAGCACTGAAGTGTGCGCTGGCGCGATCATAGCAACTTTGTTGAGCATAAAGTGCAACATTTGCTATTTTTAGGTTAAACCCATCTAGATTCTCAAAGAAGAGAAAAATACAAAGTGTATTACATTGAAGAATGTATTTATATGAGTTTCCTTGATGTATAGAAGGTGATTGATAGGTGAATGAACTACAGAGTGTCAAATATAAAGGGTTGTTTTCGTCTTTTCATTCATATAAAGAAATAGGTGTTCATCAGTGGATTCTTAGGAACTTGGGCCAAAAGCTTTGGTAGATTATAGAGTGGCTCATCATCGTCGATTCAATATTGGCGTTATGAATTCAACATTGGGCAAAGCAATTCTGAGGTGAAGATAGTAGTGGAAGAGGCACATCGGATGTAGTTCAATTCAAGCGTAGATTTGCTAAGTAATTGAGGGTACGCATGTGTAATTCCTTGTAGTTTTTTCCACGTTAAATCGTTGTGCCTATTTGTCGTTGGTTGTTTGATTGTGATTGATATTCACTATTTTAAATTGAAACATAATCATGAATCAGTATCTCGAGGAATTTTAGATTTTTCAAGACAGATAAGAAAAAAAAAAAGACAAATCCATAGAATTTGAACAGATAGAGAGAGAAACCCACACAAATTGAACATAAAGGGAAACAAATTGAACATGTAGGGTAAAAAATTGAATATGGGGAATTGAACAGATAAGGAAATTTTTTAAATAAATAGTTAACAAAAGTCAACTGAAAATTAAGGGGTAAAATTGAAAGCAAAATGTCCTTCAAAACAAACAAAAGGACTTCTCACCAAATTATTTCACAAAGGGTGGACCTCTCACGAACATAAAATATCTACTAAACCTAATGTCTTATACCATCTTTAGGTTGGACTTCTCAACAATTATCACTTTTTTAAACTCAATGATGTATAAATGAGATACTTGGTGAATGATTACAGAAGATATGATATAGAGATTTGCTTTAGACATTTTAATATATTGTCGCATCATTGAGTTTAAAAAATTAATTTAATTTTTGAACTTGAATAGCACTACCCGTGATTGTTTGTTGTTTGATTCTTATTAACTAATTAAGGACGTGTCTTATAAACAATTTATTTTCTGTTGTTGTGATTTTTAATATTACTTTTTAGATTGTGAATTTATTTAAGAAAAAAAAAATTGGTTTATAAACAAGTTGTAATCAGCCCCCCAAAAAAAATTCTAGTTTTCGAGCCCAAAAAAAGTCTTAAAAAGATTAAGTTCAATTGCACACCTCAATATTTTGTAAGTAACATGAACCTAACCCAAGTTAAATTTATTGGATAGCACTTGGACTAAATACCTTAGGTTCAAAAGTCGAGTTTGGATAGGCTTGGGTCATTCTGAGCACAACTGGGGCTCCACTGCGGCAGGTTTTGAACCCAATCCAACCTACTTGCCTTGCACCGTACCTATGGCCCCTCCGTTCTTAGAATTCTAGTTCTATCCCTGGTTATAATGGAAAATACAGGGGAAAAAAAAGTGAGAAGGAAATGCAATCTCACTTTTTGTCTTTTGGGTTCACTTAGCTCTTTTCTTTCACAATATCCCAACTCAACCAAACTGTAACGCCCTCAAAATAAAACATTCATTAACATATGAAATAACCACATTCTTCTATTCATCAGAGTTTTATTACAAAAGTATTACATGTTAACAACAAAAGCAAAATGCCCTACGGGCTTACAGCTTTCCAAGTTAACACTTGGTTACAACAAAAGAGTACTAACTCATTTACACGTTAAGCCCGTGGCTTGAATTTACATGTAATACGTCAAAAGTAAAACGAAAAAAGTATGTCCGCCTCTAGCCTCCCAAGCTATGTCCTTGGAGGTAGCATGCTACCTGTACCTGAAAATGATATTCCCATATAGGGTGAGCCACAGCCTAGTAGAAATACACTAAACCAACCATGAACAATGACTAAAAGATTAGCAATTGATAGATGGCCAACACTGATACATTCACATAAATCACATATTTATGTCATACGACTTATGAGTCCAAGTTACTTTTCATTTTCCCTTTTTCAACAGATAAGCATGTTAGCTCTATCATCATTTCAACAGATATGTATAAAAACTATATCCCACATTCACAGATAAGCATATGAGCTCTATCCACACTTCACAAAGATAAGCATATGAGCTCTATCTTCACTTCTCTAGACAAGCATATGAGCTGTATCTACGGAGTTCTGTAGGTATGGAAGTTGTGAGCATTATGTTCTATTGGGGTGGAAAGATTTTGCGCAATCGCGATGAAGGTGTGTCGTACGACACCGAACCTCAGGGGTTGTATAATGTGCACAGAGGGATAATCTTCCCCTAAACCGCGGAGTACATCCCCCATCTCCTCCTCTACACATAACGTATACAAACACATTGGTTCTATATACAATCACTCAATACATACAGTTAATGTATTCTAACAACCGTCAATTTTCATGACACATTCCATTGATTAGTTTCCGTTTGCCTAATCATCATGCATTGTCTACAACAATCACGACTATCCTCCACCGATAGCCCAAAGCAGTTATTTCTTAAATAGAAAATAAATGAACAAATGGATATTCAATCAACATTTCAATTCGGTGTGTGATAAACAATTCAACTACACCCTTTAACCCCATGCACTCCCAATCTCAACAATTTCATTTCATTTTCTCATTTCTCACAATTAATTTTCCCAATTAATCAATCAATGTAATTAGGTCATTTTCCATAATTAACATTACAACCCTTAGGTCCCATTTTCATCAATGATTCAACATTTGTTCCATTTCTCTATACCAAACATGCATCTAGGTTTATTATAAATAAAACCCCAACTTTTGTAAAATAGCACAAAAGCCCCAAACTTTCACACAATTATCAAACCAACCCCAACATCTCAAAATACCAAAATTTAAAGACAAAATCTATAGAGAGGAGTAGGATATCCCTACCTCAAATTAGGAGCCCCAAAGGAGAAGATGACAAAACCCAACGTGCTCCAAATCCCGAAATTTTCAGATTAAAAAGTAGCCCTCGACGATCAACAACTTTTTTGTAAAGGCCAAAGATGAGCAAATCACTCCTACTAGATCAAAACCTAGAGAGAAGGTAGAGTTCTAGAGTGAGAGGCTCAACAATGGTGTTTTTGGAAAAGTAGGAGAGAGAAGAGAAAGTGAAAAAGTGATTTGAAAAGCCAAAACACGGAACTTAAACCCAGTCGACCCGCTCGAGCGTCAAACACCCCACTCGAGCGTCAACAATCCCGCTCGAGCGGCGGATGCACACTCCCAGAACTTTTACAGAACCAAGTCTTCGCTCGAGCTTCCAACTCCCCGCTCGAGCGGCACTCACACAACCCCGCTCGAGCGGCCAACCATACGCTCGAGCGTCCAACACTGCACAGGAAATACTGGATGGGTGCAATTCACGCTCGAGCACCAACAACCCCGCTCGAGCGGACAGGTTAAAATCTGGGCAACTAGTTTTGGTTTCTAAACTCAACCAACCTGTAACAAACCTGCCCAACACATCCTATAACTCAAATACAAAGTAAGAAAGGATGTAAACAAGATAATAATCAACTACTAGCATCCACAGACACATGTCCGGATCACTGTTCAACAAGGGTAAACCCGGGATCGCTATAACCTCCCCCCCTTAAAGAATTTCGTCCCCGAAATTAAGCACAAGTTTTCAAAAACAAGTTTTCCTCCATTTTAAACAATGTTACACTTTAACAGTCAACAATTCGACCCATTACCGGTCACCCCCTCCCTTTAACAAGAGGCATTTCACAATATGTAAACAACATATGTACTTTTAACATGCATCAACATTACGCATTTCCTTTCCAATTTCAACAATATATTCAACATATATAATGTTACATTCAACTTCCATATGAGGCAAGTTCCAAAACATACTTCCAATAAACCAAAACATTTTCAATGTTTCACAACTTAAGACATATATAAAAGCTCTTAAGTTCAACAATAGTTCAAAATCTAAATACAAGATTACATATCAACAAACAAGTCCGGATATTTCTCACGGACTTCCAACTCACGTTCCCAAGTGGCGTCCTCCACTCCGTGATGTTTCCACAAACCCTTTACCAAGGGAATGGTCTTGCCTCGCAAGACTTGATCCCGCCTATCCAAGACCCGAACTGGTCTCTCCTCATACGAGGCATCCTCATCTACCTCTAAATCGGTCCAATCCAACACATGTGATGGATCAGGCTCATACTTCCGAAGCATACTCACATGAAACACGTCATGAACTCCGGACAACTGCGGCGGTAAGGCTAACCGATAAGCAACCTCGCCAATCCTCTCAAGAATCTCAAAAGGACCAATGAACCGAGGGGATAACTTCCCACTCTTACCATTCCTTTGGTGAAAGTCTTGTGGAAACATCACGGAGTGGAGGAAGCCACTTGGGAACGTGAGTTGGAAGTCCGCGAAAAATATCCGGACTTG
>NW_021026612.1:2229780-2279028 GCF_004153795.1 Camellia sinensis
CGTTCCTCAGACGCCACCAGTTCAGGTGCGAACCTGGACAAACTAGTAAATGTAGCCTCAAACTCGGCCACTGACAAGCCCTGCTGTTTAAGCCGGCTGAACTGGTCCCTCAGCTTCTCCCTAGCTGCTGCAGACAAAAACCTCTCCTGAAAAGCATTAACAAACGCCTCCCAAGTACCACCGACATGAGCCTTCTCGTACTTCCACCATTGACCCGCATCTCCCTTCAGTTGGAAGGATGCCAAGGTCACTTTCAGTGCTCCGTCCTCGATGCCAAGCATCTCGAACGTCTTACTCATTTGCTCTAGCCACTCATCAGCCTTCAGTGGCTCCTTCGGATCCCCGATAAACTCATCCGGATTAAATCGGAAAAATCCCCTCTTGAAGAAGGAAGGCCCTGCCTCAGCTGCCTGATTCCCAGCTCTAAGAATACCCAAAGCTCCTGCTATCTCTCTAGCCAAGGCACCCATGGCCTGCTGACCCACTGGCTCGGCCACATTGGCCTGACCAACTCCCTCCTGCACTGCCGGAACCTCCTCCGGTAACGGTATTTCCTGCATCGCAGGTCTACCACGCCTAGCACCCCTTCCTCGTCCTGACATCCTAATAAAGGTAATGCAGAATGTTAGCACATTCACAAATGTGCCGAAACTAAACACTCACGTCCTAATGCATGGACAACTGTAATTCACTCCACGTAAGCACATAAACACATAAGCACTTACGAATTTCATCTCCGGATAATGATAGTCCTGAGGCGTTACTAGAGTTCCGGTTAGAAATAGCATTGATCAAGTGCTTTTCTAACAGGACTCCCAGAAACCCAAGGATCCAATCAACATCCTAGAAACTACATTCCATACCGACATAGCCACATAAGCATGTTATCAATTAAGCACAAAGCATATGACACTACTTCTAAGTCTCTATCAAGCGAGACAAACCCATTGTGATACTAATCACTTCCCACGTACAGAAAGTATTCGAACCCGGTACGCTCTGATACCAAGTTGTAACGCCCTCAAAATAATAACAATAAACCCATCAATAAGGACTATGCATTGAATATGTACAATAGTTCCACATTCTTCCAAATTGTATCAGAGTCATTGACATAAGTATCTTAAGCGCATGTCACAACAGAAGGCAACATGCCCTCAATGGGCCATTACAGCTTTCTCAAGTAACACTTGGTTAGCACAAAAGAGTACTAACTCGTCTATTACACAGCCCTTGGCTTCAATTGTAGCATGTAATTACATTCAAGAAGTAATGACGACAAAATGTAATGTCCGCCTCTAGCCTCCAAGCTATGTCCGTTGGAGGTTGGCATGCTTAACCTGTACCTGAAAATGATAGTCCCATAATGACGGGTGAGCCACAGCGCAGTAGAAATAGCGCAAGCGTTAAACCAACCATGAAAATGACTAAAAGATTAGCAAATATTGATGATGGCCACATTGATAACCTTCACATGAAATCAGCACATTTACTGTCATACGACTTTGGACTGATTTTATATCTTTTATTTTTTCAACAGATGGCATATAAGAACTCACCCACATTCTCAGACAGATACGTACAACAACAGAATATCCACATTGCACAGATAAGCATATAAGCTAATATCCACACTTCAGCGCAAAAGAAAGACATATGAAGCTATCCTTCACTTCTCTACGACACAGCACCATGTCAACTCTTACGGAGTTCAATCCGATGTGTCTCCCAACGATATTTCGGTGTTTAGAGGTACGGATCCCCATCTTCCCGCTACAACCGCGAGAGGTTACACTCCGCGCGCCAGTCTCCCTCCTCTACACATAACGTAACAAATCACATTGAGGTTCTATAGTACAATACACTCAATACGATACAATTCAATGTATTCTATCAACGCGTGCAAATTCCATGACAGCAGTTCCACTTTGATTAGTTTTCAGATTTGCGCTAATACTTCTTGCATTGCTCCGGTGGACAACACATGCACCGGACTATCCTCCGATACCGATTAGCCCAATAGCAGTTATCTCTCTAAACAGAAAATAAATGCACAATGGATTTCAATCACTTGTCATTTCCACTCATTTCTGCACAATTAATTATCCAAATTAATCAGAACAAATGTAAGTTACGTGTCATTTTCCATATATATACATTACAATCCTTATGTCCCATTTTCATCAATGATTCAACATTATCCATTTCTCATTACCAACATACACCTGGTTCTTTATAAAGAAACCGCCAACTTTTGGTAAATAGCACACAACGCCCCAAACTTTCCACAAATTATCAAACCGACCCCAACGTCTACAAATAGCATTAATTTTTAAAGGGACAAAGATCCATGAGAGGAGTAAGGATAATCCCTAACTAAATTCGGACCCAAGGAGAAGTGAACAAATCCCAATCGTGCTCCAAATCCCGAAAGTTTTCAAATTAAGAAATGTAGCCCTCGAGCGATCACAACTTTTTGTAAAGGGCAAGATATGAGCCAAATCACTCGCTACTAGATCAAACCTAGAGAGAAGGTAAGAGTTCTAGGTGGGCTCAACTAATGGCGTTGTTATGGAAAGTAGCGAGAGAGAGAAGAGAAAGTGAAAAAGTGATTGTGAAAACGTCAAAACTACGGAAACTTAAAGCGCCAGTCGATTCCGCTCGAGCTGTCATAAAACACCCCGCTCGAGCGTCACTCACAGACTTCCGCTCGAGCGTCAACCATCCCGCTCGAGCGGCGGATGCACACTCCCAGAACTTTTTACAGAACCAGGTCTCCGCTCGAGCTTCCAACTCCCTGCTCGAGCGGCACTCACACAACCCCGCTCGAGCGGGCAACCATACGCTCGAGCGTCCAACACTGCACAGGAAATACTGGATGGGTGTAATTCCCGCTCGAGCGCCAACACCCCGCTCGAGCGGACAGGTCAAAATCTGGGCAACTAGTTTTGGTTTCTAAACTCAACCAACCTGTAACAAACCTGCCCAACACATCCTATAACTCAAATACAAAGTAAGAAAGGATGTAAACAAGATAATAATCAACTACTAGCATCCACGGACACAAGTCCGGATCACTGTTCAACAAGGGTAAACCCGGGATCGCTATACAAACATAGTTTGGAATTCGAATCCTATTAATTCTTTCTCATTTTTCTTCTATTTTCCTTTCCTTTTTTTTATTTCTCTCATCAAATATTTTAACCAAATATAGTCTAAATGACCCAATAAAATGCAATAAATATGCAAGAGCCAAATAAAAGAAATGACGAACTAAGGGATGAAATTTATAGAGGGATTCACAACTCTTAGAACAATCATGAGAAGAAAAGACATATCCATCCAAGGTGAGGAGATGCTATTGAGTTTTTGTTTGAGAAGAATTTTGTAACTTGACTTTTTTTATTCTTTTGATTTTAACCTAGCTAAAATAGTTTCGTTTGGGATGCACTTTTGACTATTTTGTAGTTTTGTGCTAGAAAAAGTGAAATGATTATGGTTTGAATATGATATTTTGTTTTACTGACTTTTTAGCCTATTTTGTCTTTTAGTGGGCTAAATTAGTCCCAACCATCTTGCCAAACGATTCAACTTAACAAAAATAAAATATTTTTGAAAACAATTAAATAAATCTTGTCCAAATATATATAGATAATGGATAGACCAACCCACACCATTCAAACCCAACTTGATTTGGTTTGGTTTAGTTTGGGACGAGGTGGTGGCACATGGAGTCTAGCGCATTGTAGACACCCCATTTTTAACCGCTCGCAAGACTTACACGCTTGGTTCGATACACTCGATGATGAAAGTTGAATTGTGAATTCGCAGCGATTTGGATTCAATCAGGCTCCTGAAATAACCTCAAATCTTCAACATTTACCTTGTTTAGACCTGTGAGTTTCATTTTTGGACCTTTTTCCACCCTAAGCTGAGTTTGAACCAAAACATAGGGGAGGTCATCAAGGCCCAACTGTGCATCAGTGATGGTCGGCCGTGGCTATGAATGGCCAGCCAGCCCTCGATGGCAATAAACACTATTTTGGGCGGGAGGCCGCCAGCTGTCTATTTTTTAAGATATTTATCACCTTTTGAGCTTGAATTCTATAAAAACGAAGCTCTGGGATTGTTTAGAGGCTTGAACAAAAAATCTAGAAACCATATATGCACCCTGAGAGCTCTTGCCTCCTCCTCCTTCCATTGTAAGCAAGCTTTGAGCTAACCTAGCTTGTTTATACCATCTCTGTCCTCTATATACAACCTTGTCTTATCACCCTAGAACCTTGGTTGATCTTGGAGAAGCATAATTCAAGCTTGAGAGTGAGTTAAAACCAAGTTTGAATCATCAATAACAAGCTTACCCCTTGAAAGGTATAAGCTTGTTTTCTTCTTTCTTGCCTTCATTTCTTTCATTTGCTTCATAGTTCTTGTTGTTTTGAATTGGTTTGAGCTTATTTGAAGTGTTTGGGGTTGGGTTTGAAGAGTTACTAAAAGGGTAGAGAGAGCTTGCTCTTTCTATACCTTTACTTATAATTCAAACCTTCCCTTTTCCACTCTTTTCCTTGGATATTTACACTAGTTTTCAGAGGTTTAGAAAGGCTAAAAATCATGTTTTGAAGCTTCAAAAGTGGAGGGGTTAGCCACCCCTCCTTATTCTTGCTTACTGGCCTTAATTCTCTTCTTTATTGTTTAGCTTTTTAAGCTCTTGTCATGCATGTTCTACCTCTGTTTTCCATGTATTAAGGGTTGTTTTGAGGTTTTCCAAACCTTTTCAATTGGTTCATGCCTTGTTTAGTACATTTGTGATCTCATAAGTTAGCATATGTAACTTGTTGCTTGTTATATAGCTTTCTTTTACTCATTTCCATGTTTGAGAGTCTAAGTTTAATAATCAATCCATCATTCCTCTATTTCATACTTGAGAATGATTTCAACTAATTGAGGTTGTTCGAATCATGTCAGAAAGGTTCCCACTTAATGGCTTAATCTTTTCAAAGATTCATTGCCAATGGTGTGGTCTTTCCCTCATGCTTTAGAAGAACCTATTGTTTGACATCACTTCTTGTTTAGAAGACCTTAACATCACCATGGACAAATGGACTAAAGAATGACAAGGCTAAATAAAATTGGTTTAAAACTTGGATCAACACACATAAAGAAAATGGCTTAAATTGCTTCAACTTGGCCAGACATTATGCCAAGTTACTTGTGTCAAGAATCGTTACATGTTAATTCATAGCATTTTGATGATTCTTGAAGCGTTGCAACTTCCCTCTTTGAGTTCATGCTATGACAAGAGGGAGGGGTGGTCTTATTCTTTTCATTTTATTAACTTTTGTCCAAAATTGAATCCGAGATCATCAAGCAATCATATTGCTCATTGATGGCTTTGGAATCAATTTCAACCTACTCTCAAGGATTTCCCATGACAGAGAAGAACGAAAGGACAAACAAAGCTTGAGAATGCTCCATCTGCACTGATTTCACCTCAAAACACAAAAATAGAGCTTTGCACCAAATTGATGAATGACCAGTCATCTGTAGACCCGGCCGGCTGTCAACGATGCACAACCAGCCTTTGGTTTGTGGCCAGCAGTGTAATTTTGCAGAAATAAAGGTAGTGGCTAAAGGTGAAACAGAGATGGCCTGAGCAGACGGAGTAGCTTTCAGGTGATGCGCATGCAACCTTCATCCATCTTCCATTATGCTCTCATCAAATACGATTAATTGTTTCATTCATATTATTGTCATATTTGTAAATCAATTGTGTTGTAATATTTAATTAGCCTAATTAGTTGTAGCTAATTAGTTTGTGTTGTAATATTTAATTAGCATAGGTAGTTAGTTAATTATTTATTCAATTTTTGTAATAATTAGCTTAATTAGCTTGGTAGGTAGTTTATTCATTTGGACTCTCCTTTGTGAGAGTGTGATGTAATAATGTGTATGTCTTTTAACCCACGTCCTTCTCCCTTTTATTTATCCTCTTTTGATGGTTAAATTAGGGACATGTTTCAATTAGCATACCATATGCTTGCATCCATTCATTTTGTATTGCATGAACATTGTCGTTTCAATACTTCGATGAATACATGTTTAAAATGCATGCTCTCCAATTGTTGCAAATAACATATTAAGTAGCCGAGCCTATCTTAGTTACATTCTTCGCATGCGTTGCACCAGACAATTGGCGTAGTTAGGAATCGTGCATATTTTTCTAACTCATATCTTCTTAGCTTGGAGTATTAGGTGAGTTTTTAGTACTTTAGTATACTTGCATGCGTGTGAATGATTTCCATGATTAGCATGCTTACCATGAGGCTAAATGCATACTTTTTAAACTGCTTGAATACCTATGAATGTAGGCGTGTTGCTTAAATTGGAATGATTCAACTAATGTACGTTTAAGTCCACTATGTCTAGTGGAAAATTCACAACTATGAGCCCACTTTGTTAAGTGGCAAATTCGCAAACTTTAAGCCCACTTGAGGTGGCAAAATCAAACCCTTTTCGCAAAAACAAACATGAAATTGAGTTGTTCTAATTTGAGCAAACTAGTCTATCCTTGCTTATGCGCATCACATAGTAATGTTCGCCTAATAAATCAGAACAAGAGCATGTAATGTACATAAAAATTATATCATGATTAGTAGAGGCCGATCTTTGATCGGGCGAGCGAGGGTGCTCAATTCATGACCTTCCCCTCTCGTACCTAAGTTCCAGAGCCGAGACAACTTTTGTGATAAAAGACATGTGGCCTTGGCACGAGTCATGGGTTTCCTAAATTTTCTCAAAAAATAAAATATTTAGGTGGCGACTTTGTATCTGGAAAAACAGTCTAATTTTGGCATTTTTTATTCAAAAATCAATTTTTCAAAAGATTTGCCAGATTTGGACTCTTTGGTGTTTATCAGTTTCACATTGCACTTGTGAGATTAGATTCAGAACCGCGAGAGTCCAAGCTATAGGGCTTCTTTCGAGCTTCCAAAAGGGGGTGCGAAAAAGTCGAATTGCACCCACTTCAACTAGGTCCTTTCTAAGGGTTGGGCAGCCCACTTCAATTGGGTCCGTTCTAGGGGTTGGGCAACCCACTTCAATTGGGTCCGTTCTAGGGATTGGCCTAGATCTGATGACCTTCCCAACCTGTCTAATCTAATCCAATATTTTTAGTATTTGGAGAAAATATTTAGCTCATAAAACAGGGCTAGGCTAAGATTTTAAATTCATCTAGTTAGTGGGCTGGCTTAGGATAGGAGTTTCACCCATCTCATATGATATTAATACTAATTTTGTTTGGGATGGGCTGTATAAGCACATTTTTTTTTAATCTTTTTATCTTTATTTGGGTCACATCATTTCTCTACGTTTCTGCACATCTTTTCGTAAAAAATTAAAATACACTTATTTAGATCATTCCAAACAATATAGAAAAATTATATATATATATATACTTCTTTCTAAGGCTCAGATTAAAATATTTGTTAAAAAATCATATTTGAATAATTATTAAAACAATCTAAGCAATTTTATTCGAATTTGGTATTAAAAGTTATTTATTAAGACCATATTTGAAATGGTTAAATTAGACCCAATGTAAGATTGGGTCAAATTTGAAATCACAAATATATAATGTATAATTTGTCAACCCTTAATTCCCCATTGAATGCCCCTATCCCCCTTGAGGAACAAACCCAAATCCAAAGATTGACTATACAACCACAAAGTAGTTTTCTCCTAAAAAAATCTATATGGGACAAATCTTCCCAATCTTAATTATCTTTCTTCAACCAAAGTGTTCAATGGGTGATCTTTCAAGTCAAATTTCTATTCACTCCTTAATGGGCTTGAGAAAATTAAACTACGGTGTTTATTTATACATGAAAGTAAACATGTTGCACACCATGGATCTGTCACAATGAACATGTAAGACTCACCTTAATTTTTGCTTAAATTAAGATGACCAAAAATTAAAATTTTAAAACAATTTCTAACACAAAGAGACCCACATTATGTTTAAAACCTTCATTTGCTAATAGATTTGCACATTTATTTATTTCGGGAAAGGCATGATTAATAATAGTTGTACTAAACTGATGAATTATTTGCAATCACAAGTTAAATTGCTAATAAGTTGATGGCATTCCCCAATCTTTTCCATAACAATTTATTTCATCAACGAAGAATCAATTTTTCACTTGTATGTTGTTCACATTCCACTCTAGTGCTAGAACAAGACCATTTCTCAGGGTCCAAAGTTTCGCTACAATACTAGAACTAATGCCAATGTGTAGCTTGCATTCCTATTTTTAGAGGGATATATGTGTAGATCCTAATAAGTGCATTTATTATCCAATATGTTTTATGATAATTAATGACATTATTTATCAATCCCTATTAAAAAAAGTCACTAATTATTAAGTTTCAGTGACAGTTTATAAATTTTGTCACAAGGAATGTCATTAGTTATAAGTTTAAGCGACAGTTTAAAAAAATCTTCACTAATTTTTATATTTCAATGACAGTTTGAAAATTGTGTCATAGAAAAACGTCACTAATTGTAAGTTTTAGTGACAATTTATAAAAATCGTAACAAAAAAAGTCAATAATTGTCAATTTTGAACGACATATGCAAAAAATATCACAAAAAATTATTTTAAGTGATGATTTTACTAGAACTTATTTTCAATAAGACTTGATGGAAATTGAGTCCAACTATTAGGACCTATTGGTAGTTTACCCCTATTTTTTATGTGCCCGTCCAATTGAAAATCCAATAAATTTGCATCTACAAATCTCACAAATAACCCAAAAAACATATGATGGTATTACTTGCTGTTGAACATTTGTGTCCACAAAATGAGAAGTTATTTTTTTCATAAAGGGCATATTCAAGTGGTATTCTTTGACTTTTGTGATTAGTAGAAGACGCGAGATTTATAATTTTATGTTAAGTGATTGAAGAACAATAGAGACTATATTTTAGTGATTGGCTTATCACATGAGTCAGGCAATCCCTGGGCGCCACATAATTTTTGCAATCAACTAATAATGGATAAATCCTGATCAACCAAATTCAGCAATGACACTGAATAGCCCAAATACTAGGTGGAACACACACCTCACACCACCTCATCAAACCCAATCATATTAACATTTGGAAATTATAAATTAACCCCCCAAATTTTTTTTAAAAAAAATCTATATATATAAATTAAGAAAACATTATAAACTTGTAACACCCTCAAAATAATACAAATAACCCTACTCATAAGAGATATGTATATAACATAATTGACACACTTTCTCATATCAGAGTTCCTATTACAAAAGGTATTACATGCAATATACATTCATAAACGTTCATCCTGAATCTATAGCATGTAATACAAGTTAATAACAACAAAATAAATGCCCCACGGGCTTACATCTTTCCAAATTATCACTTAGTTACAATAATAGAGAGTCATAAGCTCTATACATTTAAAGCCCTCGGCTTGAATAAACACTTAGACACAAAAATGACAAAATAAAACCTTCAGCTCCTAAGTCCTCCCAAGCTATGTCCTTGGAGGAAGCATATTACCTGTACCTGAAAATGGTTTCCCAAGTAGGGTGAGCCAAAGCCCAGTAGAGATAAATTAACACAATATATGAAATTTAACTAAGATATAAGTGTCAAGTAAATGTTCAATGTTCATGACCAACTTACATTATTTCCATGACTACTCAGTAATGATATTCACAACTCAATCCATTTCCATTGTTTTATTTCAAACCAATTTATAGGCATAGTCCTTTGTTATCTAAACAACACCAAATGAGGCTACGACTCATTGGATCACAATTCAACAACAACCGTCATTCAAACACTTCAATTTTTGCCATTTTACAGAATTCACATCCAAGGGAATCGGCACCCATAAATATAAGGTTTCAAGACTTTCACCCTGGACACTCCAGCCAACTTAATTTTAAATAGAGTCCATCCCCTATCTCCTCCCAAACAATGGAGTACATCCCCTATCTCCTCCCAAACAATGATACATATACAATGTATTTAAAGGCATTGTCATATACAATGACTATCCACAACACATAATCAATGTCTCAATCATACCGTCATTTTCAATGACATAATTTAAATGATAGGTTTCAATTCACCTAATTCTCATGCGATTTCTACAACAATCATAGCTATCCTCCACCGATAGCTCAAAACAGATATTTCTAAATAGATATATAATCTTTATAACAGACAATTTATCACATTTCCATAGGTGAATGATTTAACAAATCCAACTACACCATTCATTCATACACCTCTCAATTTCACATTTCCGATATCAATTTCATTATTATACAAAATAATTATTTTGCTCATATTAGGGCAATTTCCCCCATTTTTTCAAAAATCAACCCAAAGGCTAAATTCCACCATTTTAACACTAGAGAACCTCGTATACAAAGCCCCATAGTTATTTTGTAAAACCAATATGGAAAACCCCTCTTTCAATTTTGAATCCAAACCCTAACTTTACCCAAATCCTCCCAAATCTCACCATTTATACATAACAACAAATACCTAGGTTAAAAACCATATTAAAGCGTAGAATATCCCTATCTCAAGTGTAGAAGCTCAAAGGAGATGAAGAAGAACTTCAAAAATGCCCCAAATTCGGTTTGACATGGATCAAAGGGAAGTCCTTGAGATGCTCCAACTCTTTAACAAAGGGACTAGGGTTGAGATATGCTTAGATCTTGGAGTACTTGAAGAGAGAGAGAGAGTGTGTCGAATTAGGGTTTTTAGCAGAAGGAAATCAAAAGTGATAAAACTGCTCTGCTGCGAAGTGATATACGCGAGGCTCGCTCGAGCGACCAAACACAATAAGTGACCTCACTTGAGCGCAGAATACATACCTTCAGAAGTTTTATAGACGCACACCCTCGCTCGATAGAAGACCTCAACCTTTCCAGAAATTTTGTGTCTAGGCAAAATATTGAGAGCACTCAAAGCTCACTCGAGCACAAGAAGCCTCGCTTGAGCGAAGAAGCAAATTTCAGGACAACTACCATTTGAATAATTAGTAACTAACCTGTTCAAACATGCCCAACATGTTCCAACACTCAAATAGGAAGAGAAAAGAGAGAAAGAGACATAAATAATAATGTTAAACCTCAAGGTCCGAGTCTGAAATATAATAAAGGTCGGGTCAAAACCGGAATCGCTATAAAACTTTTGTGAGTTAATAATTGGTAATTACATGCTTTTAATTGAAGGACTAAGTGCACAAATTAATAATACTCTAGCATCCATTTCTGAATTAGAAAGTGAGTTAAAAAGATTACAGTCTCATTTAATTATTGTTAAGAGACCATCTATAATAAATTATAGTTAGAGAATTGCTAAACTTAAGAGAGAAATATTCCTAGAAAAAGCAAGTTTAGCGTATGATCGAAATTTTTTACAAGAATTAATATTAAATTGAACTACGCTTAGAATTGGTGTTAGACTCTGATTTTTCAACCTTTCCAATCTTAATATATGAGCATTAGATATTCTGAACAAGTATAATAAGATAATCTAAATAATAGTACTGCACTAAAAATAATAATAGAACAAAATAATACCATAATCAGATTATTAAAAAACTTAACGAAAATCTTAAGGATGATCAACAAGAAATTATTAACGGAGCTAGACATCTATTATTAGATAAAGGCAAGCAAGTAGCTATTGTAGAAAATCATCAAGAAAATACCAAAAATATTTACCCTAATGCTTTCGGGGGGAACTCTATGAATGAACCTTTTGAATTAATATCACTTGAAAAATGAAAAAAATAGATCTAAGTAATTATAGCTTAGAAGAATTAGAAGTAATGGCTGAAAATGAAAAAAAAAATAATGAAGTTAAACACAAAATAATATTAGAAATAGCCGATAAATTAGATAAAATGGATAATTATATCTTAGAAGAAATAAATTATAGTAGAATCAAAACTGAAAAAGATCTTTATAAACAATTGGGATTAATCAGTCTAGGGGAAATGGAACACATTTCTCTTCAAGAATTAAAATAACTAATGGAAAATAGTGACACTGAAAAAGAAAATAACATTTTAGAAAAATTTGAAAAAACAAATAATGATGACATAAAAATGGTCGTCATCAAATCAAAAGAAGTCAATTCATCTACAAAACAAATCTGAACCACCCAGACTTTAGAAATTTTACTAGACAACAAATGGAGGATGATATTACAAATTATGATTAATTGGACATTACAGCTATTTAAATAAAGGATCATATGCTTGGGGAGGAACACCTAGTTATGCAAATTTTAAGCCCAGAAAAGAAATATTCTTAAGAGAAGTACCATCAAAACCAATTAGTAACACCAATTACTTATTAGATATTGATTGTGGACAATGTTAATGAAGTATTAAAACAATGGAAAAGAGACATGCACCATGTTTTAAATATTCACAGTAACAGTTGGAGCGTACAAAGCTTTTTAAATTATATTGGACACAACTTCACAAGAATAGTAGCAAGTTGGTACGACAACCAGAAAGCAAGTGATAAAGAGACATTAGCAGCTAAACTAACTCTTGAGGGTATGTTACATACATTTGTAAAATATATCAAGCAAGAGTTTGTAGAAAGAAATTAGAATGACGAAAAATGAGTAAGAGAATGGATTAGAAAATTAAATAATATAAAAATGTATAATATGAAATATATAGAAAATTATATATGTGAATTTCCATACTATAACGACTCGAGTTAAGGCCCGACCCTTTTATATTCTTTGATTTGAAATATGGTACTCATTATTATTGTTTAGACTTCTTGATGTCTTGTTGTTAATTGGGATTAGTTATTGGTTGTGTTTTAAACAGGTTGGGAGTTAGTGTTTTTCAAAAGAGTTTTTGTTTGTTTCTCTTTTTAGGACCCTTGTTGTCAAAATTCATGGAAAAAAAGTTTGTAATCAGATTGTAATTTTCCAGTTTTGTTTTTCCCGCTCGAGTGGAGAAATGGCCGCTCGAGCGAAGTTTACACTCTCACAGTATTTCGTGTGTCTGCAAAAATACTGAGTGATGTGTTTTTATGCTCAAGCGTCCATTCCCGCGCTCGAGCGGACTGCGCGATCTCTGCTTATGAGTGAGTATTAAACTCATGTATTGATAAGCACATATCAAGGAGGTTGATTGGTTATATTGAAGAGTGTTCGTCTTCGGTGGAATCCGGAGATTCAAGCGTGGAGTTTCAAAGGAGTTTGATTTTGTACGTAGTCGTTGATTCGACAAGTGGTGTTGTGGATTCAACTTCAGGTTAATCAATTCCGAGACGAAGGTTGCAGTGAAAGATATACAGAAGATTTGAGGACAAATTTGAAACGTTTGGGTAGTTTGTTTGTTATCTTTGTAATCTTTGTTTCTTCAGTAGTGGATTGATTAGTGGCGTTTCGCCCGTGGTTTTTTTATCACAATTGAAGGTGCTTCAATTGTGGTTTTTTCTACGTAAAAATTGTTTGTGTCGATTTATTGTTTTTTGAAAACAACAATCTAAATCACTTTCATAAGTGCTTGATGATTTAGATTGTGTGTTTTGAATGATTGGGAATTGAAATATTTAAATCTTGATCTAATCATGAATCACTTAGGATTTTCACTCTTCAAGTTCACTGGAGTGCTCTTTGGTTCATCATAGTATCTGTGTTTGCAGTTTGAACTTCCGGGATATAGCGATCCCGATTTTTGACCCGACTCTTGTTGTACTCCAGACTCGGGTTTGATGGTTTCAAATTGTTGTTTACAGCTTTTTCCCTTGTATCTTCTTGAATTTGGCTTTAAGGTTGTTGTGGTTATGTTTGGACAAGTTGGTCGCTTGTTTTTCAAACTTTATGTTGCCCAAATTTTTGGTCCTCCGCTCGAGCGACACTTCCTGTGCTCGAACGGGCTTTGTGAACTCTCAATACTTTTGCAGGTCTACAAAACTACCGGGAGAGTATTTTCTACGCTCGAGTGGCGTTTCCTACGCTCGAGCGAGTGGGTGCTTGAGCGGCCATTCTTGCGCTCGAGTGTTGGTTTGTCGTCTGCAAAACTACTGGATGTGTGTATTCTCTGCTTGAGCATCACTTCTTGTGCTCGAGCGGAACAACTTATTGTGTTTGACGCTCGAGCGTCAACTCTTGCGCTCAAGCGGACTATGCATATATCAGTTCACAGCAACCTACCTTTTCATTACTTTTTCATCCCTCTCTCTAAAACTCTCCAAAACTTAGATCTTGTGTTTCTCTCTCCAAAATTCACCTTCTCTCTACTTTTTCTCCTAGATCCATTGATTTGTCCACCCTAGTGTCTTTGGGAAAAGGGCAGAGCATCTCGAGGGCTACGTTTTGATCTGAATAAACTTTGGTTTCGGCGTCTTTCGAGTTTCCATCTTTATTTTCTCATCTCCTAACTTTGAGGTGGGGACTTTCTATACTTTTCTATGGGTTTTAACTTAGTTATTTGTTGATGGGTAAGAAATATTGGAACTTGTTGTGTAATGCCCCAACTTCTGCGCCGTTAAATGCGTACAATAATACAACACCGGTAGAATAGATGACCAAAACATCTTAATATACATATATAACCAGAGTTAATATCACAGATAATTAACTTTTGGTTTGGCAATGTTTTGGTAATCCTGTAATGGATTACCAAAACATTGCCAAAGCAAAAGTTAAAAGGAAAAAAAACCAGTCTGAGTCTTCAAATGAACCACAGCTCCAACACTTCATCTTATTTTCCTTTGAATTAACCTTCACCATTGTAAACTGCTTTATCACCTGGCATGACATGCCATGAGCTTGGAATGCCCAGTAAAAACACACACACCCCCATATCTTTTATCAACCAATCAACCATACATAGAACAAATCGTACAACATTACAATAAGGTTCTATGAATTTGTAGTTAGACTAGACATCGAGAATCCCCCAAAGCGATCCTTCTACCCAACCACAAGGATTGAACATTGGACTATTCAAAACTCCCCTTTTTGTTGCTTTGCAGACCTTACCACCTATACCCACCTTCCGGTTATTTACCGGTCAGTGACATTGATGGACCTCAAAAGGGACAGCCAAACAAGTGGGCTTGCTTACACCCAAATCGTGCCTAGGGCTCACTTACACCCTGTACATACCATACCAAATCGTGCGTAGGGCTCGCTTAGACCCTGCACATACTATACCAAAGGGTTTGCTTACACCCTGAAACCACCACATAGAGTCTGAATACATCTGTGTCAACCTTGGGCTCACTTAGACCGCTTGCACAAGACTTAACTCATTTGGTTTTAATCCCATCATAATTCATGTCATTCATATGTATAAATTATTCCGAAACATTAATGTGAACGTCAACCCGTTGCCAACCCCTTATCATTTCCCTTTTGTTAGATCTTTTGCTAAGAAAGTTAGTCACATTCGGTAAACCGGTAATATAAAAGAGCATGAGACAAACATAGGGGAGGAAATATACCCCATGATAAGCATACATAAGTATGGTAAAGTAAGCAAACAACATTAGGAATGCTTTAAAACACTTAGAGACAAATAACACAATAAAACACAATTTCCACCATTATTCAGTTCTGCAGGGCTAACAATACTGCTTTGGTAAAAATACTTCTAGGTCAAATTAGGGGCTGAAATTGCACAGAAACAATAATCATCCTGTTTAGTTTTAGTTCCAATTCTTAGAATTTGCACAGAACCTCCAGAAAGTCATCTATAAGCTTTGTTCGAAAACCTGTCCAGATTTGTCACCCGTTGGGAAAACTGGCTTTCCTCTCAATCTACTAGATGATTTTCACCCAAATAAATTCCATTGGAAAGAGGACTCAAAATTACAAATTTTGATAGAAGAACCAGCAGGAGATTATTTGTTTGGAATTTTATAAAATTGCAAGAAATGGACTATTTTTTAGAGACTCGGGACCAGATTTTTAAACAAAATATCCATGCCCTAAAATCACACAAGGAGGGGCTAATAAAATCATCACAAGCTCTAAACACACCAGATATTCTACATTAAATTCAGATTTGAGAAATAAATAGGTTTGATATTTCTTTTAAATTAGAGAAGTTACAGTAGTGTATAATTTGATAAATTTGTAAGGCAAAGTCACTAAATCAAACCCACACTTTCATACACATCAAAAACTCTATACACCATTAATATGCAACACAAGAGGGCATCTAGACAATAGGATGAGATGGGTGAAAGAATTGGAGAAGACATGGAACGGGTGTGTTCTTACCTTGACTCAAGAAGGCACCCTTTTTCTTCATTTTCTTTTTTTTTTTCTTCTTTTCTACTTCTCCCTAATCATACTCTCCCTCTCTCACCCTCTCCTTGGCTGTTGATATGTGTGTATGTGTGGAATTGAGACAAGGCTCTTAATTTATAGGAAATAAGCTTGGGTCCTAACTTAATGACTAAGGAAGGCCTAAATATCTAGATATTTTTTTTATTTTGTTTTTCAACCAATTTTCCACTAAAATATTATTTATCACACCTATGTACATATTCAAATAAATAATAAATGAAAGAACAATAAATACAAAAATAGAAATAAAGATAAAATGTATGAATTGATTTATAAACTAGGAGGTAAATAAATAAAAACTAAGTTTTAGGGCATTTCTAATTATAAAGTTATGTTCTATGATTTAATTATGATAATATACAGGAAAATTATCCTTTATTGGGCCACTTCGTAGATTTTTACGAAACTAGGGGCTAAACTGCTATTAACCTAAGTCTCTGGGTTACACATGTAATTACCCAAATTTAGGATCTTTACATACAGCATGACTCGGCAACCTTGCGTTCAGCTGGTCTGCCTTACACACAGTGTATTCTACTTTTCGTTCTGGTTCAAACAATAGTTTGGGCATGACTAGACCAATCCAGAGGAGGGGGTAGAGTACCCGATTTTATTCTCTATCTGAGGTTCGCATTTGGCTAGGTACCTCAATGCTTGGAGGACGAGAGAGCTTTTGGCCCCTGCCCCTAGTTTCAGTTGCGCCCTTTCTGGCGAATACCTGGCTTGGCTTGAGGATGAGGCACAAACTGGGCCTACTTTGGCATCAGAAGCATCCACAAGCACAAGTAGGGAACGCAGGAGTACTTGACTCATCTATGCCCCTAGTTTATCACTTTGATATTTCTTTTGAAGTTTTTTGAATGTCATAAAAGCAACTTTGATTTGTATCAGAGAGTTGGAGAACTTTGAGTTAAAATCAATGAAATTAAAGTTGTGAGCACTGAAAGTTTTCCTTTTGGTCCAAAAATGGTCTAAGTTGTAAAAGTTAAAATTTGAACAAAGTCAACTTTTATTAAAACTTTCCAAAACCATTTTCGAAAAAAAAAAATCACCACTTGACATGCACGGAATCAATCCTCGATATGTACAACCCCGAATCCAAAGATCACAATTTGCCCCTTAACTGAATAGCACTACCCAGCATTATAACTAGCTCTTTTCCTCAGAGTAAAGATCACAACTGAACTCTCAAATAATGAATGGACAAAGATGACCTGATCAAACACATGAACTGGATATTTGAGTTGGAGGTGTTTATGAGCGAACTTCAGGATGAAGTTGCCTACGTATCCCAAAGATGGGAATCAGGCCTTACGTAGATCGGTTCGGGTTCACTCGAGTATCGACTCTCTCCTTTTATGCTCTTACTTTTGCCAAGGCCGCCCTTTAGGGTTTTCAACCTTGCGAGCTCAGTTTTTCTTCATTTCTAATTTTTCATGCTCTAACTTTTGCCTAGGTCGCCCTTCTGGGTTTTCGGCCTAGTGAGCCTCTCAGGGATAGTATTTCTTCAACTTGTCCACGTTGATCGGTTGGAAAAATTCTAGGCCATCCAGGTTCAGTAGAATAATAGCTCCACCCAAGCAGATAGTTTTGATGATGTAAGGACTGGTCCAATTGGGTCTGAACTTGCCCCTAGGGTCATGGATGGGAGCTCGGTTGGTTTTCAGCACCAAATCCCCTTCTTTGAGATTCCGAGACTTAACTTTCTTGTTAAAAGCCCTAGCAATCCTGCTTTGATAACCCTAAACATGGTACAATGCTTTCAGTCTTCTCTCATCAAACAACATCAGTTCTTCAAGCCTGCTTTGTTGCCAGTCTGCCTCTACTATCTGACACTCAGCCATGACTCGCAACGACGGGACTTTTATTTCGATTGGCAGAACAAATTCCATCCTATAGACAAGAGAATAAGGAGTTGCCCCTTTAGACGTCCATATTGAAGTTCTATAGCCCCAGAGTGCGAATGACAATTTGTTTTGCCAGTCCCGGTAGGTCTCAACTATCTTCTGTAAAATATGCTTGATGTTTTTGTTGGCGGCCTTAATAGCTCCGTTGGTTTGTAGCCGGTATGTAGATGACTTGTGAAAAGCCACATTGTATTTCTTCAACAAGTCTATCACTTCTTTCTTGAAATGGGAGCCATTATTTGAAATGATTTCGTTTGGGACTCCATATCGGCAAATGATATTGTTTTGGATGAACTTTGCTGCGTTGCTTTTAACACTGCATAGGACTAAACTTCCACCCACTTTGTGAAGTAATCAATTGCCACTAGAATGTACTCATGCCCATTCGACCCTTTTGGTGTGACCGCGCCGATGATGTCAATTCCCCAGACTGAGAAAGGCCATGGTGAAGTCATGTTGTATAGCTTTGACGGTGGCATATTCATGCGATTGGCATGATTTTGGCATTTGTGGCATCATCGAACAAAACCAATACAATCCTCCTCCATAGTAGACCAGTAGTAACCTTGCCTGAGAATCTTCCGAGCTAACATTACTCCATTCATGTGCACTCCGCACTCTCCCCCATGGATAGCCTCCATCAGGCGCTTTGATTCCTCTACTTCGACACACAACTTGTGCATTCCTAGATGACCTCTTTTGTACATTTTACCTCTGCAGATGATAAAGTGAAAGGCTATCTGCCGTATTGCCTTTTTGTCTTTGGTATTTATCCCTGGTGGATAAACCTCATTTTTCAAGAAGTTCCAGATATCATAGTACCAAGGGTTTTGATCTTGCGCTTTATCCATTGCAGCGATAGTTTCATAGGCTGGCATATACTTCTGCTCGATGATGATCGGACGCATCCGGACTCCCAGAGGGATGTCTATCATAGAAGATAGAGTTAATAAGGTATCAGCAAACCTGTTGTTCTCTCTTAGTAGATGTGTAAAAATCAGTTTCTCAAACCTAAGAATTAGAATGTCTAGGGTTTGGTGATAAATCTTCATCCTTTCCTCTTTGACCTTCTAGTCTTCGTATGCTTGAGAAACAACCAGGTTCGAGTCCCCGATCATGTCCAACCTTTTTGCCCCTAGTTCTAGGGCGACTTCCAAACCAATGATACACGCCTCATATTCTGATTCGTTATTGGATACCTTGAACCGGAGTTTGAAGGCTAAAGGTATATGGGAATTGTCGGGTGCTATCAGCAACACACCTATCCCATAACCATATTGATTGGACACTCCGTCAAAGTACATTGTCCAAATCTCTTCCTCGACTTGCAGAATAGCTTCATCTAGGAATAGGTATTCTACTTCTTCATCCCTTTCTACTAGGTGATCTGCTACGAAAAAGATTTTTCAAAAAAATAGTTATTACTCAGAAGGTAAAAGGACTTGTGAATGTTAGACATGTTGTGAAGTAAGGCATTATGCAAATCAATGTAAAACTGAAAATAATAATAGAAATCTTAGGAAGTTTAGATTATATTGAACTAGAAGAAGAAATATTAAAATTAGCATTAAAAAATAATAAAGGAATAGTAGAAATAATTGAGGAAAAAATAGAAGTAGATGATGAAATTGAAAGTAAAGATTATAGTAATTTTGATAAAGAAATAAATTTTGTGATCACTGAATAAATAAGCATAGGAGAATTAAGAGGAGAACAATTCGTAATAGAAGATTTTCAGGAAAAAGAAATAAGTAAAGATTGGATATTATCAACAATACATACAGAAGAAATTTATCAAAAATCAAAATTTTATTTAAAAAGTATATATATATATATGAAAGAATGGAAGGAGATTTAAAAATTAGAGATTGTGAATATGATGTAGAAGAAATAAATTTAACAAATTATGAAAATATATTAAGACATAATAAAGAAGGTAAATATTGATATCTACATATAAGTAGTGTACAAATATAAATTATGCCATTATTCGATAAAGAACAAAACGTATATATATATATATATATATGCATTTCTATGTGATATTAGACAAAGAAATTTTGGAAGATCAATAATTAGTAGAATAAAAAGTAACTTGTGTGGAGGACCAATATGATTTAATTGTAGACCTAGATATTACGTTAGTTTAAAAGATGGGTTTGTTAATAGATTTTTAACTTTAAAAATAAAAATTGTAGGAATAGACAAGCATTGAACAACCTATCTACTAAGAATATTTTGGAAAATAATATATAAGTTAGACAATTCAATAGATCCAAAAATGCAACATAGAATAATAGAGGCAGATAAATTCGAACCAATAAATGGAATACCCATTGATAAAATTATACCCAAAAGAACAAATCCTAGTGAAATCAAATTAAAACAAAATTAAATAACAAGCTTTAATAATCCAAAAGGTATTACAAAAAGACATAATATAATAAAAATTGATAATGAAGGAAATATTAAAATAGAAGCTCTAGGTGCATCTACGTCTGAAAATAATGAAGGTAGTGATAACAAAAGTGTAGCTTCCGACAGTCAGCTAATGGACAACATACCTATAATACTTTAAAAATAGTCAATTGACAATTCTAGTATATTATCAGAAAGAAATTCAACGAGCAGACAAATAGTAGATTATAGAACTACTAGTGTGCCAGTGTATAAGATAAAGAAAATTTAATGCCATGGAATAAAGAAGATAAGGAAGAGGCGCAAAGAAAATATGATGAATTTGTCAATATATATAACAAGAAAAGAAATGAGCAAAATAAAATCTCAATTGCTTACACAAATGTAAATAGTATATATATTCCTATTACAATATGTATCAAATGATTTAATAATTATGAATTATGTGCATATTTGGATAGTGGTTGTCCTGTATGCTTTGGGAAAAAGAAACATTTTCCCGAATACACGTGGATTAAGCAAAATCAACCATTAACCATTAGAATAGCAAATAATAGTGAAATCGTTCATAAAGAAGCCATAGAAAATTTAGTAGTCGAAATCCAGTAGATATGTTTTGTTATTCCAAAATTATTGGCAATCTATCAACCATCACACAATTTAATCATAGGAAATAATTTGCAACTATAACGATTCTGGTTTTAGACCCGACCCATTTGATATTCTGGACTTGGGTTTCATGTTTATGTATTGTTGCTCTTATCTTATCCCTTTTTTCCCTCCTTGAGTTTAGTTTTTGGGTTGTATTGGTTGCATTTGGATTAGGTTGGTAGCTTGGAGATATCGGAATCTAAAATAAATAGATAAGGGACAAGAGTCCAAGAACAAAAGAGGGTCTTAGTCTGGATAACGATAAGACTCAATGAGAGTTTATTTCTATCTAGATGAAGATCCAGGATGAGCACGGAGTATGAGTCCATTGAAGTGAGACTTCTAAAGGGATCAGGTCACTTATGGTTATAAAAGCAAGGCACCCTCGTGGATCTGAGATAAGTTCTTCCCAGTGAGTTTAAGCACAATTGGCTATCTTTGAGAGATACTGATTGCTGGCTTGATCGTCTGAGTGCCCCCGGGTGGACGAACCACTGCCGTATTCTCATTTTATTGTTATTGGTTGTTGGGCTTAATCTATTCTACTGGTGCTCTTCAGTTGAGTTTCCTGTTTGGTTGTGTAGTCAAAAATCAACACCCACAAAAACACATAAAGCATATACAAAATATGTTATGTGATAAACCCAGGGGATTGACTGAGTGATAAAGATTTGAGAATAAAATCTAACGTCTTGAATTCGAGTCATCGCAAGGAGTCACTAAAAATTTTCCTAGCGGTTATCTTCAAGGTTCTAAGACCACTGAAAGTTTGCTTAGTTGGTCAAATTGTGTACAAGCTGGCCGAACTCATTTTAGATGCGACATAGTTCAAATTAAAAATAGATTTCAACCACAATGTATTTTTGTTTTTGAGTTCTAATTATGGACACACAATATATTTTCTAACTTTTTTTATATTTTATTTTTTATGTTTTCTAATTATTTGCACGAAATGTTTTTTCTATGCTTTTTGTATGTTCTAATTGTGGGCACCTGAAATTAATATTAACAAGGATTTGTCCCATTAAAGTCAATGTTCAATATGTTGAGTGCATGCACACAAATCTAGTGAATTAATAAACAAATGATACAAAAAAGTTAGGCAATTGGCTAAGGAGAAAAAAAAAATTAAAAAACAAACACAAACGCAGAAACCTATGACAAACTTTGTTGGATGTCGACAAAATCAATAAGAAGAATCAAACAACGTCACATAGTACGAATTTCTTGAAAATACTCAAAACTCTTCTGTACTTGAAATGCAAAAGGTCAACTAATGATATTATGTTTTATGTTTGTTAACTTGTTAGGTAAAAGAGTTACTTTTATTAATTGCACACAAAAGTTGGATTTTATTGATTAATAGGAATTGAAACAAGCAATAATGAGGGTTTGGCATCGTTTCATTTTCGATGTTTTTGTTTTTTGTTTTCAATTTTTGTGTTTTCAAAATACACAAAAAAAATTTCACCCTTCTTTATATCATTGAGCTAAATAAAAATTATCTTGAGTTTGGATTCAATTGCAAATGCTTATTATTTTTGTGTAAATGATAATAGACCCTAATAATGTTTATTACAATTATAGATTCTCCTTAGGTTTGAGAAGTTACATTCCACCCTTTGGGATTTCCAATCATCACATAACAAATGGCCTAATATGTTAATCAACTGTTAAGTCATACTAATAGAGTGCATGGGAAAATTCTATTTCCACACACTTACTTATCTCAACGCACACATTTAATGAAATATTATTTTAATAACAATTATATCCTAAAGTAAAATGACCACAATGGACATCCACCAACACCCATAATATTATATCAAAAAATTCTTTGTACACATCTCTTAAAAACTAAAAAAAAAATCTCAATGTACATCTTTTGAGTAAAAAAAATTAAACCCTAATTTCTCCATTATTTGTCACTTCTTTCATTATTTCTCACTTTACTTACTACACACTTTATACCCCTCTGCATAAACATTTGAAATTATCATCAACTATATAGAACTTACTTTCATTTTTGTGTTACAATGGTAAAAATAATACTTAAACTATGAAAATAGAGTCATTGAAGTACAATTTATAGTTCTAAAAAACCATTTTCCTAACTACATATATCAGTCATATCAGAGATTGTATTCCATCTTTCTTTCATGCTTAACAATTTTCCATGCAACCAAGTTCCTTTACCTACACACACACACATACTCTCTCTCTCTCTCTCTCTCTCTCTCTAAAAACACACTCATGTGAAACCTCTCCTTCTATCCCCTCTATACAAACCCATCCTATCTATTTATATTCCTATATATATATATATATATCATGTAATTTCAAAGCATATTCCAGGAATGGGTTGGTGGTGGTGGGTCAGATGTTGTGGTGGTGGTGGGTCAGATTGTTGTTGTCAGAGCTAAAGAGCTTCGGCGTCTTTGAGGAGAAGGACTAGGGTTCTGTTGATGTGACAAGCCATGACGATTTTAATCCCACCCAAGAACTTGCCGCCGACAAACACTGCCAGAAAGGGTTGCTGCTGGTCGATATCTTCAATGGAATCTTCAATGGAGGGATGGAGGTCTTCAATAGTCTTCACTTCATTTTGACTGTTAAAGTTTGTCTGGAATCGTAACAGTGTCTATAATTTTCAACAAGTGTGTGGGAGGAGGGTGGTGTGTGTACAATATTAGTGAAGGGTATAATTGAAATATCTAGTGCATGGATTGAGAAGAATAAGTAATAATTAAATTAATAAGTATGTGCACTGAGAAATAATATGTACTGAGATATAGTGGTGTGTGGAAATAAAATTTCCCGAGTGTATGACATAAGTAATAATTTTTTATTTTTTATATTTATGAAAATAGCTATATTAACCTTTATAAAGTTAAACACTTTATTTATTTTTTATTTTTTCTATCTCACCTTCCTTATTTCCCATTATCTCTCAATTAGTAAGAGCACTTTGCCTAACCATTGCATCACCTTCTCCCATTGTCAATCAACACCAATATCATTAGTATCTACATGTATTGGGTGTCACTGAGGAGAATTGGAGAATATTGTTGTGGTGTAGAGAGGAAAATTTGGTAGTTAGTATGATTATAATTTCATTTTTTGGTATTAAAGAGTATTTGAGTAATTATTCCTGTTAGGTCTATTGCAAGAAAAATTCTAATAAGGGAGCATTTGTATTCTTCAAAACGTGAGGGGCGGATACATATTTTTGACAAATTTTAGATGTATTTGTAATTTATTTTTATTTTTATTTGGAGAAATATAGAGTGTGCACCTTAAAAAGAAGCATCATAACACACACACGCACACACAAAATTACACATTATGATTGTTTGTTTGTGGTGAAAGTTACAAACATTTATTGTGTACTATGTTACTTTATAGTAAAACTTATTATTGATCTAAATATTTCTTGTGTGTATTATGTCAATTTAAGGTAAACGTTATTATTGATCTATGGTATGCCCTCATAAAGTGAAAATTACCAACCATTGTAATTATGTAACAAATTCTAACTATGTTATGAAAGATGTACAATTGTTACAAATTTTTTGTGATGAGAAATATTATGGATCATTTTGAGAAAAAAAAAGTTATGAATCATTGTAGTATTTGTTATAGCACATTATAATTTTATAGGTAAATTTCAAATACACTCCTTGAGATTTGTTTAAAATACGGATTGCTCCATTTGATTTGAAAGCAGGCACTCAGTCCGTAAATAAATCCAAACAACCAAATTACTCTTTTATTATTATTATTATTTATTTATTATTTTTGAAAAAAAACCCCCCTCTCTCTCTCTCTCTTCACACTTGAAAACCTAACTCTAATAGCGTCTATCGTCATTCATCCAAGCTCTTCTGTTGTGACTCCGCCATACAACAACGACGATGGCGGCGACTACGAGCGGTTTGATTCCTCTGTCATCCACCACCTCCACAAGGGCTTTGATTCCATCGTCGCTATGCCTTTGAGCTCTCCAACGATTCACGACCACGATGCTTACGATTGAGCTCCTCTAGAACCTCCCTAAACCTCTCTACCAACACACCATCCGTCCTCCTTCGCACACCCTCCTCCCTATCCTGCTTCACATCTACCATCATATTGCTTAAGAATAAGAAAGAGGAACCTCATGTACATACCATGTGTAGCGATCCTGGTTTCGACCCTTCTTTCATGTTTTGCAACTTCGACTGGGCAAGTCAGGGATCGAGCTACCCGGTCGGCTCACGGGGGTCCAGGGGGCAGCGCCCTTTGACGGGTCTGAGGGTAGCGCCCTGGCAGGGTCGAGGGGCAACGTCCTCGAAGCAAAAATGCAAAATGCATTCAAAGTTGCTTGTCTGCTCGAGCGGCTGTTTATGCGCTCGAACGGAGAATATTTGGTTCTAGAAGTTTGACCTGTCTGCAAAAGTACTAGAAAGGTATATTCGACGCTCAAGCGGGGCTTTCCACGCTCGAGCGGACCATGTTATATCAGTTCGTGAATCTGATCTTTCAGATCACTTTTGTATACCTCTCTCTCTCTAAAAACATTTCCTCTCCATTCTCTCTACATTTCCCTACGCCAAATTGGATTGAAACTTTGCTTTCTCGAGATCCATTAAAGTTCTGCCATAGGTTCTTCATCAAAGTTAGTTAACTTCTCGAAGGCTTCGTTGTGTGCGGTGAAGATCGAGTTTCAACACCGTTGATTTTGGGAGTTTCATCTTATTTCTTCTTCAAAACTTGAGGTAGGGATTTTCTTAGAGTGGGCTTTTCAAATCTAGGATGGCCTTGATTTGATCTGGGCTTGCCTCAATGCCCCTTCTGGTAACCAAGTACCCCAATAACTTACCAGACCTAACTCCAAATTCACATTTTGAAGCATTGAGTTGGAGCCGATATGTTTTTAGGATGTCAAAGATTGCCTTCAAGTGGGCCAGATGATCCTCAGGTTCCTTAGTCTTCATGACCATGTCGTCGATGTATATCACCACTGTTTTGCCAATCTAATGTCTAAACATCTTGGTCACGAACCTCTAGTATGTTGCTCCTGTATTTTTCAACTCGAAAGGCATCACTTTGTAGCAATACAACCCTTTTGGGGTGATAAATACAGTATTCTCTTCATCAGGATGGTGCGTTGCTATCTGATGGTACCCCCTATAAGTATCCAGGAAGCTTAATCCTTCCATGTCCTAAAGTGACATCTACTAATTGATCGATCTTAGGGAGTGGGAAACTGTCTTTGGGATAAGCCTTATTCAGGCTAGTAAAGTCCACGTAGGCTCTCCACTTCTCATTCTTCTTTTTCACAACCACGGTGTTAGACAACCAAGTAGGGTAGTTTACCTCTTGGATGGCTTTGGCCTCTAATAACTTGTCCACTTCCTCCTCTACTGCCTCCACATGAACTAACGTCGGCCTCCTTGCTCGCTGAATGACGGGTTTTGTCGACCTGTCTACGTTTAGTCTGTGGCATGTGACCTCGGGATCAATGCCAAACATCTCGTATGGTGTCCAGGCAAACACCTCTATGTTTACTCGCAAGAACGCTTCTAACTCATTTTCCTTAGGAGGAAGAAGCGCTCTTCATCCCCTTACTGGACCAGAATTTTTTTCAAAGCTTTTTCGCTTTTGTCAGCAGGCTTTTTGCCGACGTCATCCAGGACCTCCATGTCCTCGTCCTCAATCTCTATTGTCTCTGCCTCTCGTATTTGCAGGTAGATTTCATTACTGCCATGGATCAATTTTTCGCCTGCACCTAATTCCGTCTGACTTCCTCAATTCCATGCTCTATTGGGAACCGCAAGAACTGGTGCAGTATTGAGGGAATAACCTTCATTGCGTGCAACCATGGCCTTCCCAAGATAACATTGTAAGGGAAGGGGGTGTCAATTACTGTGAATTATGTGCTTACCATCTTGGTGCCTGCCTGCACCTCCAAACTTATTGCTCCCAAGGGCCATGTTGGCGTTCCATTGAACCCGACCATTGGACTGTTGGAGTGCTTTAGATCATCTTGATGAAGGCCGAGCTCCTTGTAATATTTGACATACATGATGTCATAAGAGTTGCCTTGGTCAACCAGAATGCGCCTTACCTAGCATTCTCCAACCTTTAGGGATATCACCAGAGCATCGTTGTGTGGATGCTGCACCATGTCTAGGTCGGTTTCAGTAAAGGACACCATTGGTCCTTCGTCTGCCCTGGGCCTCTTTTGCTAGACCTGATACATATGCTGTAAGTGTTTCACCCTCTGAGTCTCCCCACATATCTCATTCTCATTGACCTTTGAGTGAATCACATTAATCACTCGAGGTTCGTATGCTTGCGGTTGTGGTGCTAGTGGAGGTGGTGTTGCCGGTGCCTGGGGCAGCCTTGCTTGCTCTTCTCTTGTTCTGGCCTCATCTACCAGGTCCCTTAAGTGACCCTGTCTTACCAGGTCTTCCAGATGTGTCTTTAGGGCTTTGCATCCCTGAGTTAGGTGCCCATCCTCATTGTAGTAGGCATAGTGCTTCCCTAAGCTTCTTCTCATAAATTTGCCAGGGATATTCTCTGGTGCTTTATAGTAAGGCTGATTCTTGATCCTTTTCAAGACTTTGTAAACCGGGATCCGAAACACTGTGGTGACTGCCTATGTAGCCCTTTTATCCTATTTCTTGTCTATTAAAATTTGTATTACCTCGGCCTCGCTTCGGCGAGCCGTTCATCTTCTCTTGCTTTGACGCCTTTGTCCTTGGCGTGTCTTCCTCTGTTCTCGCATATTTCTCGATTCTGGCCATAAGTTCCTCCATACTTTTTGGCAGTGTTTTTGCCAGCGATTTTCGAAGCAGACAATCATCGTTCAGGCCGTTCTTAAAAGATACGACCGCCACCTCTTGGTTGCGCGCTGGTATTCGATTAAACACCTCATAATACCTTTTGGCATAAGCCCTAAGGCTCTCATCCTCGACAATTCTCAAAGTCATCAGGAGTCTACCCTCAACGGCTGCAGTTTGTTTGTAACAAACCTAGCCACAAACACCTTGGCCAAGCCTTCCCAACTTCTCACAGTTCCTTTCGGTAACTTGTGAAACCAATCTAATGCGATTTTCCTAAAGGATGAAAGTTGGGATCAGACTCACCGTTGTATATCTGGAATCTCGGCATGTGGAACCTCTTTGGGACCTCAAACTTGTCCAATTCTACTGAGAACGGCGTTCTCGGCTTGACGGGAGATGTTACCTCGGTATCTTGTCGCTTCCTCTGGAGGTAATCCCTCAAATCCTCCTTAGTCCGTCCAGGAGCTCGGCTGTCAACGGATTTCAGCCTTTTTGGTGCGCTGCTCCCGGTGTCGTTATGAGTCCTCTTGGATCTCCATTCATTCATCGTGTCAAAACAAAGCTCCTTCCCTTGAACATGCCGATGTTCTTTGATGTAGGTTTTTTTTACACGATGTGTTTTCTAGGACTCTCCTCTCATCGTTTCTCCTCGTCTAACCTCCCGCGAAGGCCGATGTGAGCGCTCCCTTGCCCTATCATGCTGAGGGACTGCGGGGATTGCTTTCTACCCCATTTTCTGGGCATCATTCGTAGCCACTGGAATCGGTGTGTCCTCTAATGGGAACGGTGGCTACATGACGTTGTTCTGCATCATGAAATTGACAATCGATTGCAGGTCTGCCAATTTGTTTGCCATCCCCTTCATCTCGTCGTCCCTCCTCAGGCATCTATCTTTGCATACTTGGAGATTGCTTTCGTTGTAATACCCACCCTGACATGCTTTCTTCGGTACGTCTCCTTCTTGGCTGACGTTTTTTTCTTCGGGAGTCTTATCCCGAGGTTCTTCGTTACAGTGGTCCTTCTCTACGTTAGGATCGACATTTGTACCATTCCCACTAGGGACGTCGCTCCCAATCTTCTCTTTCTGCCTGTCGTTAGCCATCTATTCTTCTTACGCTTCCTATAGACGGCGCCAAATTGTGGGTGCTAATTTCCGATGACACTACCAAACAAGAACTCAGCTGGAGAGCACAGACAGAATAGATTACGCCCGAACAACTTGTCACAGAAAAATAAGACTCCGGCGGTGGTTCGTCCACCCGGGGGCACTCCGACGATCAAGTCAGTACTCAGTTTATCTCTCAAAGATAGCAAATAGTGCTTAACTCACAAGCCAGAATACAAAAAATGTACCTTAGACCCACGAGGGTGCCTTACTTTTATAACCAGCACTAACCTGGTCTCTGTAGAAGCCTAGCTTCAATAGACTCCGGCTCAATACTCATCTAGGACTCCTAGCCAGATAGAGATAAACTGCCTAAGAGCTTTATCTTTATCCAGACTGAGGTCCTCCCTCTTCTAGGACTCTTGTCCCTTATCCGTTCATCTCAGATTCCGGTATCTCCGTAGATAACCTCGGCCAATCCAAGATCACCTTAATGCCATGACCAAGACACGTGGCACCTCGACTGACACTTCAATGTCACCTAGGCCACGTGTTGTCATTCACAAAATATGTCCCCACATAAACAAAGATCAAAATTTTTTATCACATATTTACAAGAAATGCATTGGTTTAAAAATGAAGAGGAGGTTGAGCATTTTATTCAATCCACATTATTTCGGATTCCAACACCACATTACTAATTTCATTGCTAACATTTCAATTTTATTTAGCATAATTAAAAAAGAGGCAAGCTTTTTCAAAATTCAAACACTCACTTGATTAGAATTCTTTTGTGATTCTTCAAGAGCTTTAAACAAATCCTCGATGCATTTCTCATTAACATCCACATTAAGAGGCCTATAATTATTAGCCAGATCTCCATTTATTGACCCACTAGCAGCAGACCTTGCTTTAGAGTAACGACGTAACATGACATCATTTATATGCGTTTGAAGGGCAACACAGATTTCCTCTCCCTGTATTAAATAGAAAAAACATACTATGTAAAAAATAAAAGGATATAAGAAAGAGACCAGAAATTACAAATCTGCAATATTGGTATAATCAACGGAGATGACGAGCATTAACCACCTGCTTAGTTTCAAATTGAAAGATATGTAAGACCCCAGTAACTCTAATTTTGAAAAACACAGCAGTATTGCTGCTACCAAATTGCATGATATCTTTTAACTCAGAATGTAGATATTCTTTCAGAATTGGACGAAAAGAATGAACCTGTGGAAAAAATTTGGTTATCATCTTCATGTTCAGCAATACATATCAACAATGATGATGACAATTTTTTGGTGCATCTACACCACTAAATAATAGTTTAAGACTCACCCCACGTTTATTAATCCCTAAAACAATCCTCCCAAGCAGAAGTCCAAAACATTTATCTTGCGAACACTAAAGAAAACTAAATTCCCATAAGTGTTCTCAAGATCTGCAGAAATTGTTGTCTTGCATCATCCTTTGTTAGATTCTCCTACAGACAAAACCTTATGGAAAGGATTTACAGACAAAACCTTGTCCTCAAAGTTTTTCCGGTCATCTTTTATGGCGAACCACGACGACATTCCGCTATCTGCCATAGACAACATCATGCTAGATTCTGTTCGGCGAAGAGATGGCTTGTCTACCATTCCAACAATGGCTAGTTTGGAGACCCCCACGCAAGGACCTCCCAGAGATGGGCGAGACAAGTGCGCAAGGAGTTAGGGGAGCTCTATCAGCCCAAAAGAGCGTCTCCGATGGCGAGACTCACACACTCAGCACCTAGAAGACAAGTTAAGAGACCAAGATACAACATCAAGAAGATGGAGGCCATGAAACGCCAAATGAAAGGAAATGGTGTCGCTGGAGTGGGAAACCACAGTAAGCACACCTATTCTCACCGTTCCGACAGTCAAAATAGACGTTGCACCCCTACACTCTTCATCACGAGAAGCTTCAGACCTGGAGACTACATCATGCCGACAGCGACATCTCATACGCAGGACATCAATTACCACCCTTTACGTCCGATAACGACGTTGGGATATTCACGCTCCAACAGTTCAAAAGACTTGAAGGATGTGTTGGGGGAGCACACTCGCTGGCGAGAAACGTAGAGGGTGCCTACACTGCAGCGACTGTCCCCTAGAGGGCGAGCCAGTGAAGTGGTTGCCATGCCGCCACCATGGTTGGCGGCATACACGCCACCTGACAGAAAGTTGGCAAGATTGAGCGCCACCCATTTTTTCGTAGAGGTCGAGAACACACCACTTCCCCCCAGGTTCCATCAGCCAAAGTTCACACTCTATAACGGAAAGACCAATCCGTAGATGCACGTAAGCCACTTCCGGTAGGTAATGGCTGGGCATAGGCAAAACGATGCGCTCATATGCCTTATTTTTCCATCGAGTTTGGGCGAGTTGGGCCTAAAATGGTTCAAGAGGCTGCCAGAGGAAAGTATCTAGAGATGACAGCAATTGGCGGAGGCATTCGTGACACAATTCAAGACCAACATCAAAACACCCAAAGAAGTCGACCACCTTTTGGAAATCAAGATGGAAATAGATGACTCCTTGAAAGCTTACAATGCCAAGTATTGGGAGGCATTCAATGAGATTCTTGATTGCCCGACGAACCTAGCAATCACCCAGTATAAGCACGGTCTTCCAGTCGGACATAGATTGAAAGACTCGCTCACAATGAATCAACCGTTGGCTATGAAACGGCTTATGCAACACATTAATGAGCACATTCGAGTTGAAAATGATGCAACCGCAACTACCGTAAAGGCAAGTCTGGTAGTAGAGGACAAGAGAGTAGCGGGAAAGATTCAAGCAGTCGGACAAGAGGATGGCCGTGCAAATAACCATGGAAGAGATCTAGGGAGTTCGGTTTTGGAAGACGTCAGTAAGAAGGCTGAGGAAAAGGGGCATAAAACTTGCAAAATATAAATGGTCGATCTATTTTTGAAACGCCGAATACTGCCAATATGAAGTTTTATTCTTAGTTTTACTTTTGTAACCCTTTCTACTATTGACGTAATAAAACAAGCAGATCATTTTTTGAGAAGTGTTGTATTTTCGTCCCACCAAGCAGATTTAGCACGGTCATTTTGATCATTTTGACAGAAAGATCATTTTGACCAAGGGACAACTAACGATCATTTTGACGAAAAGATCAAAATTCCTTGTTGGGCGGATTTTGCTCGGCAAGAGGTTTGTTGAGGGTTTGTTCAACTTTGGAATTCCTTGCCGGACGGATTTTGCTTGGCGAGAGGTTTGTTGATGGTTTTGTTCAACTTTGAAATTCCTTACCGGGCAGATTTTGCTCGGCAAGAGGGTCGTTGATGGTTTTGATCAACTTTAGAATTCATTACCGAGCTGATTTTGCTCGCTAAGAAGCAAGTTACCAAGCTGACCTTACTCGCCAACTTTAGAGTTCCTTGCCAAGCTGATTTTGCTTGCCAAGAAGCAAGTTGTTGAGCTGACTTTGTTCAGCAACGCTGAAATTTCTTGCAGAGCTGATTTTACTCGCCAAGAAATAAGTTGTCGAGCTGACCTAGCTCACCGATTTTGAAATTCCTTACCGAGCTGATTTTGCTCGCCAAGAAGCAAATTGTCGAGCTGACTTTGCTCGCCAATTTTGAAGTTCCTTACCGAGCTGATTTTGCTTGCCAAGAAGCAAGTTGCGGAGCTGACCTTGCTCGCCAACTTTGAAGTAAGAAGCAAGTTTCCAGGCTGACCTTGCTCACCAGCTTTGGAGTTCCTTGCCGAGATGATTTTGCTCCCTAAGAAGCAAGTTGCTGAGCTGACCTTGCTCGCCAACTTTGAAGTTCCTTGCCAAGCTGATTTTGTTAACCAAGAAGCAAGTTGCTGAGTTGACCTTGCTCGCTAACTTTGAAGTTCCTTGCTGAGCTGATTTTGCTCGCTAAGAAGCAAGCTGCCTAGCTGACCTTGTTCGCCAATTTTGAAGTTCCTTGTCAAGTTGGTTTTGCTCACCAAGATGCAAATTGCCGAGCTAACCTTGCTCACCAACTTTGGAGTTCCTTGGCGAGCTGACTTTGCTCGCCAGGAAGCAAGTTGTCGAGCTAACCCTGCTCTCCAACTTTGGAGTTCCTTGGCAAGCTGACTTTGCTCGCCAAGAAGCAAGTTACCGAGCTGACCTTGCTCGCCAACTTTGAAGTTCCTTGCCTGGCTGATTTTGGTCACTAAGAAGCAAGTTGATGAGCTGACCTTGCTTGCCAACTTTGGAGTTTCATGGCGAGCTGACTTTGCTCACCAAGAAGCAAGTTGCCGAGTTGACAAGCCCTTTCGGGTTTTCGGCCTAGCTAGCCTCTCAAGGGTAGTATTTCTTCAACTTGTCCATGTTGATTGGTTGGCAGAATTTGAGGCCATCTAGGTCCATAAGAACGATAGCTCCACCTGACCAAATTGACTTGATGATGTAATGACTAGTCCAATTAGGTCTAAACTTGCCCCTAGGGTCATGGATGGGAGCTCGGTTGTCTTTGAGCACCAAATCTCCTTCTTTCAGATTCCTGGACTTAACTTTCTTGTTGAAAGCCCTGGCAATCCTGCGTTGATAACCTTGGACGTGGTACAGTGCTTTCAGCCCCCTTTCGTCGAACAGCATAAGTTCCTCGAACCTGCTTTGCTACCAATCTACTTTCGCTATCTGGCACTCAGCCATGACCCGCAGCGACAGAACCTCAACTTCAATCGGCAAAACAGTCTCCATCCCATAAACTAGAGAATACGGAATTGCCCCTGTAGAAGTTTGAATTGATGTTCTGTAACCCCAAAAAGCAAATGCAGCTTATCTGGCCAGTTCTTGTAGGTTTCCACTATCTTCTGTAGAATGTGCTTGATGTTCTTGTTGGAAGCCTCAACAGCTCCGTTGGTTTGCGGCTGATATGTGGATGACTTATGAAAAGCCACGTTGTATTTCTCTAACAAGTCGATCACTTCCTTCTTGAAGTGGGAACCATTGTCTGAAATGATCTCATTCGGGACCCCATAACGATAGATGATGTTATTCCTGATGAACTTGGCTACGTGTGACGCTTTCAGCACTGCGTAGGATTGGGCCTCGACCCACTTTGTAAAGTAGTCTATCGACACCAAGATGTACTCATGCCCATTTGACTCCTTCGGAGTAACTGCCCTAATAACATCAATTCTCCAGACTGAAAACGGCCACAGTGAAGTCATGTTGTACAGCTTTGACAGCGGAATGTTCATGCGGTTTGCATTGATCTAACATCTGTGGCATTGCCGAACAAAACCAATACAATCCTCCTCTATGGTTGACCAGTAGTAACCCTGTCTAAGAATCTCTTGAGCTAGCATCACCCCGCTCATGTGTGATCCGCACTCTCCTTCGTGGATGGCCTCCATTAGGCGCTTTGACTCTTCAGCATCGACACACAATTTATGCATTCCTAGATGGCCCCGTTTGTACAATTTACCCCCACAGATGATAAACTGAGCAGCCATTCGTCGTATCGCCCTTTTATCTTTGGCATTTGCCCCTAGTAGATAAGCCTCCTTCTCCAAGAAGTTCCAGATGTCATGATACCAGGGGTTCTGATATTGTACTTCATCTATGGCGGCGACCAACTCGTAAGCCTGACACATACCTCTGTTCAATGATGATTGGACGTATCCGGACTCTCAAAGGGATGTCTATCATAGTAGGTAGAGTTGATAAAGCGTCAGCAAACCTGTTGCTCTCTCTTAACATGTGCGTGAAGGTTAGCTTCTTAAACCTGGGAATTAGAACATCCAGGGTTTGGTGATAGATTTTCATCATTTCCTCGTTAACCTTCCAGTCTCCTTTCGCTTGAGACATAACCAGGTTCAAGTCCCCAATGACGTCCAACCGTTTTGCCCCAAGTTCTAGAGCGGCTTCCAAGCCAGCAATACATGCCTTGTATTCTGCTTCGTTGTTTGATACTTTGAACCAGAGTTTGAAAGTTAAGGGTATGTAGGAATTGTTGGGTGCTATCAGCAACACTCCTATCCCATACCCGTACTGATTAGATGCTCCGTCAAAGTACATAGTCCAAATCTCTCTTCAACCTATAGAATGGCCTCATGTGGGAACAGATACTCTACTGTTTCGTCTCCTTCCATTGGGTGATCGGCTAGGAACTCTGCTACCGCACTCCCTTTCACAAACTTGCGAGTCATTTACTTTAAATCAAATTCGGAGAAAAGAAGCAACCAACGGGCTAGCCTACCCGTAAGCGCTGGTTTCTCGAAGAGATATTTGATAGGATCCAATCTCGAAACCAGTATTACAGAATGAGCTAACAAGTAGTGCCTCAACTTCCTGATAGCCCATACCAAGCCAAACAAGCCTTCTCGAGCAAAGTGTAACGGGTCTTATATTCCAACATCTTCTTACTCAGGTAACAGATGGCCTTCTCCACTTTATCCTCAGATTCCTACGCAAGCATGCAGCCCATTATCGTGTCGGTTACTGACAGATACAAAATCAACGGCTTTCCTAGCTCTGGTTGCTCGAAAGCAACTTGGCATCTGTCATTCTATTAGAACTTCTTTCCTTTTTTTCAGGGCACCAAATAGTGGTTTACAAGTCAAGGTTAATTTTGCAATAAATCGTCTTGTAAATTGCACTTTTTCCAGAAAGCCTCGCACCTCCTTTTCAGTCCTTGGTGGTGGCATTTCTAGTATGACTTTGATTTTGGAAGGATCGACTTCAATACCCCTTTGTGTAATCAAGAACCCCAGCATTTTTCCTGCTGTGACACCAAAAGTACATTTTTGAGGATTCAGTTGCAACCGATACTCTCTGATCCATTGGAAAAATTTCTTCAAGGCGGTGTAGTGGCCCTCTCTTTTCTTGGACTTGACAATCATGTCGTCCACGTACACCTCAACCTCTTTGTGGATCATATCGTGCAAGATCGTAGTTGCAGCCTGTTGATAAGTAACCCCAGCATTCTTCAAACCAAACGGCATCACCCTATAGCAGTAGGTTCCCTATAGGTGGTGAAGGCAGTCTTCTCCCTATCCTTGGGTGCCATCAAGATCTGGTTGTACCCGAAAAACCCATCCATAAATGAGAGCAACGCATGCCCTGCGGTGAAATCCACCAATTCGTCGATGTGCGGCACAGGAAAGTTGTCCTTTGGACTAGCTTTGTTCAGATCTCTAAAAACCACATATACCCGAATTTGGCTATCTTTCTTTGGCACTGGAACAATGTTGGCCAACCAAGTAGGATACTCAAATATTAATAGGAACCCTGCATTAATCTGCTTGGTGACCTCTTTCTTGATTTTCAGAGCCCAATCCGGGCATATTCTCCGAAGCTTCTACTTGATGGGTCGGGCCTCAGGGTCAAGAGGGATTCGGTGCTGTACAATCTCAGGATCGATTCCAGGCATGTCTTCGTAGGACCACGCAAAAACATATTTGAAATCTTTTAATAAAGCGACTAAGCGCTCACGTTCCTCCGAAGACAACGTGAACCCGATCTGGACCAGACGCGGATCCTTTTCAATACCAACATTAATTGAAGTGATTTCATCAACCAAAGGTTTTACAAACCTCTCCTCCTCTCGATCAATCAAATGTTTCAAAACCGAAGGAATTTCTTGCTTGTCGTTTTTATCAAAGTTTTGAAAGTCTTGATTAATGCAATAAACGAGCGGCACAGAAAAGTACTCAGAAATAGCAGTAGTACCATTCTCATTCATAACTTCTAGTTCGTCTGATTCTTCGGTTACAACCGACTCAAAAGAAAATGAAAAAGACGACCTGGACAAAACAACGGCATCCGGGTTATCAACCCCAGGAATATCGGACTCTGACTCAGAAGAACTAGAATCTGATTCCGACTCCACAGACTCTGTGGAATCAGATTCCGGTTCATTACCCGACTCAAAACTGCTAGACAAAAAGCCTTCCTCGTACTGCCAAACGAGGGATGGTGCAATAGATGCATCCAGAATGTCGGAAGAACGGCCCATAGCCGGTTGATCTCCAATCATGGAAACAGAGAAGTCACCCCCCGAGCTCTTTGATGTGATCTAAGGATCCAAGAGAAGACAAGCCAACACTGCTCCTATCTCGAATTCTGTGCCATCGAACTCATCCTCTTTGCACTGTTCAGCCTTAGCTGATAAGTCAGTCTACTCTTCTACAACTTTATTCTCTTGCAATTGTAGGTCAAAAAATATCTCGAAGCCGGGCAAACGCCGTTTCTTAAAATTCAGCCATGGCTCCGGAAAGCCGCAAAACGGGAAATCTTCCCCCTCCCGGACAAAGCGGCCGTTCAGGGTTCCTTGAATAGGTCTATGCACCAACTCGTAACGCTTTCCGGCTTGCTTAGCCTTGGCTCTTCCAGTCATCTCCTTTCCCTTTCTTACCCAATCCTCTTTGGTAGGTGTATAACCTAGACCAAAGATATAAGCGTTGTGTGGTACTTCAGCCAATGCAGCGACGCCCTTCTGGCTGCTTCTTCCCAATCCCATTTCGGGTACATGTTGAAGCTTATTCATGAGGTAAACGGATTGCACACTGACGTGCAGTCCCTCATCAACAGCTAGAATATCCTACACTACCTGGGCCTCAGCCAAGGTGAACCCAGACAAAAAGACATCCTCCTCGCCGTGTACAATTTCCAAGACCAGTGTAGTAACCTCCGGCGGCGGATGTATGGAAAAGTTCCCAAAAACAATAACTATCCCCTTCTCATGGAGGTACTTCAGCATCTAATGCAGAATGGACGAGACAACTCTTACTTGGTGCAGCCACGGCCGTCCAAGGAGTAAATTAAAGGTGGTTGGAACATCCAGAACATGGAACTCGATGTCCTGTTGTACCGGGCCAACCTGAGTTCTGATTCGCACTGTTCCCATCACTTCCCAGCTTGTATTGTCATAAGCCCGAATTACCTGGGCTGTTGGTGCGAAATCTGCCGGCTTTAAACCGATAGCGTAGGCCGTGCGTGACAGACACACATTAATTGCAGATCCCGTATCAACCAAGACAACTGGTATCCACTTCTCTTTACACTCCACAGAGATGTATAACGGCTTGTTGTGCTCAGAGCCCTCGGGCGACAATTCTTTATCTGTGAACGTCAAAGTCGGTGAGGCACCACACAGGAACACTAGTCCCACTAACTGCTCAAGGGTTGTGTCAATAGAGAGCTTAGCCTTATCCATTGCTGATAGGACGGCTTGTCTATGCACCCATGAGGCTATGAGCAATCCCTAAATGGAGATATCTGCCTGAATCTTCCCCAACAGAGTCGCCAGAAATTGTAGACTCGACTTTCTTCGCACCCCCCATTTCAGAGAGGCTCGAATTGGTCCTATAGTTCGGACTCCTGTCACAGTTCTGAATCTAATCTCACAAAGTGCAATGTGAGACTGATAAACACCAAAGAATCCAATCTGACAAATCATTTTGGAAAATCAGATTTTGAATCAAATAATGCCAAAACTGGACTGCTTTGCCAGATTACAAAGTCGCCACCTAAATATTTTGTTTTTGGAAAATTTAGGAAACCTTGACTTGTGCCAAAGGCCATGTGTCCATCATCACCAAAGTTGCCTCGGCTCGGGAACTTGGGTACGAAAGGGGAAGGTTCTGAAATGAGCACCCCCGCTCGCCCGTTCAAAGGATCGGCCTCTACTATCATGAAATATTGTTATATAAATACATATGTTCTTATTTCGGTTATTAGCTAACTTTACTACGTGACGCACACAAAAATATAGACTAAATCACAAGAATTTGAACATTTCAACTCATGTTTGTTTTCGAAAATGGTTTAAAAGTGCCACCCTAAAGTGGGCTAAAGTGCGGATTTTCCACCCTCAAGTGGGCTTAAAACATGATGTACCACTTCACAAAGTGGGCTTAAAACTCACAATCATCGAATTGTTCCAATTCAAGCAACAAAGCCTTCACCCACAGGCATTCATGCAGTTTAGCATTTAAGCACATAACCTCATGCCAAGTATGCAAAACATGGCATCACTCACACTCATGCAAGGATGCTAAAGCGTAAAGCTTACAGCGTACTCCGAGCCAAAACAAAAGCTAGTTAGAAATATGCATGATCCTAACTATGCTAGATACCTAATGCAACACATGCAAAAATACAACTAATAGGCTCGGCTATCTAAGATGGCATATGAAACACTTTGATAACATGCTTTGAAATACATATTCAAATAAGTATTGAAATACAATATAGTTTGAATGATGCGCCGAGCCTCGGTGCATGCAAGACAAATGAATGATGCATGCATGCGAGCATAAGGTATGCTAATCAAAATATGCCCTAATCTAACCATCAAAAGTGGGTAAATAAAAGGGAGAAAGACGTGGGGTTGGAAGACATGCACATACGCACACACACTTATTACAACATTGCGCCCTCTTGAAGGAGAGTCCGAATGAATAATAGCTAAGCTACTCTAGGCTAAGCTAATCTAACTAATCTAATTAAATAATTAGACTAATTATTACACAACAAATGAATAACTAGCAAACTACTAATTATTACAACACTTAACTAATTAGCAAACTAATTAATTAAATTACAAATTCATGCTAACTCAACATGCAAAACAAATGTTAAAACTACATTGCTTCAGCTCTGCCTCGGGAAGCGGATGATGCATACATTCGGTTTTCGCCCGAAAAGCCCACCGGTTTGTTCTTGAGAGGCTCTATTTGCAAGGTTATTCCAATAACTCTTTGCTCCACCTTACCAATTCACTGCTGAGGAATGCACCAATGGCTTGCTGGCCATGAGTACTTGCTGTCGGCCATCTGCCGGCCAAAAGTGTGCCATGCCAGCCAAGGATAAAGTCACTGCCGACCACTAGTGTGCTGAGTCACCACACTGCAACATAGTACAAACAGAGGAAAATTGAGGGTTTTCCAAGGATATATTTGTACTGTGCCCCTTCTTATCATCTCAAAACATCAAATGAGTGGCACTCTTGGATTTAAAACCACCAATCAAGCATTTTCAATGCATGATGGCCAAAGATCCAAGTTGTACACTTTCAATAAATGCACAAAACAAGACTCAAGAGGCCACCACCCTATCATGCATGATCAAGGATGATGGAGAAAAAGGAGATTGGCTCATTTCATCACTTTGAGTATGAAATGGACCAATCTACCTTGTGTTTAATATAACGTCCGATTGAACACATGCAATGCAAACACAACATGCTTATCTTGGTCATGTTTTACTTGATTCATATTGTTTACTCATTTTAGCATTATCCATTCTTTAACCGGTTAAGTCCAAGATGATTGTCCTCTAATTGGAAAGATGGCCTAAACCACATGTGTCTTGACCATGAAAGAGGCCTCATGCTGTTGGTTAGGAGGAACCCTCAAGAGAGAGTTAAAACCATTAGGTATGAGAGCCTCAAGTTCACACTCAAGCCAACAAGGGGCTTAAGACCACTTTCAAAGCAAAATGAAAAGTGAAGAATAGAGGGAGGTTGCAGACTTTCAGTGCTGAAATGGCATGCAAAAGACACTAAATCATGCATGCAAGACATGTTCAAAAGCCAAAATCAACAAAGCTAGTGAAGAGCACCACACTAGAGGCATGCAATACCAAGCTCAAATGACCAAGCCAACTCTGGACAAAGCTTAAACATGCCAAATCAATAGCTAAAACATGCTGAGATTAAAGCATAAAAGGCAAGAAAAACATGCTCATTTGTTAGCTCGCAAACAAGGCTCAAAACTCAACTCTCAAAAGCAATGAAAGAGTGGAATAAGTGAGAGTGTGACAGCGATATATGCACTGAAATCACATGTAAAATGATGCTTCCACATGCAACCATCTCATGTAAAACACATTAGAGGCCTTAAAACACTAAGCTAGTGAAGGCATTTACACTACAACCATGCAATACAAGGTTCATATGACCAAGACAGCTCAAAATAGAGTTATATCATGCCAAATCAGACCCCAAAACATGCTGAGATAGTGTCACAAAAGGGTAGAAAAACATGCTCACATGTTAGGCTATCTACACTTGCAGACAAAACACAAGGAGGAGAGGCCGCCCTCTCCTATTTTGGACTTCAAAACCAAAGTTTTACCACTGAAATTCCCTTGGAATTCAGTGGTTAAAAGGCCAAAAAAAGTTGTTTTAGAAGCTTTGAAAAAATGGCACAACACTTTAGCAAACAAACTACAAAGAGGGTGGACAAACCCTAACTCCAAAACAAACCTCAAACCATCATTTGTAACCTTAAAAATAGAGTTTTTTGAAGGTTGAAACTAGCCTCAAAATAGCACGCAAAGGTGGCCAAACAAGTAACTAAAACAAAGCTTAAAAGGGGTAAGCCTTATACCTTTGAAGCATAGCAACAAACAGCAACAATTCTGAGCTAAAACCACTCTTAGAAGTTCAAACAAGGCCTCCAAGACTAATTATTACAACACAATTGAAATAAATTAACTAACTATGCTAAGCTAATTAAAATATTACAAAACAAATTGAATGATTAACTACAACACACGTAATAATCAACCACAACTAGCTATATAAGCAATAAAGTGGCCTCGCGGGCGAGGGAGACATGCATACTCGTTCGGTTTCCCCCCAAAAATCCATCGCCTTGCCACCGGTTGCCCCTGTTTGCACTTGCTGTGATCTTTGAACACTGTACAAACTTCCAGATTGCCTTTGCTCCAACACATGAACACATTGGACAACCTTTGCACTGGTGGCCGGTCAGCTATTGCAAGTGGCCAGTTGGCTACCTCACCTGGCCAGTCGGCTAGTAAAAGTGGCCGGTTGGCTACTACAAGTGGCCAGTCGGCCACCCATTTTTCCAAACTTCTGTTTTTGCTGCAACAGAGAACAATAGAGCGAAAGCAATGCATTTTTCAAGGAATGTGTGTACTACCACCTTCCTTATCACGTCTCAAGCTCAAAGGAGTATGACACTTGGCTCTCAAGCCACCAATCAAGCATTTTCATGCATGATGGCCAAAGAGCCAAGCTTGTACAAGCTTGCTAAATGCACACATAAGACTCAAATGGCCACCACCTTATCATGTATGATCAAGGATGACGGCGACCAAGAAACGTGGCACGTTTCATCACTTTGAGTATGAAACGTCCCTCATTTCTTGTGTTTGGATTAACGTCTAATCCAAATGTATACAATGCAATACAAATGCTTATCTTGTTCATATTTTACTTGATTCATTTTGTTTACACATTACATTACCGATTAATCCTTTAACCGATTAAGTCCAATGTGAGTGTCCTCTAATGCGAGAGGGATCAACCAGTATATTACTCTCTGAACATCTAACATGTCTGCCATACCATTTAACAAGTTGATGTCCATCATTTTTTTACATAGCATCTTGCTGGTTTGATCTTTGCCTGGCTGGTTTAACCTTAGGTATGACTCTGGCAAATTGAGTAATTTTCTTTTTTGTGAGCATTTTTTTCAATTAAATAAATTTTCTTCCATTTAACATTATCAATGATGATGATCAACATTAGTTACAGAAGGGAGTCTGAATTCAGCAACTCAAACTTGGTAGAGCTTGGATAGGCGGTGGGCATGTTGTTCCATTCCTTAGGTTTTTCTGTGTTCGTCCTTAAACTGAGCAAAAACTGTGCAAATAGTACCCTGTTCAATATATTAATATGTCAAAGATATAATTTGAAGATTGCAAAAACCTGTTGTTTCATACAACACTCATTTGAATTTTAAAACCTTTAATTTGTTTATTCAAAACCGTTGCTTTGAAACTTCTAAATGGAGGGAAAAGAAAAGGAAGAAAAAATGAGATAATTGCTTTGGTGGTGAATTCTTGTGTAATGGTGGTGAAAGTGAGGAATGGTTTGACTCCATTGTTGTTTTTTAGCTTGTAATTTTTTCCACAAAAAAGAGATGGTTTCACGTGCCAATTTTAGAGAAAATTGAACAAGAAAGAAGAAGAAGAAGAAGAAGAAGAAAGACTTTTGGTTGTTAGGTTCTCAGAATGATGACCATTGACCCAATTTCACTTCATTTCACAATATGAAAGCAGAACTAGTTGTCTGTCATACCCATTTTTTGAAAATTTTTTCTTGTTCCTTCTAAGTTTGAAATGGAGTATCCTTACTTTTTATAGGCTTTGTTTGGTTTGGTTTGCTTTTATTTCTTTTTTTGTCACCGGCATAGAAAGGGAAAGAATTCTTTTTTTTTTTTGGATTTTGTTTTGATAGAGTTTGCACTAATTTTATAACTGGACATATTATTCTCTGTGCTGAGGTCTATTTTTGTTTTTTGTTATGGTTTTGCTCGATTTGAATGATTGTGATTTGAAAAACTTATGTGAGACTAATGTTTTAAGATGATTTTTTTTTTTCAAATTAATCATGTAAAAACAAATTTGTAGGAGTATTATGCCAGAATTTTTTACATTTTGTCCCACCAAACTTCATTCTCCCTATATTTTAGTTCATTGTATTTTATTTTTTTTCCTCCTAAGGAATCCTTTAAGAAAATAGTTGAGAAAATGGATTACTTTGAATAGCTAAATTCATTCCTATAGAATGGAAGTGTACTACTTGTATTGCGAGATGAGGGTGCAATTATTTTTGTCTGCATTTTTTTTTTCCTGGCTCTTAAAGCCTACGATGTTTTGTGCACCTCTCGATGTTCTAGACATGTTGAATTAGTGATGGAATACTTGGCGTTTTGCAGCATTTTTATGTCCCTCGTGTTGTTATATAAGTATTTAATTTATTTTATGTTATCAATGTAAACTTCAAAGTCAAGTACATTTTCTTTGGAAATGATTGCTTCAATCTGTTATTAGGTTATTGGTTCTCCCACCCAAATCACTAAATAATTGAATGGGATAAGACCACTTACCTATTTGAGAGAAATTTGGCGGATAGGTATCATGATGAATGAATATGTAGGTATTAATTTTTGTGGATGTGTGCAAAAGAGATATTTGAGGGAAGTATAGAGGATGGATAGGAGTTGGGTTGACTTGCCAAATAGGATGTCAAGGGAATACATTAATAGGATTGATCAATTCCTTGTGTTTGCCTACACCAATAGGGCTGAAGGTTCAATGATTAGTTATCTGTGTAGGAAATGTAAGAATCGATCCCATCTTGTACGAGAGGGTGTGCAGGAGAATCTGATTTTGAATGATTTTTTTTTAAAAGTACAAACATTGGATTAATCATGGAGAATCTTATGTATCTGTGCATGGTAATCGAGAGAATAAAACATTGGTTAATTTAGACATTGGGGATGATATTGTTGGAATGATACAAGGGACTACGGGAAATCCACATGCTGATACAAATGTTGAGGGTAATGAACCACAGGCGTCTAATCTCCATGCATCTGAACCCCAGCTCGGTCCAAATGTAGAGACTGCAAAGTATTTCAAACTTCTTCAAGATGCATAAAGTGAATTGTATCTGGGTTGTCAAAAGCTCACATCTTTGTCATTCATTGTTTGACTTCTACATCTGAAGGTGCTTAATCAGTGGACAAACAAGTCTGTTGACATGTTGCTTAAGTTATTGAATGAGGCATTCTCATTGGGTGTGAAACTCCCGAACTCATATTATAAAGGTCAAAAGGTCATAACAGGTTTGGGCTTTACCTATGAGACGTGGGATGCATGTCCCAACAGTTGCATGTTGTTTCAAAACGAGGATGACAATCTTGATAAATGTGTCATATGTAATAGTTTTAGATGGAAATCAAACGGTGATAGTGGTTCAAATGGTCTTGACAAAGTGGCAAACGAATAGCTGCAAAACAAATGAGGTATTTTCCTTTAAAGCCAAGGTTGCAGAGGTTGTTTATGTCATCCAAGATGACTAAGTTAATGAGATGGCATGCAAAGGAACAAACTGATGACGGTGTCTTTAGGCATTTTGCTGACTCCTTTGCATGGAAAGATTTTGACCGTCAGAATATTGACTTTAGCAATGATTGTCAAAGTGTAAGGCTTGGCTTAGCATCTGATGGTTTTGCCGCCATGGATGTGCATGAAGCAACCATTTCTAATTTCATCTGTGCTTATTGATTGCCCGAAAGGACCTGGCTACAAGATTGATGTATATATACAACCGTTGATGATTAAGGAGTTAAAAGAACTATGAAATCACAGTGTCTCCACTTTTGATGCATCAACAAATCAAATGTTCCAAATGCTTGGAGCTTTATTGTGGACAATTAGTGATTTTCCTGCATATGCAAACTTGTTAGGATGGAGCACTAAAGGCGAATATGCATGTCCTTGTTGCAATAAGAAAACTACATCGTGTTGGTTGAAGCATAGTAGGAAACAATTATACTTGGGTCATCGCAGATTTTTACCTAGTGGCTATAAATTCCGAAAGGATTAAGTATCATTTGATGGTAGTCAAGAATTCAGACTCAAACCATAATTATTGTCTGAAATTGAGATGCTACTACAATTAGAATCTGAGGGTATTTTAACCCAATACAAGAGGGATGACCTTAAGGAGAGGCATAGGAGACAAGTAGAGAAGGAGAAAGGTAGACATCGCATCCATAACTAAAAGAAAAAGAGTATCTTTCATGAACTGCCATATTGGGAGCACAATCTAATAAGACACAACCTCGATGTGATGCATATAGAGAATAATGTTTATGACAATGTGTTGTGGACAATATTAGGGGTTGCAAGAAAATTAAAGGATAGTGTTAATGCTCGGCGTGATTTACAAGAAATGAATATTAGAAAACCCCTACATTTGTAGTTAAAAAGGTCAAATAAAGCTTATTTACCACCATCACAATTCACGATGACCAAGGATGAGAAAGATTTGTTCTTGAAAGTGTTGAAGGAAGCTATAGTTCCCGACGGGTATTCATCCAATATATAGCATCGTGTGCACTCACATGATAGAAGTATTGGGGGTCTTAAGAGCCTCGATAGTCATATTCTGATACAATAACTTATTCTATTGGCTATTCAAAGATTGTTACCGAAGAATGTAATTGAACCCTTGATTGAATTGAGCAATTTCTTTACACAATTGTGTTCCAAAGTGAATCGTGTGACAGATTTGCAATATATTCAAGATCGTATGGTCGTAACACTTTGTCATCTAGAGAAAATATTTCCTCCGACTTTTTTTGATATAATGGAGCACTTGCCTGTACATCTAGCTGACGAAGCATTATTGGCTGGAGCGATTTAGTTTCGATGGATCTATCCAATTAAGAGGTATTTTATTACTTTGAAGCAACATGTGCATAATAGAGCTCATCTAGAAGGTTCAATTGCTAAAGGATATCTTATAGAGGAATGCATGAATTTTTGTGCACAATATCTCAATGATATGGAAATCAAATCTAGTCAACCGGTGAGGAACTATAGTGGTGATGATAATCTGGGTCATGTTGTCGGTGAAAACATAAGCTTTTATCTTGATAATACTTCTTGGGTACAAGCTCATTGGTATATCTTATTAAATACAAGCGCGGTTCAACCATTCATAAATTAGGTTATGTCACTCAATCAATATTTTATAATGTTCTATTGAATTTTGAACAAAAAGTTTTGCTCGTTGATAAATTTTCAAACTACACAACAAACACATTGAAGTACTTAAGGTCAAAATGCCTCGTGTCGACAATCATCAACTTCGGCGTGAACATTTTGAAACTTTTCACATTTGGTTCAGGGAACATGTATGTATTTAAATTTACAGATTCTAGTTTCCTAAGTCGAACTACATTTTAAATTTTAAATTTATGTTTTAAATAGGTCCAAACTTTGCAAAGGACTAGTGATGGCACATTTTCTGAAGAGCTTATTGTATTGGCAAATGGTCCTCATAACCTGGCAAAGAGGTTCAACGAGTATATAATAAATGGGTTTCACTATAAAGTAAAGGCCATGGATGACCGTCGAGCCACACAAAATTGTGGTGTAGCTTTGAAGGCAGATGCCATAAGTTATGCTAGTCGGAAAGACAAGAATCCTAATGTGGGGTATGTGTACTATTATGGACAATTGATAGATATTGTTAACATTCGATATTCCAATGAGAAGAAGCATGTGTTGTTTAAGTGTGATTGGATTGACAGCATTCACGGGAAGAAAGAAGATGTCTTCAATTTCACGTTAGTCAACTTCAATCATTTGTTGTACCGAGATGATCAAATTACCAATGAACCTTTCATCTTGGCATCCCAAGCAGAGCAAGTTTTGTATGTTGCAGACCCGTTAGAACTAGACTGGCAAGTGGTGGTGAAGATGTCTCAAAGAGGTTTATTTTATATGAATTCGACTGATCCAGAAATCGAGCCATATGTGAGCCAACAATTGGAAGAAAACATACTGCTCCATGATGAAGAAGTTGGTTAGGTGAGGGAAGCCACAGTAGGAGAAACACTTAATGTTGAAATAGGCTGATATTTAATAAACATCAGTAATTGAATTAAGGCCAAGGTTGCAGTTAATCATCAGTGTCTTAATTTACTTTGTCTTTGTAATTGTATTAGTTCAATTAATGTCGTATTATAGTTGATTCAAAACCATTCTCTATGTTTCTAATGTCAATTAATGTCATATTGCTTACAGATTATTATGGCAAAGAAGAAGAAGCCTGATCGTCCCCTACGCATGATGTTCGATATGGTACGTAAAAGGACATTAGTGGCACCACCATCAAAGGAGGCATCACATCGACCACCATCAAAGGGGCCATTAGTGCCACCACCATCTGACCAGCCACCGCAGTGACCACCATTAGTGGCACCACCATTAGAAGAGGCATCACAACAACCATCATCAGAGGGGCCATTAGTGCCACTGCATTGACCATCATCAGTGGCACCACAGCAGCTATCATCCTGACTAGAGTCGCCATTTCAAAGCCAACCGCAGGTATATAAATTTGCTTTGATTTGTATGAAAATTATTTAAATATATATTTATTTATTATCATTATATATAACTTGTTTATTCTCATTGTATCTTCCAGACCCTTCGACTTTTTCACAGCCCACTTAGGTATAAGAATTCGATTTATATTAACATTATTTAAATTTTCATTTCTTTATTATTATTGTATATTATTTATTCTTATTGTATCTCACAGGTCATGTTAGTTCTTCATCAACCTCGACTAGGCGTGGTAGAGGATGTGCCAAGGGCATTAGGGAGTGGGGTACTGGTACAAAGTTAAACATACAATTTGACGAAAATTACTGCCCAATAGGAGATAATGTGTCTAAGTTAACTACTCAACTTGGCATTATTGTGCGCAATGGTAACATTATTCCTTTTACTTTTCTTGACTGGACCACTATGCTTGACGATATTCTTGATGCTATCTGGAATGATGTAAAGGTAAAAGTACATTTTTGTCCATTGGTTTTATTATTCCAAAATTGTGTTATTATTATTTAAACTTTTAAATTGTGTTTTGTAGGACAATTTGAATGTATGTCCAGAGGAGTATAAGGGCAATTTTAAAGGTAAAGCTTGTTCCTTAAGAAACATAGAATTCAAGGTGTTGACGCCTCAAAATCACTAAATGGCGTCAGATTAGAATGAAACCTGACACAAACGACCATCTAGGCATGAGAGACTTGTGGGAGAATACGAGACTCGACTTGGGTTCTGGGTTTGTGAGTTAGAGTCAGATTGCAGTCTAGGCTAACTAGTTCCTTAAGAAACATAGAATTCGAGTGTTGACACCCCAAAATCACCAAACGAGGTCGGATTAGCACGAAACCTGGCACACACGACCACCTAGGCATGAGAGACTTGTGAAAGAAGACAAGACTCAACTCGGGTTCCCGGTTTGGGTGTTAGAGCCAGATTTTGATCTAGGGAAACTAGTTCCTAAAAAAACTTAGAATTCGAGGTGTTGACGTGCCAAAATCATATAGAGTAAAGGCCTTAGCA
>NW_021026612.1:2279254-2360379 GCF_004153795.1 Camellia sinensis
TTTTTTTGCATGATTTGTTAGCCTATTGTGCTTCTGTTTTTGGGTTCTTTTCAGAACTGAAAACAGTCTTATTTTGACCCATTCTTCATGTTTCATTAAGGGCCTTTCATGGTTTGAGGCATCTTTTATATACTTTGTGTTATATCTCTCTTTTTGGCCTCATTTTGCATAGCATTTTGGACATATTTTCATACTGTTTTGGGTCCGGCCATCAACTGTAAAATGCTTTATTTTTGGCCCCTCTTCAACATTGTTGAAGGGCCCTAATCTATTTGGGGTCAGCAGCTGTGAGTTGCTTCTTTATCTCACATTTAGGGCCATTTTTGCATGCTAGTTTTTCCCTATTTGTGCTTGCTGTTTGGCCATGCTTTGAACTGTAAAAATGCTTTTCTAGGGGCTGCCTTGATTCTGTCTTTTCATCTCATGTTCAAATTATGCATGCATTGCATAGCTATAGGCCATTTCATGCGCCAAAATTCATGTTTCGGGGCTCGTTCCATGCATCGGGTTTCATTTTACCGGGTTTCGGGGCTGTTTTGCATATCATTTTACTTCTGATTTTTGCATTATAGTGTGCCATATTCCATGTTTTGCCATGTTTCATTAGAGTGGCATTTCGGCGCCTAAGGGTCGGTTCTCGGTTTGCGTGCACGCGTGCACGCATTTTGAGTTGTCTTGTTTTCATCTGATGGCCTCCTATGTGAGTGTGGCTGAGGCTCTCTCATGTTGGTGTAAGCCCATTATTGCTGCCATTTCATTTCATAGCATTGTGTATGCTAGGTTGCATGTTAGCGCATTGTGTATGCCATGTCATCTCGTGCATCGTGTATGCCATTCCATAGCATTTTGCATGCTAGGTTGTATCTTAGTCGCATTCCATGCATGTCATGCATATTGCATCGTGTTCGGGATAGGAGTTAGCCTGGGCACGGGAAACGAGGTACGTTTCGTACTCCGAGTGATGTAACGTGTCTCAATTCCAAGTCACCGACACTCCGGATTAACCATGATGAAGTTAGGTTTGTTGTGTTTATATGTGCATTCATTCTACATTGAATTGCACATTTCGACCCCTCGGCCATCATGCATCGATATGCGTGATTGGTGGCACGAGGATCGAGGCATGCATATATCTGTGAAAATACATTGCTATGCCCCTTTCCTGCTCTCTGTTGCAGCAAATGAAGAATCAGCAAACTTCCGGAGTTTGGCGCGCTTTCCAAGAAAAATCACAAAACAGAGGCTAATTGGGGCATCCCAGTGGATTTCCGCGCAAGGCAGCCCAAACATGCATCATTCATCAGGAGCAAGGCAGTCCCTGGCTTACACGACCAATTTCTTCTCTCTTTCCATTACATGGATCACTTTCTTACTTTCATCTATACCTCAAATGAGACTACAACTCAATGATTTTATACAAGCACTACAATTATTTTACGGAAATTTCATCCGCGGGCTGCCATCAAATGGGACCCATGTATAATTTCAGGACTTTCACCCAGGACACTCCGGCCAACTTAATTATCATGGAGATCTGCCCCTTTCCATCCTAGGCATTCCTAGGGCAAGATTATGACATCATAATGAGAATAAGGAACAAGAACACACTAAAATAAGAAAGTGAGAAAGAATCAAGTTAGAGCCTTCAAGTGTGTAATTGAGCACGTGTTTATTCTGTACCTATGTAGGACACGCACAGTCGAACGTTTGATTGTTTGCTCAGTCTGCTAGCTTGGGAAGCTTCTGTTATCTTTGAGTAATAACTCTGTAAAGTTATATTCAATTATAACTATTTCTGACTAATGTGATATGATCTGTTCTGAATTGCTATCTTATGAAGCATGAATGAACGTCCATCTTTCTGAAATGTAATTGTGATATTTTTTGTTTTGGCTTGGAGTACTCAGTGAGTTTTTATGCTTTAGCATCCTTGCATGCGTGTGAGTGACTGCCATGAATAGCATGCTTACCATGAGGCTATATGCTTATGTGATATAACTGCCTGAATGCCTGTGGGTGAAGGTTGGGTTATTTGGATTGGAACAATTCATCAAATGTTTGTTTTAAGCCCACTAGATAGTGGCAAAACCATCGTTTTCTAAGCCCACTCGAGGGTGGCAAATCCACGTCTTAGCCTACCTGCGGGTAACACCATCAAACCATTTTCAAACAAACAAACATGAAATGTTTTGTTCCAATTCAGGCGACTCAGTCTATACTTGTATGCTGTGCGCATCACATAGTAATCTAGGCTAATAACCAGAATAAGAACACACAATGTTTTCAAAAATAGATATCATGGTTAGTAGAGGCCGATCTTTGATCGGGCGAGCGGGGGTGCTCATGAAGTGACCTTCCCCAATCGTACTCAAGTTCCCGAGCTGTGGCAACTTTGGTGATAACGGACACGTGGCCTTAGGCAAACGAGTCAGGGTTTCCTAAATTTCCCCCAAAATAAAATATTTAGGTGGCGACTTTGTATCTGGCAAAGCAGTCCATGTTTGGCACTTCTTTCAAAAATCTGTTTTTCTCAAAGCGATTTGCCGGATTTGGACTCTTTGGTTCAGATTTAGAACCGTGACAATTTGAGAGTCCTGAGCTGTAGTGACCCCAAATGAACAGAATGGGAGCCGTTCCTCCCGGGGCGTTCGGGGATGTCTACAATACTGTTTGATAGATAGTAGTAATATACTGCCTATTTTCTTTGATAACTAGTAGTAATATACTGGTGTCAATAACAATTACAGAATATTAATTTGTGTTACAGAAAATTATTGTGTTGTTTTATTTTTCTAGTTTTAGTAATAAGAAAAATAAAATTATTTTGTGTTATAATTTATTTTCTGGTTTTAGTAACTAGAAAATTAATTTGTGTTTTGATTTTTTCTAATTTTTGTAATCAGATATTATGGCTACTACAACTGAAATTGCAATTGGAAGTGGTACTCCAATTGTTACACCAACTCCGGTCCTTATCTAAAACCATGTTCAAGTTCCAATAAATTATGGAGAAAAATGGGAAAAATTTAATGATACTGAGTTTAAGAGATGGCGGCAGAAAATGTTGTTTTATCTTACAACTCTGAACTTTGCCCGGTTTCTCTCTGAAGAGGCTCCAATACTGAGAGAGGATGAAAGTGATCGGCAAGTTGTTACCGCTGTAGATGCTTGGAAACATTCATATTTCCTATGTAGAAATTACATCCTCAATTGCCTTGACAACATGCTGTATAATGTTACAGCCTTCTGAAGTCAGTAAAAGAATTGTGGGATTCTTTGGAGAAGAAATACAAGACAGAGGATGCCGGCACGAAGAAATTTGTTGTCGGTAAATTTCTGGACTTCATTATGGTAGACTCCCAAATGGTAATTTCTCAAGTTCAGAATTTTCAAATAATTTTGGATGATATTCATTCAGAAGGTATGTCTCTTAGCGAGTCTTTCCAAGTCGCTGCTTTAGTGGAAAAGTTATCACCGGCTTGGAAAGATTTCAAAAATTATTTAAAACATAAACGCAAGGGAGATGACCATAAATGAATTGATTGTAAGATTGAGAATTGAGGAAGATAACCGAAAGGCTGAAAAGAGGAATAGGAAAAATCCCATCGAGTCCAAGGCTAATGTGGTTGAACAAGTTCACAAACCATATAACAAAAAAAAGAAGTTTACTAGAGATGGTCCTAAACAAGGTGACAACAATGGCAATAAGAAGTTCAAAGGAAAATGCTATAACTGTGAAAAGATTGGACATTGAGTTTCTGATTGTCGCTGCCCTAAGAAGGATCGCGGAAGTACAAGCAAGAAGACCACTAATCAAGCTAATGTGACAGAATTAGATTACATCTCTGGCGGGGTAAATGACATCAATCTCTCTGCTGTGGTGTCTGAGGCTAATTTGGTTGGAAATCCCAAGGAGTGGTGGGTTGACACTGGAGCAACTCGTCACATATGTGCGGACAAGAAGATGTTCACTACCTACAATGAGGTAAATTCGTTTGAATTTTTATAAATTCTTGTGGGAAAATTTTGAAATCCTTACGGAAATAATTCAAATTTTGCGCCAAAATTTCAAATTCAAAATTTTCACCTCCTTTCCGAACCGGTACTGTTCCGGTCACGACTTTCTGGCCATGGCCGAGTAGCCACCAAGGCCTACCCGAACAGGCACGTGGTTGGCTATAAATAGCCTGCCATTCTAACAATTCAGGATCCAATTTTTTCAAACATCTCTTCCTTTTTCTTCTTTTTTTCGTCTTCCTGTGCTCCTACTCCTACATTTGTCCAGCATTTAGTCTATAGGAAGAGAAAAAGAGAATTACATCATTGTTTAGTTCACCAGACTTGATTTTGTAGTGCTGCAAACCAAGTAGTAGTCGTTGCATCCTGGGAAGTAAATGCCAGTAAATCTCGAAAATCTACTTTAAAGAGATTGTATCCAACACAAGCCTCGACTTAAAATTTCTGTAAGCATTTAATTTAGAATTTAATTTATATAATTATTTTCTAAATTATTTTATTTTATTGTTTATTTAAGCCTCAACTTAAAATTTCTATAAGCATTTAATTTAGAATTTAATTTCTTAAATTATTTTCTGAATTAATCATGGAATCATTTGTTGTTTGTTTTAATTATACATTTAATTTACACACACACACACACACACACACACACACCACTGTGGGTGTAATAATCTTAAAGTAGATTTCCTTTTTTTTTTTTAATTTGTGTGTTAGACAGACGAATTTTTGTTTCGGGAAATTAAACAGTAGTCATATACTATTTAATTTCTTAAATAGTAGTAATGTACTGTTTAATAATTTATTTGATAACATACTAGTCATATACTGTTTATCATTAAAGTTTTGTTACAAAATATTATTTTGTATATTTTGTGTGTAAATTCTATTATGTATAAATTTGTGATTGGTGTATTATTATTTCATCAGAATTATGACAACTCAAACAAACAATACTGAGATTGTTTTTACTTCGACCCCCACACCCGTTGTGCCAATGATGACTCCGGCAGTACTGGTAATTCATGGGGAGAAGCCAAAAAAATTCAATTGAAATGATTTTAAAAGATGGAAACAAAAAATGATGCTTTATCTTACGACATTGAATTTGGCTCGCTTCACTCATGAAAAAGCACCGACACTGAACGAGAGAGAAACTGACTAGCAACTTGTTGTCACAGTCAATGCATGGAAACATGGTGATTTTCTGTGTCATAATTATATCCTAAATGGGTTGGACAATGCACTGTACAATGTGTATAGTGTCAAAAGCACTGAAAAAGAACTGTGGGAATCTTTAGATCATAAATATAAAATAGAGGATGCCGGTACAAGGAAATTTGTTGTCGGCAATTTTCTAGATTTTAAGATGATAGATTCCAAGATGATTATTAGCTAGGTTCAACATCTTCAATTAATTCTCCATGACATATATGCGGAAGCGATGGTTCTCAGTGAATCTTTCCAAGTAGCGACAATCATTAAAAAATTGCCACCATCTTGGAAAAAATTCAAGAATTATCTAAAGCATAAGCGCAAGGAGATAAAATTGGAAGAACTAATAGTGCGGCTCAGAATTGAGGAGGACAACCATGGTTTCAACAAGAAGTCAGGAAACCATATCATGCAGGCTAAAGCAAATGTTGTAGAACATGGACAAGGGTCAAAGTTCAACAACAAGAAGCGGAAGCATGATGGCAATGGTCCCAAATCCACTAGTAAGATACACAAAGGGATCAACAACGGGGTTCAACAAGAGGTTCAAAGGTAAGTGTTTTGTGTGCGGCAAAGATGGACGTCACGCTAAGGATTGTCATGTTCGCAAAGACAGAGGGAGTTCAAGCAAAAAGCGAACACAAGCCAACATAGTAGAGGATTTTTATCTTTCCGATGGAGTGGCAGACATCAATCTTGCTGCAATAGTCTCTGAAGCAAATTTGTGGGAAATCCCAAGGAGTGGTGAGTGGATGCTGGAGCAACCCGCCATATCTTTGCAGATAAGAAGATGTTCACAACCTACAAAATGGTGGAAAGTGGGGAACAACTTTTTATGGGAAACTCCTCTACTTTACCTGTAGAAGGATAAGGAAAGATCATGCTGAAAATGACCTCGGAAAAAGAAATCACTCCTAACAATGTACTCCATGTGCGAAGATTCACAAGAATTTGATTTTTGGGTCATTGTTGATCAAGAATGGATTTTAATTAGTCTTTGAATCTGATAAGGTTGTACTCTCCAAGAGTGGAATGTATTTGGGGCGAGGTTACATGAGTGATGGGCTTTTTAAGCTTAATGTAATAACTGTTATACCTAATTTGGCTATTAATAATAAGAACACATCTTCTGTTTATATTGTTGAGTCTTCTTTTTTATGGCATAGTATATTAGGACATGTAAATTTTAATTCTTTACGTAGACTTGTTTCTTTAGAGTGTTTGCCAAACTTAGAATTTGATCCTAATCATAAATGTGAGATTTGTGTTGAGAAAAAACTCACTAAGGCATCATTTAATAAAGTAGAAAGAAGTACTAAATCTCTAAATTTAATTCACACAGATATTTGTGATTTAAAATTTGTTCAAACTAGAGGAGGTAAAAAGTATTTTATTACTTTTATTGATGATTGCACTCGATATTGCTATGTTTACTTATTGAGAAGTAAAGATGAAGCCTTAGAAGCTTTTAAGCAATATAAACTTCAGGTTGAAAATCAACTTGGCAAAACTATTGAGGTAGTGAGGATGACATAGGTGGTGAGTGTGATGCACCATTTGAGGAATTTTGTTCTGAACATGGTATTATTCACCAAACCACTGCACCCTAATCTTCTCAGTCAAATAGAGTTGCTGAGAGAAATAATCGAACTTTTAAAGAGATGATGAATGCCATGTTGATTAGTTCAGGGTTACCTCAGAACTTATGGAGGAAGGCAATTTTATCTGCTAACTTTATCCTTAACTGGATACTCCACAAGAAAAACAATCAAATACCTTATGAAGTATGGAAAGGTCGACGACCTACCTACAATTACCTCAAAGTGTAGGGGTGTTTGGCCAAGGTGGCAGTCCCTAGTCCTAAACAATTAAGATAGGACCAAAAACCTTTAATTGTGTGTTCGTTGGTTATGCAAATAATAGTAGTGCCTACAGATTTTTAGTTCATAAACCTGAAAATCCTGATAAGCATGTAAACACTATTATTGAGTCAAGGAATGCGTCGTTTTTTGAACACATTTTTCCTTGTAAGGAAACTGAAGAGACAAATCCAAATAAAAGAACTTTGGACACTGCTATGGGTGGCAATAAAAACCAAAATGATAATGAAGTAGATGAACCTAGATATAGTAAGAGGGCTAGCATCTCTAAATCATTTGGTCTAGATTTATTGACTTACCTGTTAAAAAATGAGCATCAAAACTTCAAGAAAGCAATGTTAAGTCTTGAAGCTCTATTATGGAAAAAGGCTGTGAATTGTGAAATTGAATCAATTTTGCAAAATCATACGTGGGAACTGGTGAATCTTCCACCAGGGTGTAAACCTCTTGGATATAAGTGGATATTCAAGAGAAAAATAAAAGTAGATGGTTCAATTATTAAATACAAGGCTAGGTTTGTTGTTAAAGGATACAGGCAAAAAGAAGGCCTTGATTATTTTGACACTTATTCACCAGTGACAAGAATAACATCTATTCGCATGCTAATTGCTATTGCATCTTGGTATAAACTGGAGATACATCAAATGGATGTTAAAACAACATTTTTGAATGGTGAGTTAGATAAGGAATCTATATGGAACAATCGCAAGGGTTTCAAGTTCCTGGCCAAGAGAAAAAGGTTTGTGAACTTGCCAAATCCCTTTATGGATTAAAACAAGCTCCGAAACAATGGCATGAATATTTGATCACACTATGCTTTCAGATGGTTTTAAGATAAACGAATGTGACAAATGCATCTACGTTAAAAGCAAAAACAAAGGCTATGTCATACTTTGTCTTTATGTGGATGACATGCTCATTATTGGAAGCAATAATGACATGATTAAATCCACAAATAAAATGTTAAACAAAAAGTTTGGCATGAAAGATTTGGAAATAGAAGATGTAATTCTAGGAATAAAAAATTACTAGAACATCTGAAGGATATGCATTATCTCAGTCTCACTATGTTGAGAAGATTCTAGAGAAATTTAGAAACAACGGCGACCGTCCTGCTAAAACACTTGTTGACATTAGTCTTCATTTGTCAAAAAATGCAGGTGCAGACATATCACAATTAGAGTACTCTCGAATAATCGGAAGTTTGATGTACTTAATGAATTGCACTAGGCCAGATATAGCCTATACTATAAACAAATTGAGCTGGTACACAAGTAATCTAGGGTCTGATCATTGGAAAGTGATAATTAGGGTACTTAGGTATCTAAGACATATCCAAAATTATGGCTTACATTATACCAAATATCCAGCAGTACTCGAGGAGTATAGCGATGCAAATTGGATATCGGATACCAAAGACTAAAAATCCACTAGTGGATACGTCTTTACCTTGGGAGGTGCTGCAGTCTGTTGGAAATCTTCCAAGCAGACATGCATAGCAAGGTCGACAATGTAATTTGAGTTTATCGTATTAGATAAAACAGGAGAAGAAGCAGAATGGCTTCGTAATTTCTTAGAAGACATTCCAATGTAGCCTAAACCTGTGCTAGCTATATGCATTCACTGTGATAGTAAAGCAGCAATAGGACGGCTACATAATCATATGCATAGCGATAAGTCTTAACACATTCATCGAAGACATAATACCGTTAGGCATTTGCTCTCACATGGAATAATTTCCATAGAATGTGTAAAGTCAAGAGAGAATATTGCAGATCCATTGACTAAGGGGCTAGCCAGAGGGCATTTATCGAGGGGAATAGGATTAAAGCCTATTACTTAAAAGTTGCCATAATGGCAACCCAACCTAGTTGACTGGAGATCCCAAGATCTATGTTCAAAGGGACAACCGAATTATGGATGACTTCACGTATCACTAAGGAGGTTTTCTCTTGCCTATTTCTACGATAAGGAGAGTGATACCTGCAGCGTTAGTAAGATAAGTTTTGCTTTTAATGATTCTTATAGCTTAGGCATCCAAGTGGGGTATGGCAGGATACTCCTAATAAGAAATTACCTCTATGAGTCTGAACTGGGCCGATTCTGTGAGAATTGAGAAGGCTAAATTTTCTTGAGCACTCATCAATTATCAGGCGTTGTTTAGGGCCAAAATGAATACAACCGTAAGAACCAAACTGTGTCTGCGGATATACTATGTGTAGTCTATTGTCTTGACTTACACAAATAACTGAACAGTTTAAGGCATCGCGTCCACTGGTTAGCCAGTAAGTCCAATAGGCTTTCATTAGAGGAGGTTCAAAGCCAAAAGTTAGTATTTTGTTGTTTGTCCATTATCGTGAATTCTATTCATGTGGGGGATTGTTGAAAAATGGCTTTGGAAAAACCTTATTTTTTGCTAACTTTGAGCATTAATTAAGGTGGGACCTAAGCATTATTTTTAACATTACTAATTGGGTTCATGTTTAATGTTGCGTAATGAATAACATCATGTATTTGGTTGCTCAAAACCATTTCTGGATGAATGAGAATTCAACAAGCATTTTCAAGTTCGTGGTTATGGCTTTAGGTGGGTTTCCTACACATTTATGAAATGTGCTTGTCTCACATTAGAAGGGCTTAAGAATTTATATGGGTATATAAACTTTAGCTTGGGATACTTGGGATGGGCCCTAAGGGGTATCCAAGTTTATGGAAGAGTAAGGTTATAGGTAAAGTGGGTTAGACCCATTAGACCCAAAACAAAAAATACACACACGCTGCTGTCCGTCCGTCCGGTCGGTCGGTCGGGCCGGCGGCTGGGCTTGGGTGCGGGTGCGTGGTGTGAGGTTGGGTTGCGCTTGTCCAGCACAATATTTATCTTTTTAGGCCAAAACCATTTGTATTTTATTTATTTATATTTTAAGTTTGGCTTCAAAATTAAAAATAAATTGGTCCAGATTTTTTCCATCACCCAAACACATCCCGAGCAGGTTCATACCTGTTGAAGTCTACTCAAACAGGTTCAATTCCATTCGAACAAATCTGTCTCTGTTTTGAACAGATCTGTTCCTATTCCGAACAGGTTTTTTTTTCTGTTGGTACTTGTTCGGAAAAGCCATCAGTTATCCTATATAAAGCCTGCCATCTACCAATTTATTTCATTCAATTTTTCCCTCAAATTTTCGTCTTTTTTCTTCTATTTCCATCTTCTTGTTTTCTATATCTGTTCTACATTTATTTTTAGAAAGAAAAATAGAGAGTCACAGCAAAGTTTTGGTTCACTACACTTGATTTTGTGGTGCTGCAAATCAAGTGTTAGTCATTGTATACTAGGAAGTAGGCGCCGATAAATCTCGAAACACCGGAGCAAGGGTGAAATCTACTTTAAGGAGATTGTATCCAATACAAGCCTCGACGTTTAAAGTTTCTGTAAGCAATTAATTTGGAATTTAATTCATATAATTATTTTTTGAATTATTTTATTTTGTTGTTTATTTTAATTATACATTTAATTTACACACACAAACCACTAGATCATTAAATTGATTAAGTATACAATTTTGCTCCTAAAAGTATGATACATGCTGCTCATGTGCACATTTACCATTAAAAATACTAGCAATTGGAAGTGTAGGACTAATTTGAGACGAAATATTAAAAAAAAATAAAAATAAGGGTCAAAATTGATCTAATTAAAATTATAGGATAAAATTGACACGAGAGTCAAAATATAGGAACTAATAATGTAATTTATCCTTAAATTAATAAAATTAGTTTGAAGTACACTTCTAAACAATCTCAACATACAACTATTTTGTAGATGAATTGGACTTTAGCATTTCTTAGCCATCTCATCGCTTTCACTAGCCAATGGCTCCAGTGTTTGTAGAACAAATTTTGTAATATATTTGATATTTACACTCTATTTGCTTTGATTGAAAATATTTTAATTTCACACATTTTTCAGTATTTTTTAGATAGGATACGATGAAAAATAAATTAATTTGAGCATAAAATATCTTTTACTTTTGTAAGGTAGAAATCACGTTCGAATTGAAGTATTACCAACGCTACCACCATCATCCCATCACTATTGACGCCTACCACTAGTACACATTAATATATTAGTTTCAAGATCACTACAAAAATATAAAAATACATTGTTTATAAAAAAAATATTTTTTTGCCTAAACATACCAAGCACTAACTAATAAAGAACTTTACAAGATTAATTCATATAATGATAACATTTAAATAAATAAATTTGGCATAAATGGGTCTCTCTTACACATGTAATCATCAACTATTCATCTATGCTACACATTCTTGGATTTGTGAAGTGAATTTGTATATTATTTTTTAGCATAATTAAATATAGTCAAAATAAAATAATTTAATAACTCAAATATTAGAAACTCAGTAAAGTTGTAACAGTCACATAATTATTAAAGGAGTAAAGAACATTTTATTTTGGAAAAATTACACTCATCTCTCTTGAGATTTGAAAAAAAATTTCTAAAAACCTTTGAGATATTGATTTGTGATTATGATTCAATTTTAAACAATAAATAGCAATCCTAGTCAAACAATTAACAACAAATCAGCATAACGATTTAACGTGAAAAAAATCACAATTGGGCTCCTCTAATTGTGATAAAAAATCATGCGCCAAAACTATAAAACAATCTACTAAGAAGAAAAAAAAAATTACACACGAGAACCTTAAATTACCTAGCAAATCCATGCCCGAATTGAACCAAACCCGATGTGCATCTTCCACCACTGTCTTCACCTCAAATTGCTTTGCCAAATGTTGAATACACAAAGTCGAATCCACAACGATGAGCCACTCCAGAATCTACCAAAGTTTCAGGCCCAAGTTCCTTAGAATCCGCCAATAAACACTTCTCTCTTTTTGTGAATGAAAGAACAAAAACAACCCTTGATTTTTGTCAATATGTAGTTTGTTGATCAATTGACCACTTTTTATATATCAAGGAAACTCATATTTAAACAGCCTTCAATATAGAACACTTTATTTTTTTTACTTCTCTTTGAGAATCTGGATGGGTTAAACCCTTAAACGAGTAAATAACACACTTTATAAGAAACAGAGGTGCGAAGACTGCTCGAGCGCAAGAAATATCGTCCGAATGGTGTGACTAAAGGCGTTGCTCACATATAGCCCAACTGCTCGAGTGCAACATCTACTATTTGAGCGATAAGGCATATTTCTCAAAGGTTCAGAATGCAGGCTGAGATACTGAAAGAACTACTTCACCGCTTAAGCGCACGAAAGACTGGTCGATTCCCTTACATAGTCAGCAAAGAGGCAAACAACGACTGCTCAAGTCAAGATACGAAATGCTAGCACAAACTCTTCTATTCAGGTACAACACGGGTTAGATTCGAATATAGACTCTCATAACCTCACCAAACAAATAAAACGAAAACAATTACAATTGAATGGTGTTTTTGTCGAACGGGATTACCAATTACAAAAACCCTTAACACATTTAGTCTCACAGTTTTGACATAATTAAACTGACATCTCTAAAGATTTTAATTCACATAATAAGCCTTTTTCATCAGTAATTCGTTAGTTATATGAATGAAAAAAAAATGATATTTATCATCTCTTTCCTACTGAAATGTATATATATTTGTTTATTTTAGTGTTTACTTACTATTGATATTAGTTTCGGTCATGTTAACTATGCTAAAAGGGAAATTGGTGTAATTATGTTAAAAGTGTGTACCTGTATTTTTTCTAAATTTTTAAGGGAGGTAAGTGTAATTTACCCTTTTAGTTTTATTAAAATTCTTAAACAATGACCCTGTAAATTCTAAGTTATTTAGAACATAGCCATTCATAGGTCATGTCCAATACTTTGATGTTGATTATGGAATTTGAATTTTTTATAATAAAAATCCAGTTTGAGCCTCTCTGAACATTGAACAACCACCACATGGTGATTGTGGGTGTTGATTTTTGACCACACAACCAAAAAGGGGAACTTAATAGGAGAGCATCGGCAGAATAAATTAAGCCCGAACAACCTGTCATAGAAAGATAAGAATCTAACGGTGGTTCGTCCACCCGGGGGTACTCCGACGATCAAGTCAGTAATTATCTCACAAAGATAGCCAATTATGCTTAACTCATAAGAAAGAACTTACTGCTTACAGTATATCACATATACCTCAGACCCACAGGGTGTCCTACCTTTATGGCGAGCACTGACCTAATCCCTGTAGAGGCCTAACTTCAATGGACTCAGGCTCAATGCTTATCTTGGGCTCTTAGCTAGATTGGGATAAACTCCCTAGGAGCTTTATCTTTATCCAGATTGAGATCCTCCCCTATTCTAGAACTCTTGTCCTTTATCCGTTCATCTTGGATTCTGATATTTCCGCAGATTACCTCGACCTAGCCAAGATCACTTCGGCATCATGACCAGGCCACGTGGCACCTCGGCTGATACTACAGCATCACCTTAGCCATGTGCTGTCACTCTCAAAATATGTCCCTACAAGTACCCCCTAGGTCCTATTACCTTAGCATCCTAAGGTGATGGAACCTACATCACTTGTTCAAATACTATGTTGGCTAAAAATTCATTCCTTCCCAGCACTTAACTATCCGTTTTTATCAAGGGTCAAGAACCAAGACTCAAGTTCTTTAGATATCCCAGCCAAGGTCGTTCCTCTAGCCGAGGTTGTTGATTTATTAACTTAAGAACTCCAAGAGTTTAATCTGCGCATGAGCTGTCGTGCACGCTTTTCTCATCCGTTTCCGCCATGCGTCCTTCTCTCATAAGTTCGTACTTGACATGCGCCATTAGGTCGCGTTGTTTTTACGCACGCTGCCTGACAGACACATCGTCCAAGGCGTAATCATTTCCTTTTGCTGCCTTTTCGAGTTTCAACAAAACTCTCTCTCTATCTCTTCGTCTTTTCACTTCGTATTCTCGCATTCTCTTTGTGCTCAGGATTTTCTCTCTCTAACAATTCTCCAACCTCCATTGCTATTTCTTTAAGCTCTCTCCACTCGTTGTTACTGCCTGACTCCAGCGAACATCAAACCGATGTCCTTGACCTCGGACCCAACTGGTGAGTTCTTAGTTTCTTTCAAATTTCAGTTTCAGCCCTCCATGATTTTGAATATGTTCCTTCTTTAGCATTTGTCTATTCTGTTGCTATTAAATCTGTTTTCATGGTTGCACTCTGTTTTTTCTTCGATTGTGAATCAATTTCCTGTTCTTGAATCTTGAATTTGTGTAGTCTTTTGAAAATGCCAATCATGTTTTCTTGTTGTGACTTTTGCACATTGTCTCTCACACTCACTTAGTGTTCATGAATCTGTATTCTCCATGTTTCTTGGATGTTACTTTCTTGATTCTAATTCGCGTTCCTTTTTGTTTTGTCTTGCTTTGTCTTCAGATTCTTGCCTTTGATTCTTAATTCAATATAAATTTAGGTTTTGGGATTTGATAGAAATCACAATCTCTAGGAAAATTGAAACAAATTCCCCCTAGATCTTGAAAAACCGTCGCCCCAATGCCAGTCTGAGGTTTAGCCGAGGTTTCCAAACCTATACCAAATATCATTTTCTGAAATTTTGCATCAATCTACCCTAAGCCGACATCATGGGAATGTTTAGGTGAAGAGTTGACACCCTTGCCAAGCTGGAGTACTTTAGGCAAGAGTTTTCCATTCCAGTCAACATTCAGATCAGGTTGGCTGGAGAGGAAGACTATATCATGCCAATTGGGGACTCCATGCCCTTTCCCGTGGTAGCATTTATCGAGTGTGGACTTCGGCTTTCTTTAGACATCTTGTTTAGAGAAATCCTCCACTACTACAAACTCAGCCCTATGCTAGCTGGCCATTAACTCCTATAGGGTCATTAATGGTATAATTGCCCTAGCTCGCCGAGAAAATGCTAGGATAACACTAGCCGATATCTAATTTTGTTATACCGTTTGTGGCCTAAAGTCTAAAAAAGGCTACATTTATTACCTCAAACTGAGATCCACAGCCTACAAAATCATAGCCGACCTCCCAGACTCCAACAAGGGTGCTGGAGATGATTACTTGATTGTCTCGGGTAACTGGGAATTTACTCCAGATGATGATCTTCATCTCTTCCCTCTGCGCAGATCGGTGTTTAAAGAGGATGAGGGTAAGAACTAAGTGTCAATTTCTCAGTTTAAGACTAACCACTTTATTCCATTTATTTGTTCTAATGTCTATTTTCTACCTTTTGCAGCTCTTCCCCAACCATCAAAGGACTTCCGCCAATCCTTCTTCCCTAGCAAAGACTTGAAGAGGTTGTTGGGCCTGCCCATTGACCTCCACAAAGCGCCCTTGCTACTCAACTACATCCCCACATACAAGTCAGCTTTGCCCGACGTTCCTAGGCGTAGCAAGACTCTTCTATTTTCTTCAAATCCTTCAACAGCTTCATCTCCAAAGCCAGACTAGGCCTCTACCTCTGACCCAGTTAAGTAGCCAACCACTTCTGCCCCACAACTAATTCCTCCATCCCAACGCCAACGCCGACGTCGAGCTCTAGTTTTTACTCTTGTCGGCAGAACTTATAGCCGTAAATGCCAAAACTCTGAGGCATCGACTTACAATCCAGCAAACCCACCGACTGCACTTCCAACAATTCGGTTCAGTACCAAAGTTACCGTTGCCACTACTGCTGAAGAAATGGGTTGTGCAAAAATCATCCTGGACAAACTTCTTGCTGACCTCCCAGTCGTGGTGTCAGTCCACTTTTCCTCTCCTTCCCAATCCCAGCCAAAACCCAAGGCCAAGAGAGTTAAAATGGCCAAGGCCAAGCCCAGCGCCATTGAAATGGAGTCAGAAGACACTGTCAATTTCCAAATTGGCTGAAGTAGAGAAGTCTGGCTAGAAGAGGCCTATCGAGGCCGAGGTATCTGACTAACCTCACTCAAAAAACTGGAAGTCTGGCGGGTCTTCTGAGCCCTCTGGATTTCGCGCCAATGCTCCCTAGACTCCATCTACCATGGTCAGAGACCAACCTCTCTTAGCCGGGGACAGTGCGCTTGACAGTCTGGAAGTCGGTGCCGCCATTTCCACCGCCGTTTTACTCCCAGCTGACATCAATTGGATGGCCAAACCTTTGGAGTATAAAAATTACGCGATGATGATGCAGCATTGTGACTTGGTAAGTCTCAACACTTTGTAATTTTTAGTTTATTTTCAACTCCTGTTTTCATACTTTAACGAACTTTCTTCGCATTCTTGCAACCTATCTAGCAGGGTCACTCCCTTGTAGTCAAGACCAATGAGTTCAAGAAGGAACTAACCCAAAAAACAAAGGAGGTAGCCAAACTCCTTTCCTCACTAAACAAAGCCGAGGCCCGCATCTGAGGTCTTTCGGATCAGGCCAAGGCTACTGAGTCGGTCCTGAAGAAAACTGAGGACCATGTTGAGGCTGCAGAAAATGTTGCCGAGGTTGCTCAAGCCGAGGCAAAAGAGGCCAAAGAGAAAGAGGCTCAGGCCCAAACCGTGCTCCAAACAGCACTAGCTACAAAGGCGACCGAAATCAAAGAGGCAGACGAGAAGGCCTATGCCGAGGGGGCAGCTGATGTCCATGACGAATACAAAAAACAAGTCAAACAAGCATGCAACAGGGGTTACACCCTTGGTTAGATGGCTTCTTTGAAGGAGTTGGTTGTCCCTAACGACTCGCCCCTTTGGGACGAGAGCCAACTTGTTATGCCCCTCCCTCCCGCTCCAAGCCAATCCGAGGATGAGGCTAAGGATGATGAAGAAGTTGAGGCCGACAATGCTGGGAAGATTGAAGTTGCTGGGACCAAGTCCCCAACTCTGAATGAGCAAGCCATGGACTTGACTCAGGACGACGAGGACGAGGTCCCCAAGAACACACCTGAAGTCGAGGTTGAAAGCGTTGAGAATAGCCTTGACAAGACTCTTCTAGAGATCAATGCCGAGATTGACGCCGAGAAGGCTACTGAGAAGCTCTCCCAGTTGTCTACTGAGGCCGAAACTCAGCCAACAACTGATGTAGAACGGTTTGTTTAGAATATTTTCTTTGTTTGTACTTTTTCCTTTGTTTTGAATAATGTTTGTTTTGTCGAGCTGATGTGCCAGCGAACAAGTTGTCATTTACTAAATGCAAGTCTTATATTTTCTTCCAAGTGTTGAATGTATGCCTTCCTTTCTTCTATGCATGTTTACTGCTTTCCTTCATTCCTTTCATGCTTCCCTACTTAGAATATTTTTGTATTTTTTCAAAGTATACCTTAACTGTATAATAACTCCGGGATATAATACCTCGGATATAAACCTTGAATGTTTTCCTCGGCCAACCATTGGCATACCTCGGCTAACGCTTTAAAAATATCAAAATATTTTTACAAGTGTTATTCAATATTGCTTTTTTCCTTCATATGTTATATTTTATCAAGACTTCTTCCTTCTATCCTTTCCAAGCTTGGTAACCTAGTTGGTCATCTCGGCTAGTATGTATCTTGGATACTTCTTTCAATATTACGTCGACTGACTTTAACTTGTAAATTTTCCTGAAATTTCAACAAGTGTTAACCCAATTCTAGCTTGTAACAAATTCAACAAGTCCCAAGCTCTTAAACTTTTAAGTTCGACTTAAGTTCAACATTCTCCAGTTTCCTACCCTCTAATGTGAACCTAAGTTCCACTTAAGTTCACATTAAGCATGTATCTATGGTCTTTCAGCGAAGTCAGATTAAAATGAAGACTTCCCGAGGTGTTTCAACCTTGGTTTCTCTGTTAATGAACTTAGTTCCATTTTGAGTTTGACTATGCTGATATGGCAAGTCCAGGTTAATTTAACTTAGTTCAACTCTTTTATATACAAGTATAATTCAACTCTGTCATATAATGAGTCTAAGTTATTCGTCATGTTTTATTCAGAAATATCACTAACTTAGTTCAACTCTATTATATGCAAGTATAATTCAACTCTGCCATATAATAAGTCTAAGTTATTCGTCATGTTTCATTAAGAAACCTCACCAACTTAGTTTAACCCTATTATATGCAAGTATAATTCAACTCTGCCATATAATAAGTCTAAGTTATTCATCATTTTCATTCGGAAACATCACCAACTTAGTTCAACTCTATTATATGCATGTATAATTCAACTCTACCATATAATAAGTCTAAATTATTCGTCATTTTCATTCGGAAACATTGCCAACTTAGTTCAACTCTATTATATACAAGTATAATTCGACTCTTCCATATAATAAGTCTAAGTTATTCATCATGTTTCATTCAAAAACATCACCATGGGACTGGTCAATCCTATCACACAAATTTCAAATTCATCAAACTAAAATTTTATTATTACTTCGGTTAAATAAAATTATGACATAAACTTCAAAAAACAAAAATCTAATGATAGAAAAACTTCAAGTTGCAAGTGTTCCAGGGTCTTGGCAACTCTTTGCCATCATTGTCCTAAAGCCAATATGCCCCATTGTCGGCGACCGAAATGATTCTATAAGGCCCCTCCCAATTTGGGCCTAGCTTGCCCTCCCTAGGATCTTTCTTGTTGCCGACCACTTTCCTTAACACAAGGTCCCTCATTTTGAACACTCTTGGGTTTACCTTCTTGTTATAAGCCCTAGCAAGTTGTTGTTAGTATGCCCCTAACCAAATTGTTGCTCTCTCTCTTTTCTCCTCCAGTAGGTCTAGATCTCGGGCTAGAAATGCCTCATTAGTACCATTTTCCACTTCCTAGGTTCTGATCCCTGGAATGCCGACTTGACTTCTAGTGGGGTAACTAGTTTAGTGTCATGAGCCATGGCAAATGGAGACTCCACCGTTGATCTTCTCAGCGTAGTCCGATATGTCCAAAGTACATTGGGCAACTCCTCTACCCATTTTCCCTTTGTTGCTTCCTGTTTCTTTTTCATCTCATCCAATATAGTCTTGTTGGACGCTTCTGCCTGACCATTACTCTAAGGGAAACTTGGAGTAGAGTAGCAGTTCTTGATTTTGTACTTTGCATAGAAGCTTTTGATTAGCTTACTATCAAACTGTGTACCATTATCTGCTATTATTGCCCTTGGGATCCCAAGCCTGGTAATGATGTTCTTCCACATGAAATTCTTTACATCAATGTCTCGAATCTTCACAAGGTGTTCAGCTTCTACCCATTTTGTGAAATAATCAGTTGCTACCAGCAGAAACTTCTTTTGCCAAGTTGCTTGGGGCAGTTGTCCAATAAGATCCATGCCCCACTGGGAAAATGGCCAAGGGCTAGATACTGGGTTCAAATCTGCTGCTGGTTGATGTATCAAAGGTGTAAACTTTTGACACTTCTCACACTTTCTGATGTAGGCTTCAACATCCTTCTGCATGTAGGGCCACCAGTACCCCTGAGTAATGGCCCTATGAGCAAGTGATCTGCCTCCAACATGGCTGCCACATACCCCTTCATGTATTTCATACAAGAAGTCTTCAACCTGGGAGGGGTGTACACATCTCAAAAGGGGGTTAGTAAAAAACCTTTTGTAGAGATTCCCTTCTACTATTAGGCTAAATCTTGCCGACTTCAGTCTGATCTTGTGCACCTCTTTGCGATCATCCGGTAACTTGCAGTGCCTAAGAAACATCATTATTGGATCCATCCAACTTGGACCCATCTCCACACACATTGCTTCATACTCTGTGATTAATGGTTCTACACTTGGGCCTGACAAATAATCAACCATTATTGTCCTTGCTTCTCCTGATTTCATTGCACTAGCCAGGTTAGCCAAGGTGTCGGCATGGCTGTTATCATCTCAGCTGACCTGTTGTAGTCGGCAATCCTGAAACAAGGCTAGCAATTTAATAACTTCTTTAATATATGCTATCATTCTTTCATCTCGGACTGCATATTCGCTTGTTGCTTGGTTCACAATAAGTTGGGGGTCATAGAAGACTACCACCTCGTTGGCGTCCATTACTGCTGCTAATTTTAACCCTATGATTAGTGCCTCATATTCTATTTCATTGTTTGAGGCCTTGAACCCCAAACGAATAGACTGTTCTAACATTTGCCCATCTGGTGATACCAACACCACTTCTGCCTCCGCTCCTTGACAGTTTAAACTTCCATCAACAAACAGGCGGGAGGAGTCGCCGATGTAAATATTGCAGGGCTTGGGTTTTTCTTCTTTCTTGTGCTCTGTTGTGGGGTTTTTCATTCCCAGCTGGGTCTCTTCTTGTTCCCCTGGACACCCTAGGTTCACCGGAGCCCGACATGGGATGGCATTGGGTGTGAACTCGGCCACAAAATTGGCTAGAACCTGGCCTTTGATTGCCATTCTGGGTTTAAACTCTAAATCATACTAGCCCAATACCACTGCCCATCTGGCTACCTTGCTTGTCAGATCTCTTTGTTGCAGCAGGGACTTCAAGGGGTGTTAAGTCAACATTACAATTATGTGGGCTTGGAAATAATGATTCAGTTTTCTTGAAGCCATCACCAAGGCTAGTGTTACCTTTTCCAGGGGTTAGTACCTGGTCTCTGTACTTGCTAAGGTTTTACTCACATAGTACACTACTATTTGTTCTCATTTCTCTTCTCTGATTATCACTGCACTTACTGCATGCTCTGAAACGGCCAAGTATAAAAATAGCTCCTCTCTAGGTACTGGATTTGATAGAACTGGAGCTGTGGTCAGGTATTTCTTCAAGTCGGCCAAGGTGACTTCGCACTCTTCTGTCCACAAAAAATCTGTGGCCTTCTTCAATAAACTGAAAAATGGTTTACATTTATCTGAATTTCTGCTTATAAACCTATTCAAGGTTGTGGCCCTTCCTGTTAACATCTGCACTTGTTTTGCCGATATTGGGCTTTTCAAGGCTAGGATAGCCTTGATTTGATCTGGGTTTGTCTCAACGCCTTTTCTGGTAACCAAGTGTCCTAGGACCTTACCAGACGTAACTCCAAATGCGCATTTCAAAGCATTGAGTCGGAGTCGATATGTTCCAAGGATATCAAAAACTGCTTTTAAGTCGGCTAGGTGATTCTTAGGTTCTTTAGTCTTCACGACCACGTCATCAATGTACACTTCCATTATTTTGCCAATTAGATGTCTGAACATCTTGGTTACCAACCTCTAATAGGTTGCTCCTGCATTTTTCAACCCGAAAGGCATCATCTGTAGTAATACAGCTCTTTTGGGGTGATAAATGCTGTCTTCTCCTCATTAGTGGGGTACATTGCTATCTGATGGTACCCCTTTTAAGCGTCCAAGAAGCTCATCCTCCTGAAGTGGTATCCACTAATTGATCGATCTTGGAGAGTGGGATTCTCAGGTTCTTTGGTCTTCACGACTATGTCATCAATGTACACTTCCACTGTTTTGCCAATCAGATGTCTGAACATCTTGGTCACCAACCTTTGGTAGGTTGCTCCTACATTTTTCAACTCGAAAGCCCTTTTGGGTGATAAATGATGTCTTCTCCTCGTCAGGGGGATCCATTGCTATCTAATGGTATCCCCTATAAGGGTCCAAGAAGCTTATCATTCCATGCCCTGAAGTGGCATCTACAAATTGATCAATCTTGGGCAGTGGGAAACTGTCTTTGGGACAAGCCTTATTCAAGCTAGTAAATTCCACGCAGACCCTCTACTTCCCATTCTTCTTTTTCACCACAACTGTGTTTAACAACCAAGTTGGGTAGTTTACCTCATGAATGGCTCTAGCCTCCAACAATTTATCCATTTCCTCCTCTACTGCCTCCACATGAACCAACGTCGGCCTCCTTGCTCGCTAAATGACAGGCCTATTCGATCTGTCTACATTTAGTCTGTGGCAAGTGACCTCGGGATCAATGCTAGGCATCTCATATGGCATCTAAGCAAATACCTCTATGTTTGCTCGCAAGAATGACTCTAACTCCATTTCCTCCTCCTCTGCCAGTCCTAAACCAAGAAGGAAAAATCGTTCTTTATCACCTTGTTGGACCAGAATTTTCTTTAAGGCTCCCTCACTTTTGTCAACTGGCTCTTTGCTGACATCATCCAGGACTTCCATGTCCTTGTCCTCAATTTCTACTATTTATGCCTCTCGTACATTCCAAGTGGATTTCATTTCTGCCATGGAGCAATTCTTTGCCTGCACCTGATCCCCTCTAACCTCCTCAATTCTATACTTTGTTGGGAACTGCAACAGTTGGTATAGTGTTAAGGGAACAACCCTCATTACGTGCAACCATGGCCTCCCCAAGATAACATTGTAATGGGAGGGGGTGTCAATTACTGTGAACTCTATACTTACCTTCTTGGTGCCTGCCTGCATCTCCAAATTCATTGAACCCAAGGGCCATGTCGGTGTTCCGTTGAACCCGACCATTGGGCTGCTGGACTACTCCAAATCATCTTAGTGAAGGCTGAGCTCCTTGTAACATCTGACATACATGATGTCACAAGAGCTGCCTTGGTCAATCAGAATGCGCGTTGCCTGACATTCTCCAATTTTAAGGGTTATTACCAGAGCATCGTTGTGTAGATGCTGCGCTATGTCTAGGTCTGCTTCAGTAAAGGACACTATTGGTCCCTGGCACTCGTCTGTCCTAGGCCTCTTTTGCTGGACCTGATACACATGTTGTAAGTGCTTTACCCTTTGAGTCTCCCTACGTACCTCGTTCTCATTGACCCTCGAGTGAATCATATTGATCACTCAAGGTCCGTTTGCTTGCTGTTGTGATGCTGGTAAAGGTGGTGCTTCCGGTGCTTGGGGTAGCCTTGCCTGCTCTTCCCTTATTCTGGCCTCATCTACTAGGTCCCTTAAGTGGCCTTGTTTGACCAGATCTTCCAAATGCACCTTTAGGGCTCTACAACCTTGCGTCAGGTGTCCATCTTCATTGTGGTAAGCACAGTGCTTCCCTAGACTTCTCCCCATAAATTTTCCAGAGACCTTCTCTGGCGCAATGCAATACGGCTGGTTCCTGATCCTTTCTAGAACTTCATAAACTGGGATCCAGAACACAGTGGTGACTGTCTGTATAGCCCTCAGTCCTGTCTCTTGTTTGTTATATCCAGTATTACCTCGGCCTCGCTTCGGCAAGCCGTTTCTCTTTTCCTATTTTGACACCTTCATTCGCAGTGTATCCTCTTTTGCTCTAGCATATTTCTCGATCCTTTCCATGAGTTTTTCCATACTCTTTGGTAGAGTCTTAGCCAGCGACTTCTGAAGCATGGAATCATCCTCCAGGCCGTTTTTAAAAGACAAGACCACCAAATCCTAGTTGCATCCTGGTATTCGGTTGAACACTTCTTAATACCTTTTAGCATAAGCCCTGAGGCTTTCACCCTCGCCAATTTTCAGAGCCATCGCGGAGTCTACCCTCAGCGGTTGCAATTTGTTTGTAACAAATCTGGCCACAAACATCTCAGCCAGTACTTCCCAACTTTTCATGGTTTCTTTCGGTAACTTGTGAAACCAATCTGATGCGATTTCCCTAAAGGATGAGGGGAACACCTTGTAGAGCAACGTTTCGTTCTCGGCATATAGTGCCATTAAATTTAAATATAAGCCGAAATGAAAGTTCGAATCGGACTTTATTGTCATATATCTGGAACCTCGGCATATGGAACATTTTTGGGGCCTCGAACTTATCCAACGCCATAGAGAATGGTGTTCTTGGCTTGACCGGAGATGTGACCTCAACATTCTGCTGCTTCCTCTGGAGGTAGTTGCTCAAGTCCTCCTTAGTCCGACCAGGAGCCCGGCTATCAATGGATTTCAAACTCTTTGGTGCGCTACTCTCGGCATCGTTATAAGTCCTCTTGGACTTCTTTTCATTCACTATGTCGAAACAAAGTTCCTTCCCCTGAACATGCTGATGTTCCTTGACATAGTTTTCTTTGGTACGAGGTGTTTTTTGAGACTTTCCTCTTATTGACTCTCCTCGCCCGACTTCCCTCGAAGGCCGATGTGAATGCTCCTTCGCTCTGTCATGTTGAGAGGCCGTTGGGACTGCTTTTTGCCCCCCTTTCTAGGCGTCATTCTTGGCCGCTGGAATTGGCGTGTCCTTCAATGGAAATGGTGGTTGCATGACGTTGTTCTCCATCATGAAGTTCACAACCGATTGTAGGTCTGCCAACTTGTTTTCCATTTCTTTCATCTTGCCGTCCCTCCTCAGGCATCTATCTTTCCATACCTGGAGGTCACTTTCGTTATAGTACTCATCTTGGCCTGCTTTCTCCGATGGGTCTCCCTCTTGGCCGATGTTCTTCTCCCTGGGATTCTGATCTCGCAATCCTTCATTAGGGTTCTCCTCCTCTATGTTAGGATCGGCATGTTTACCACTCCCACTAGGGATGTCGTCCCCAATCTTTTCTTTCTGTCCGTCGTTGGCCATCTATTCTCCTACGTTCCCACAGACAGCGCCAAATTGTGGGTGTTGATTTTTGACTACACAACCAAACAGAGAAACGCAGTAGGAGAGCACCGGCAAATAAATTAAGCCCAAATAACCTGTCACAGAAAGATAAGAATCCGGCGGTGGTTCGTCCACCCAGGGGTACTCCTATGATCAAGTCAGTAATTATCTCTCAAAGATAACCTATTATGCTTAACTCACAAGAAAGAACTTACTGCTTACAGTATATCACACATTCCTCAGACCCATGGGGGTGCCCTACCTTTATGGCCAGTATTGACCTGATCCCTGTAAAGGCCTAACTTCAATGGACTCAGGCTCAATGCTCATCTTGGGCTCTCAGCTAGATTGGGATAAACTCCTTAGGAGCTTTATCTTTATCCAGACTGAGATCCTCCCCTGCTCTATGACTCTTGTCCCTTATCCGTTCATCCTGGATTCCAATATTTCCGTAGATTACCTCGGCCTAGTTGAGATCACATCGGCATCATGACCAGGCCACGTGGCACCTCGGCTGATATTTCAGTATCACCTTAGCCACGGGCTGTCACTCTCAAAATATGTCCTCACAGTAATAGATATGCATCGATTTGTGGATAAACAATGCAATTCTATTGTAATAAGAAGAAAAACCTACAAGATTAGAGAAAATTCCAATAATGAAATCTAACTAGGGAAGGTTGTATAGAGGACTTGACACTTCTTGCACCAACTTGTCTGGGAATTTTGGACGTGTTTGCCTCAAACTGAGAATTGTTAAGGTAACAAAACTGCTGTGGCCAATAGCATGTGGAGTAGTATTATTCTATTTGGTTTTGAGTTTTTAAAAATAGATTTTGAGTTTTTTATTTTTTGTATTTTATAAACTTTTTTTTTTTGTCTTCATATTTTAGATGCACCTAATATAAATAAAAATATAAATAAACTCAAAAATTAAAATATTTATCAAGAAATTTAAAAAGAATTCAATAAATAAAAAAATGTACTGAATTTATATATATATATATATATATTGTATTTACTAAATTTTATATAAAAAAATTTCACAAATTTTATACATTTTAAGTATATTTAGATCAGACTCCAATGGTCTAATAGCTACATGCTAGGGTGTGGTGAGGGAGAAGTCAGTGATTTGAGCAGATGAAGCAGTAGTGAACCTTTTTAGTTGTAATCTAATTATACTAATATACTAATACTATCTTTGTTATAAAATAAATAATAAAAAAAAAGTATATCTAGACTAAGTGAATTTAACAAAAAAATATATAAATGATTAAAATATTAAAAAATTTAACAAAAAACCAAAAATTGCAGATTAAAAAACTCAAAAACATCTTTGCATACTCTAAATTTTTACTTAGAAATGTCAATGTGTAGTTGAGATACATTGTGTAAATGAATCTCACAATATACTCAATGATATTTTTCTAATTTTCTTGACAAATTTTTATGGTAAATAGAGTTTTTTAAAACTTTTTTTGGTTTGGTTTTGAGTTTTTAAAAATAGATTTTGAGTTTTTTATTTTTTGTATTTCATAAACTTTTTTTTTGTCTTCATATTTTAGATGCACCTAATATAAATATAAATATAAATAAACTCAAAAATTAAAATATTTATCAAGAAATTTAAAAAGAATCCAATAAATATAAAAATGTGCTGAATTTATATATATATATTGTATTTACTAAATTTTATATAAAAAAATTTCACAAATTTTATACATTTTAAGTATATTTAGATCAGACCCCAATGGTCTAATAGCTACATGCTAGGGTGTGGTGAGGGAGAAGTTAGTGCTTTGAGCAGATGAAGCAGTAGTGAAAATTTTTAGTCGTAATCTAATTATACTAATATACTAATACTATCTTTGTTATAAAATAAATAATAAAAAAAAAAGTATATCTAGACTAAGTGAATTTAACAAAAAAATATATAAATGATTAAAATATTAAAAAATTTAACAAAAAACCAAAAATTGCAGATTAAAAAACTCAAAAACATCTTTGCATACTCTAAATTTTTACTTAGAAATGTCAATGTGTAGTTGAGATACATTGTGTAAATGAATCTCACAATATACTAATTTAATCTCAATGATATTTTTCTAATTTTCTTGACAAATTTTTATGGTAAATAGAGTTTTTTAAAACTTTTTTTGGGTGCTTTTTGAACATATTAAGAAAGCACTTTATATAATTCATAAGAATAATTCTATATATCCACTATAACTATTTCATATTTATTCTGAAAGAGATAGTATAGTGGATATTAAATTTATATAATATGAGATCTATATATAGAATAAATTTGAATTACAAAATGACAGTTATAAATACTTTTAAAATAATTAAATCTAAATTTATAATAATACTCATTTCATAAAGTTGCTTCAACATTGTGAATATTTATCGTGCTAAAGTTGCACACGCACCCCAACACAGACTTCAGTGTACTATTTTTCTATTGGGCAAATTATCAACACCCCTTAAAGTTTGACTAAATTACAAATTCTTTTTGAGGTTTGAGAAATTATATCTCGCCCCTTAAGGTTTTATTTGCATAACAAATTGTCTCCTGAGATTTGTATTTGCATAACAAATTATCCCCTCACTTGTTATATAAATATAAAGTTCAAGGGACAATTTTTAATTCCCCAAATCTCAAAAAGAATCCGTATTTTAGTCAAATCTCGAGAGGATTGTTGGTAATTTGTCCAATTGTAAATCTGTTTGTGTACAGATATTATTCTTATCTTTACAGTTAATTTATATTAATTTATTTGTATCAAATTAACTCTCCAGTTCTTTTTTTTTCTTTTTTTCTTTTTTCATGCCTTTATTTTAATTTCCAATTGTAATAACAAACAATGATGAAATTTTCATTATTAAAAAGACTCATTCAATACAAATTAGTTAAATGTATTATTAACTAAATTAGCAGAAGACATTCCATATGGATATTGTAGTTTGTCGTTTGGTATACCAAGAAAAGGATGCAAAATCCCCTCTCATTCTCTGTTTCCAACCCCTTCTTGCAAAACAAACAAAATATGTAGATTAATTGAATCCACCTATCACACTTAAATTAATATTTAAAGTCTTTTTCAGCACAAAATGCAGAGTCGATTATGCTTAATTAGAAAACGAGGCTAATGATATAATTGATAATTAAACTAATAAAAATTCTAAAAGCATAGAATTAAAACACATAAAGCGTAAATAAAATATATTATGTGATAAACTCAAGGAATTGATTATGTGGTAAAAATTTGAGGATAAAATCTAACGTCTTAAATTCAAGTCATCCAAAGAGATCACTGAAAGTGTGCCAGGTATTTTCTTCATGTTATGAGGCCATTGAAAGTTTGCTTAGTTAGTCAAATTATGTGCAAGCTAGCCGAATTTATTTTAGATGTGACATAGGCCAAATTAAAAATAAATTTCAACCACAGCTTAATTTTATTTTTGAGTTCTAATTATGGACAAAATATATTTTCCATGTTTTTCTTGGGTGTTCTAATTTTCTAATTATTCGTACAAAATGTATTTTCTATGCTTTTTGTATGTTCTAATTGTGTGCACCTGAAACTAATATTGTAACGCCCTCAAAATAATACTTAAAACCCACCATTCCTGACATGCATTGATATTAAAGAAATAAACACATTTCCATTCAACAGAGTAGTTCGTACAAATGTGTTACATGTTCACAATAAAAGTAAATGCCCAACGGCTTACAGCTTTCCAAGTCATCACTTGGTTACACAAAAGAGAGTACTAACTCATATCATATTAAGCTCTTGGCCTGAATTTACATGTAATACAACAAAAGATAACAAAACAACAAAGAGTCTTCAACTCCCAAAACCTTCCAAGCTATGTCCTTGGAGGTGGCATATCACCTGGACCTGAAAATGATGTCACATATAGGGTGAGCCACAGCCCAGTAGAGATATACTAAACCAAATATAAGCAATGACTAAAACAATAGCATTTAATAGGTGGTTAACACTTATAAACCAGTTATATCACACTACAGTTCCATGACACATGTGCCCATGTTACATTTCATTTTCCTTTACTTCTCAACTCATTTCATAAACGTGGCTCAGAAGCTGGCCAGATAATTTAATAACAACTTGTATTAAACATTTCTTACTTCACAATAGATACACATAATTACTGTATCAATCTCAAACAAAACACTTCCATACTTCATATATGATATACATATTTGCTATATCAATACTTCAATAGATAGACATATTTCTTGTATCAATGGAGTACATCCCCTATCTCCTCCCAAACAATGTTCGGTTTAGGAGTCCATCCCCTATCTTCCCTTAAACCGTGGTGTACATCCTCTATCTCCTCTCACACAACACAATGTATATAAACACATATCATATACAAGGTCAATCAATACAGAAATTTGATGTATTATTCCAACCGCTATATTTAATGACACATTCAATTGATTAGTTATAGTTCGCCTAATCTTTATACATTGTCTACAACATTCAAGGCTATCCTCCACCGATAGCCCAAAACAGTTATTTCTAAACAGAAAATAAATGCATCAAATGGATATAATATCAACATTTTCATAGGTGAGTGATAAATTAATCCAACTACACCATTTAATCCCATAATTTTCCAATTTCGATATTCTTAACTCAATTTCTCATTTCCCAAAATTAATTATACAAATTAATTATTCATTACAATTAGGGCATTTTCCCAATTTTTCCAATAATAGCCCTAAGGCTCATTTTTCACCCATAATCCATAAACAACCTCCATTTCAAGTCTACAACACAAATATGACTCAAACATGGAAAACCCCTCTTTTAGAAATTACAAAACAAACCCTAACTTTCTCAATATTACCCAACATCACCAACTAATCCAAATAACCAAAATTAAAGCCAAAACTCATAAGATGGAGTAGGTTATCCCTACCTTGAAGTGATGAGCTCAAATGAAGAAGATGACCAAAACCCGAATTGCTCCAAATCTGAGATTTTTCAAATTAATGAAGCCCAAGCCACCCTCTATCTTTCTTACAAAGAACTTGGGGTAGAAACACACTCTATGTAGATCAATCCCTAGAGAGAAGATATGTAGAGAGAGAGAGAGAGAGAGTCGGTTCTAGGGGTTTGTACAATGAAGGAGATGAAAAAGTGATGTTCAATCCCGCTGCTGCCTACTGATATAACACAAGCTCACTCGAGCGAAGGATTGGTCGCTCGAGCTACCAGACACAAAAAAACCCTCGCTCAAGCGAAGAAAGTCTCGCTCGAGCCAACAATTCGAAGCTTCAGGTCTGTAACCCAGAAGCACGCTCGAGCGACAGAATGCTCCCTCAAGCGAAGAAACTCAAAACATACACCTCGCTCGCTCGAGCGAAGGAAAGCTCGCTTGAGCCAAGAGACACAGCTCTCAGGTCAAAATGAGACGCAGACGCATGCTCGAGCGTAAGACTTCTCGCTCGATCCACCAGACACAAAACTCAACTCTCGCTCGAGTGAAGGAAACCTGGCTCGAGCGAAGGAACTAAAACAAAGATCTCGCTCGAGCGACAAAGTACTCGCTCGAGCGAAGACACCAAAATCTGGACAGCAACCATTTGCTCCCAAGCACACCAAACCTCTAACAAACCTGCCCAACATATCCTATAACTCAAAAATAAGGAATTAAAGGATGACAACAAGATATATTTCCACAAAACTTTTCTACAAGATATATCCCAACATATCCATAAACCGAAACATATACAATGTTTTACAACTTATGACACATTCAATGCTCTTAAAGTTTAACAATACAATAAAATTTACAACATAAGTTCAAACATCCACAAATAGATCCAGATATTTATCTCGGACCACCAACTCACGTTCCCAAGTGGCTTCCTCCACCCCGTGAAGTTTCCACAAAACTTTCGCCAAGGGGATGGTCTTGCCTCGCAAGATTTGATCCCGCCTATCCAAGACCCGAACCGGTCTCTCCTCATACGAGGCATCCTCATCAACCTCTAAGTCGGTCCAATCCAATGCATGTGATGGATACGGCTCGTACTTCCGAAGCATACTAACATGAAACACATCATGAACTCCGGACAACTGCGGCGGCAAAGCTAAACAGTAGGCAACCTCGCCAATCCTCTCAAGGATCTCGAAAGGACCAATAAATCGAGGGGACAACATCCCTCTCTTACCAAACCTCATCAAACCCCGCTTGGGTGATATATTCAGAAACACGTGATCACCCACCTCAAATGCCAAAGGCCTCCTCCTACGGTCGGCATAACATTTTTGACGACTCTGGGCTGTAACAAGCCTCTTACGGATAAGCTCAACCTTCTCCGTCGTTTCCCTCACCAACTCCGGGCCCAACAAGGGTGCATCACCCACCTCGGCCCAAGAAACTGGAGACCTACACGGTCGGCCATACAAGGCCTCAAACGGTGCCATATCGATACTGGACTGAAAACTGTTGTTGTAAGCAAACTCCACCAAGGGTAAGTGCCTCTCCCACGACCCACTAAAGTCAAGAACACAACCTCAAAGCACATCCTCAAGGATCTGAATAGTACGCTCGGACTATCCGTCAGTTTGAGGATGATAAGTCATGCTAAAGGTCAACCTAGTACCCAAGGCACTCCGCAAACTCTGCCATAACCTAGCAGTAAAATGTGGGTCTCTATCTGAGACGATCGACACTAGGACCCCGTGCAACCTCACTACGTCCTGAATATACAAGTCGGCAAGATGATCTACCGAATCTCTCATGCGCATAGGAATGAAGTGCGCCAACTTAGTCAACCGGTCCACAACCACCCAAATAGCATCACTACCCCGCTGAGTCCTCCGAAGACCTACAACAAAGTCCATAGTGACACGCTCCCACTTCCACTCAGCAATAGGCAAGGGTTGTAACAAACCCGCTGGCCTCTGATGTTCGGCCTTCACTTGCTGACAAGCAAGGCACTTAGACACAAAAACTGCCACATCCTTCTTCATACCCCACCACCAAAACTGGCGACCCAAATCCTGATACATCTTAGTGCCTCCCGGATGCACCGCAAGGCGTGAATGGTGAAACTCTCGAAGTACCTCTTCTCGGCAAGACTCCGGTACAAACAAACGGTCTCGGTATCTCACACTCTGGTTGGGATACACAGACAAACCTTCTCAACCTTCCCACTGGAGATCTTCTCTCGGAGGGATTCTACCTCAAGGTCACCTCTCTGTGCCTCTAACACTCGAGTCACAAGTGTAGGCTACGCGACAACAGAAAACAAGGCCGCAGCCTTAACGGATTCGCTCAGAAGCAAATCAAACTCGCTAAGTGCACCTAACATCTCCCACTCCCAGATGGCTATACAAGCTGCATCACTAATGGATTTTCTGCTAAGGGCATCGGGCACAACATTGGCCTTCCCCGGATGATAATGTAACTCAAAGTCATAATCCTCAATAAACTCCATCCACCTCCTCTGCCTCAAGTTCAAGTTTTTCTGTGTAAACAGATATTTCAGACTCTTATGATCCGAGAATACTTCGAACCTCTCACCGTAAAGGTAGTGCCTCCAAATTTTCAAGGCAAAGATCACAGCTGCTAGCTCTAGGTCATGTGTAGGATAATTCTTCTCGTGTATTTTCAACTGCCACGAGCCATAGGCTATGACCTTCCCCTCTTGCATCAACACACAACCCAAACCCTCTCGTGAAGCATCACAATAAACCGCATAACCCAACCCTCTCTTCGGAATAATCACGACCAGAGCGGTGGTCAATCTAACTTTCAACTCTTGGAACAACTTTTCACAAGTCTCACTCCAAACAAACTTGACCCCTTTTCGCGTCAATCTAGTCAATGGCGAAGCTAGCCTGGAGAAATCCTTCACAAACCGGCGGTAATACCCAGCTAATCCCAGAAAATTGCGGATCTCAAAAACACTCTTAGGCTGTGCCCAATCCTGCACTGCCTCAATCTTGGATGTATCAACAGACACCCCTTCCTGGGAAACCACATGGCCTAAGAACTTGACCTCTCCTAGCCAGAACTCACATTTCTCAAATTTGGCATACAGCCTATGGGCTCTAAACAACTCCAGCACCACTCTCAAGTGTTCCTCGTGCTCTTCCTCAGAAGGTGAATAAATTAGAATGTTGTCCACGGAAACGACCACAAAACGATCTAGGAATTCCCGGAATATCCAGTTCATCAAGTCCATAAAGGCTGCCGGTGCATTGGTGAGCCCAAAAGGCATCACCAGAAACTCATAGTGGCCATATCGTGTACGGAATGCCGTCTTCGAAATATCCTCCTCCCTGACCCTCAACTGGTGGTAACCCGATCTCAAGTCTATCTTAGAGAAATAACGGGAACCTTTCAACTGGTCAAACAAATCATCAATACGAGGCATATGATACTTATTCTTGACCATAGCCCGATCCAACTTCCGGTAGTCAACGCAAAGTCTTAAGGCACCATCTTTCTTTTTAGCAAAGAGGGCCGGTGCTCCCCACGGCGAAACACTGGGGCGAATAAAGCCCTTATCTAGCAATTCCTGGAGCTGAATCTTCAACTCACTCAACTTGGCTGGGGTGAAACGATAAGGTGCCATAGAAATTGGCGCCGTGCCGGGCACTAGATCAATAAAGAACCCAATCTCTCGATGAGGCGGTAAACTAACAAGGTCCTCGGGAAAAACATCCGAATACTCACAAACCACCCTCGGCAATACAGCCTGGGTCTCATCACACTCACTACTCATAAAGCTAGCAAGAAGACCACTAAGCTTACTCCGCCCTCGCGGATCATACACCAGTGGCAACACATTACCAACCCGATCCCCAAAGAAATGGAAACAATCCTCGCTCATGGTACATACTGTGATCCTCTGGAGGTAACAATCGATAACAGTCCGGTATGACAATAGCCAGTCCATACCCAAGATAACATCAAAACCCGACATAGGCATAACTACAAAAGGAAATGGAAGCCGGCGGTCGGCGACCTCTATATCACAGCCCTGACACCCTTGTTTCAAAATCAATTCACCCCCAACAGGTGATACAACACAAATAGGAGATGCTAACTGTGCCAACTCCAACCCCAAAATAGATGCAAATGCAGCAGATATGAAGGAATGGGATGCATCCGTGTCAATCAACACATTAGCAACTGAGTTACAAAAGAAGAAGGTACCTCTCATAACAGATGGAGCAAGTACAAGATCCTGCACGTAACAACATACACGTGCCCCGAAGGTCTCTGATCCACCTGCTCACCCCTAGGAGCAAAATACTGCTGCACAGACTGGGACGACGAAGCCCCCTGATTGGCCCTCGAGGCCTGAACTGACTATGCTGGCTGAAAATTCTGCGTCTACCTTGAACCAGACGCACCCAATGTGGTACTCAACTGTGGACAAAACCTCTTTAGGTGCCCCGCCTGACCACACTGATAACAAGACAGTGGTTGACCTCTGCCCTGACTCTGGCTCTGAGGTCGAGCCGAAGATGAAACAACTTTTTGACCTCCTCCCCTCTGCGGGCAAGCTGGAGACTTGTGACCCAGCTGGCCACATTTGTAACAAGTAATGTCTCCCTGACTGCCTCTCCCAGAACCTGCACTCGGCACTGGAAAGGTAGATCTAACAAAACCACCCTGAGACTGCTGAGGGTTAGGACCCCTCGGTTTCCTGCTATCACCCTGACCATGCTGACTCCTCTTGGAGCCCCTCAACCTCTCATCCTCCTCATGCATCATAATCTCCATATGTACTGCAGCGTCCACAAGACGCCTATACTCCCGAGTCATAGACCCGCCAACTCTCATCTTGAGCCCGTGCCTCAATTTCCTCTCAAACTCGAGACAACGGCGTTCTTCTGACGCCACAAGCTCAGGTGCAAACCTGGATAGACTAGTAAATGCGGCCTCAAACTCGGCCACTGATGAACTCAGCTACTTTAGCTGGCAGAACTGATCTCTCAACTTCTCCCTGACAGCGGGAGACATAAACTTCTCCTGGAAAGCATCTACAAAGGCCTCCCAAGTGCCACCAATACTACCCCTCGTGAACTTCCACCACTGACCCGCATCCCCCTTTAGCTGGAAAGACGCCACGGTCACCTTCAACACCCTGTCTTCAATGCCAAGCATCTCAAACGTCTTAGTCATCTGCTCCAACCACTCATCAGCCTTAAGCGGCTCTTTCGGATCCCCCAAAAACTCATCCGAATTAGACCAGAAAAACTCCCTCTTCAAAAAAGAAGGCCCTACATCAGCAACATGGGCCTGAACTAGAGCCTGAATTGGATTCTCAGCTCTGAGAATACCTATGGATTCCCTGAATGCTCCTGCTATCTCGCAGGCTAAAGCACCTATGGCTTGCTGACCCACTGGCTCGGCCACATTGGCCTGGCCAACACCCTCCTACTGGGCCGAAATCTCATCCGGTAAAGGCATCTCCTGCCTACCATGCCTACCACGTCTACCTCCACGTCCTCGTCCTCGTCCTGACATCCTAATAAAGGTAACAAAAAACATTAGCACATTTATAAATGTGTTGAAGCTATAACACTCACGTCCTAATACATGGACAACTGTAATTCACTCCACGTAAGCACATAATCACATAAGCACTTACGAATTTCATTTCCGGATAATGACAGTCCCGAGGCATTGCTAGAGTTCCAGTTAGAAACAACATTGATCAAGGGCTTTTCCAATAGGACTCCCAGAAACCCAAGGATCCAATTAACATCCTAAAAACTAAATTCCATACCCATATAGTCACATAAACATGTTATCACATAAGCATACAACACTACATTTAAGTCTCTAACAAGCGAGACAAACCCATTGTGGTACTAACCACTTCCCGCGTACCCAAAGTATTCGAACCCAGTACGCTCTGATACCATGTTGTAATGCCCTCAAAATAATACATAAAACCCACCATTCCTGACATGCATTGATATTAAAGAAATAAACACCTTTCCATTCATCAGAGTAGTTCTTACAAATGTCTTACATGTTGACAATAAAAGTAAATACCCAACGGCTTACAACTTTCCAAGCCATCACTTGGTTACACAAAAGAGAGTACTAACTCACATCATATTAAGCCCTTGGCCTGAATTTACATGTAATACAACAAAAGATAACAAAACAACAAAGAGTCTTCAACTCCCAAAACCTTCCAAGCTATGTCCTTGGAGGTGGCATATCACCTGGACCTGAAAATGATGTCCCATATAGGGTGAGCCACAGCCCAGTAGAGATATACTAAACCAAATATAAGCAATGACTAAAACAATAGCATTTGATAGATGGTTAACACTTATAAACCAATTATGTCACACTACAGTTCCATGGAACTTGTGTCCATGTTACATTTCATTTTCCTTTACTTATCAACTCATTTCATAAACGTGGCTCAGAACCTGGCCAGATAATTTGATAACAGCTCGTATTAAACACTTCTTACTTCACAATAGATTCACATAATTACTGTATCAATCTCAAACAAAACACTTCCATACTTCATATATGATATACAGATTTGCTATATCAATACTTCAATAGATACACATATTTGCTGTATCAATGGAGTACATCCCCTATCTTCTCCCAAACAAGGTTCGGTTTAGGAGTCCATCCCCTGTCTTGCCCTAAACCGTAGAGTACATCCCCTATCTCCTTCCACACAACACAATGTATATAAACACATATCATATACAAGGTCAATCAATACAGAAATTTGATGTATTATTCCAACCGCCGTATTTAATGACACATTCAATTGATTAGTTTTAGTTCGCCTAATCATCATGCATTGTCTACAACATTCAAGACTATCCTCCACCGATAGCCCAAAGCAGTTATTTCTAAATAGAAAATAAATGCATCAAATGGATATAATATCAAAATTTTCATAGGTGAGTGATAAATTAATCCAACTACACCATTTAATCCCATAATTTTCCAATTTCGATATTCTTAACTCAATTTCTCATTTCCCAAAATTAATTATACAAATTAATTATTCATTACAATTAGGGCATTTTCCCAATTTTTCCAATAATAGCGCTAAGGCTCATTTTCACCCATAATCCATAAACAACCTCCATTTCAAGTCTACAACACAAATATGACTCAAACATGGAAAACCCCTCTTTTAGAAATTACAAAATAAACCCTAACTTTCTCAATATTACCCAACATCACCAACTAATCCAAATAACCAAAATTAAAGCCAAAACTCATAAGATGGAGTAGGTTATCCCTACCTTGACGTGATGAGCTCAAATGGAGAAGATGACAAAAACCCGAAGTGCTCCAAATCTGAGATTTTTCAGATTAAAACGAAGCCTAAGCCACCCTCTATCTTTCTTACAAAGAACTTAGGGTAGAAACACACTCTATGTAGATCAATCCCTAGAGAGAAGATATGTAGAGAGAGAGAGAGAGTCGGTTCTAGGGTGTAGACACCCCATTTTTGACTGACCTTAAGACTCAGACGTCACCAACTGAGCACTCGATGATGTTGCATATTGTGCTCGTTCTGAGGTTGCGGAGTCTCAGCTGCGAGCCTTGCCTCAGAACTTCGGGGCTCTTTTGTGCTTGGCCTCGGTTTACGAACTAGGTCCTGTTTTCTTTGTTTTCTCTTCCTGAAGGGAGGGAGAGGTCTGGTAGACCATCTCTTAGTGGCCGTAGGCTACGTTTCGTGATCGTAGGCTATTTTTCCCGTTTGGAGCCCAGTTTCCGATTTTCAGAACCGTCAGCCGTGTGCCTCGGTTCGGGACCGCTTAACTACCTTCATTTGCTCCAGTTTTTGGCACACACCTTGTTTCCATCCATTTTGAGGGACACTGTGGCCCGGGAGACCACCTTCGTGGTCGTGCGCCACTTCCGATGCCTAACAGCCTATTTTCAGGGCCCCGGACTGCGCGTTTTGGCCCTCGAACCCTCATTTTGCATCCATCTTGGTCCATTTTTGGTAAGGACCCTATTTTCATTGCTAGGGAAGTGGTAGTATGGTGGGAGGCCACCTTTTCTCCCTGAAAAACCAGTTTTCTCTTTTTTTCTCTCCTAAAGCCAATTTTTCTGACAGAAAGCTAGTTTTTCTCACTTTTGAGCCACAATTTCTGGCTTTTCATACCATCATTGTGTTGTGCTCATTTGGGAGGCCACCAATATGGGTAGGTCGACCAGTAATTCTTCTTGACCCTTTTGAACCCCTCTAAAAAGCTAGTTTTTCTCTCTCCTGGGTCACATTCTCTGGTTTTTCACCACACAGCTGTATTCTACTCATCTAGGAGGCCACCTTTCTGGGTAGGCTGACCAGAAATTTTGCTTGAACTTTTTGACCCCTGGTCGGCCGACTAGGGGAGGTGGTCGGCCGACCACCTTGACCCTTTTAAACTGGTCGACCAGCTTTGCCTCTGTGAGTGTGTTCCAGTTGTGCTAGCTATTTTGCACTTAACCCACTGTCTGAGGTTTTTGTCCTTGTTTTGGTCCTTTAAAGGGGGTTTTGACCCCTTTGCTTGGTTGGAAAGAGGACTTGGACCCTTTGGTCAAGCTTCCCTTTGAAGCTTTGAATCTCTCTCTTGGCTTCTCCAAGAAGCCTCACCTTTTTCCCTCTTTAAAACACACACTTCACCTCCATTTGCAAGGGTTAGAAGCTTTTGGCTGGATCATACATACAATTCCCTCTATCTCTATACTTCAAGCCTCCAAACACCAATATTCTTGGCCATTTTACACTACACCTCATAGCCTACCACCTCCCTCATCCATTCCAACACCTTGAAGATCATTTGCAGAGGTTGAAGGCTAACATTCTTGGTCCAGAAGCTGTTGGAGGTCGGCTTTACAAGGGTAAGTCACTATCTCCCTCTTTGTAGCCTTATTTTGCTTCATTATTTAGCCCTATTTGCAAGAATTTCTGGGCTTCGACCTGAATTGTAAAGTGACTTATTTTGAGCCCCTCTTCAACTTTTCTTAAGGACACTTTGCTGTTTGAAGTCATCTACTTCCTTCTTTGCTCAATCTCTCTTTTAGGGCTATTTTTGCATCCTATTTTAGCCTTACTTGTGGACATTTTTGAGATTTTCTATAAACTGGAAAAAGTCTTATTTTGAGCCCCTATTGGTGTTTGTTTAAGGGAATTTTTCTATTTGAGGTCATATGCTTCCTTGTATGCTTGATTGCCTTTTGTTTTGAGCCTTGCATCTAAGCCTTTGTTGCATGCTTTGTTTGGCCTTCTAGCCACTGAAATCCAGTGTATTTTCAGTGGCTAGCACACTATTTTGAGAGCCAAAATCAGAGGGGGATGACCCCCTCTCTCCTTGTCTTGTTTGGTGGTCTTTTTGGCCTTCCAAAGGACCTCTTAGTTTCATGCTTCTAAGCCTTGTTCCAGGCCCTTTTTAGTGGGTTTTAGGATCCCTATAGGCTATTTCCAGAGTTGGTTTGGCCTTGTTGAATGTCCATCATATATGTGTTGAATAACCCCTTGTATGGCCCTCTAAAGGAGCTCATCATTTTTGCATGCATTGGCTGCATTTCAGTGGTTATTTGGGCATATTTTGACATATTTTATTCACTGATTTTGGCTGGTTTGATGAGTTCTCATACGCTTCATATACATGCCATGCAAACCATGCTTGCTAGCCAATGTTGCATGTTGTTTTAGCCCTTCGTATTAGCACTTTTTGGCCATGATTTGAACTAACATTGTGCATATTTTGGGACTTCCTTGGCTTTGTTTTTGTACTTCATGATCAAATTATGCTTGCTTTGTATACTTGTGGTTCAATACATTGGACTAGTTTTGAGTTTCGGGGCTTATTTCATGCATTAGAGTGATATATTTCCATGATTCGGGACCATTGCATATCATATTTCAGTGCTGGAAATCATATGTTCGTATGCCATCTTGCATCTCTTGCCATGTTTTGGTAGAGTGGCATTTGATGCCTTAGGTTCGGTCCTCGGTATGCGTGCATGTCTGTACGCATTTCGGTTGTCTCATTTTCATCTCATGGCCACTGATGTGAGTGTGGCTAAGGTCCACTCATGTTGGTGTAAGTCCATCGTGCATTGTGTATGCCATTTAATATCATTGCGTATGCTAGGCTGCATGTTAGAGCATTGTATATGCCATGTCATGTCACGTGCATTGTGTATGCCATTTCATTCCATAGCATTGCGTATGCTAGGTTACATGTTAGTCTCATTGTGTATGCCATCTCATTTTCATTGTGTTTGGGATAGGAGTTAGCCCAAGCACGGGAAACGAGGTACGTTTCGTACTCCGAGTGACGGAACGTGTCTCAATTCCCTGTCGCCGACACTCCGAATTACCCATGATGGAGTTTAGATCTTGTTGTGTTTTCATGTGCATTCATTTCACATTGAGTCGTGCAATTCGACTCCTCGGCCATCATGCATCGAGTTGCGTGATTGGTGGCACGAGGATCGAGGACTACACTCTCTGAAGAGTAGTCATGCATACATATATGAAAATACTTTGCCATGCCCCCTTGTTGCTCTCTGTTGCAGCAAATCAGAATTCAGCAGCCTTCTGGAGCTTTGCACAATATTCCGAGAACAATTGCAAACAGAGGCAAACCGGGGCATCGCAATGGATTTCCGCGCAAGGCAACTCAAGCATGCATCATTCACCATTCGGAACAGAACCGAGGCGGTCCATGGATTTGCATGCCAATTTACCTACTTTCCTAGATTAATTTGTTAATTAATTAGGATTTTCTATTTATTCAGACTGTACTATTTATTCGGACTGTATATTATTCATTCAGACCCTCCAAGCGAGGGCACAATTGTAATAAGTGTGCATGTGTGTGATGCATGTCTTCCAACCCCACGTCTTTCTCCCTTTTATTTACCGGCTTATGATGGTTAGATTAGGACATGTTTCAATTAGCATACTTATGCTCGCATGATCGCATTCATTCATCTGTCTTGCATGCACCGGGCTCGGCGCATCATACTAACTGCATTGTATTTCAATCTCAAGTTGAATACGTGTTAGCTGTAGCATTTCGTATGTCGTGTTTAGAATAGTCGAGCCTATTGTAGTTGCATTTTGCATGTGTTGCATTAGGCATTTCCGTATAGTTAGGATCATGCATGGATTTCTAACATAGCTTCTGTTTTGGCTTGGAGTACTTGGTAAGTGTTTATGCTTTAGCATCCTTGCATGTGTGTGAGTGACTTCCATGATAGCATGCTTACCATGAGGCTATTTGCTTATGTGATATACCTGTCTGAATGCCTGTGGGTGAAGGTTGGATTATCTGAATTGGAATAATGCATTGACTGTGAGTTTTAAGCCCACTAGATAGTGACAAAATCATGTTTTCTAAGCCCACCCGAGGGTGGCAAAATCTGCATTTTAAGTCTACTTGCGAGTAGCAAACCGCTTTCAAAAATAAACATTAAATGTTTTGTTCCAATTCAGGCAATCTGGTCTATACTTGTATGCTGTGCGCATCACATAGTAAATCTAGGCTAATAACCGGAATAAGAACGCATAATGTTTTCAAAACTCGATATCATGATTAGTAGAGGCTGATCTTTGATCGGGCGAGTGAGGGTGCTCACGAAGTGACCTTCCCCAATCGTACCCAAGTTCCTGAGCCGAGACAACTTTGGCGATGATGGACGCGTGGCCTTAGGCAACGAGTCAGGGTTTCCTAAACTTCCCAAAAATAAAATATTTAGGTGGCGACTCTGTATCTGGCAAAGTAGTCCATGTTTGGCACTTCTTTCAAAAAATCTATTTTCAAAAACGATTTGCTGGATTTGGACTCTTTGATGATTCATTGGTCTTGTATTGCAATCTGCGAGATTAGATACAGAACCGTGACTTTTGAGTCCTGAACTGTAGTGAGCCCAAATGAACAAAACGGGGGGGATTTCCCCCATCGGGACGTTCAAGGACGTCTACATAGGGTTTGTATAATGAAGGAGATGAAAAAGTGATGTTCAATCCCGCTGCTGCCTATTGATATAACACAGGCTCGCTCGAGCGAAGGATTGGTCGCTCGAGCAACCAGACACAAAAAAACCCTCGCTCGAGCGAAGAAAGTCTCACTCGAGCCAACAATTCGAAGCTTCAGGTCTGCAACCCAGAAGCACACTCGAGCGACAGAATGCTCGCTCAAGCGAAGAAACTCAAAACATACACCTCGCTCACTCGAGCGAAGGAAAGCTCGCTTGAGCCAAGAAACACAGCTCTCAGGTCAAAATGAGACGCAGACGCACGCTCGAGCGTAAGACTTCTCGCTCGATCCACCAGACACAAAACGCAACTCTCACTCGAGCGAAGGAAACCTGGCTCGAGCGAAGGAACTAAAACAAAGATCTCGCTCGAGCGACAAAGTCCTCGCTCGAGCGAAGACACCAAAATCTGGACAGCAACCATTTGCTCACACGCACACCAAACTTGTAATAAACCTACCCAACATATCTTATAACTCAAAATTAAGGAATTAAAGGATGACAACAAGATATATACAACTACAAGCTCCACGGAACCTAAGTCCAGATACAACAATCAAATGGGGAAAGACCAGGATCGCTATAAATATTAATAAGTTATGCAATTGGCTAAGGAGAAAAAAATAAAAAATAAAAAACAAACGCAAACACAAAAGCCTATTACAAACTTTGTTGGATGCCGACAAAATCAATAGAAAGGATCAAACAATGTCTCATAGTCCTAATTTCTTGAAAATACTCAAAACTTTCGGTTGTTACTTAAAATGCAAAAGGTCAACTAATAATATTTGTTTTATGGTTGTTAACTTGTTAGGTAAAAGAATTACAAATATTAATTGCACACAAAAGTTGAATTTTATTGATTAATGGAAATTGAAACAAGAAATAATGAGGGTTTGGTAGCGTTTCATTTTCGATGTTTTGTTTTTTTGTTTTGTTTTTTTATTTTTCCAAAACACACAAAAAATAAATAAAATAAATAAATAAATAAATGAAAAATTTACCGGTCTTTATATCATTGAGCTAAATAAAAATTATCTTGAGTCCTAATTCAATTGCAAATGCTATTTTTATGTAAATTATAAATAGATCTCTGATAATGTTTATTAAAAATACAGATTTCCCTAATGTTTGAGAAGCTACATTTCATCCCTTGGGATTTCCAATCATCACATAATAAATGGCCTACAGCGTTAATTAACCGTTAAATCATAATAACAGAGTGTATGACACAAGTAACAATTTGTTATTTTTTATATTTATGAAAATAGCTATATTAACCTTTATAGAGTTAAACACTTTATTTATTTATTTATTTTTCTATCTCACCTTCCTTATTTCCCATTATCTCTCAACTAGTAAGAACACTTTGCCTAACCATTGCATCACCTTCTGCCACTGTTAATCAACACCACTGTCATTAGTATCTACATGTATTTGGTGTGTCGTTAAGAAGAATTAGGGAATATTATGGTGGTGTAGAGAGGAAAATTTAGTAGTTAGTATGATTATAATTTCGTTTTTTGGTATTAGAGAGTGTTTGAGTAATTTATTTATGTTAGGTCTATTGCAAGAAAAATCCTAATAAGGGAGCATTTGTATTCTTCAAAACGTGAGGCGCGAATACATATTTTTGACAAATTTCAAGAGGTGTAATTGTAACTCATTTTTATTTTTATTTGGAGAAATCTAGAGTGTGCACCTTACAAAGAGGCACATAATAATAATAATAATAAAAAAAACATTGTGATTGTTTGTTTGTGGTGAAAGTTACGAATATTTATTGTGTATTATGTTTCTTCATAGTAAAATTTATTACTGATCTAAATATTTCTTGTGTGTATTATGTCAGTTTATGGTAAACGTTATTATTGATCTATGGTATGCACTCATAAGTGAAAATTACCAACCATTGTAATTATGTAACAAATTGTGACTATGTTATGAAAGATGTACAAATGTTACGAGTTTTTTGTGATGTTAAATATTATGGATCATTTTGAGAAAAAAAAAAGTTATGAATCATTTTGAGATTTGATTTAAATAAGAATTGCTCCATTTGATTTGAAAAATGACATTCGGTTCATAAATCCAAATTTTAATTTTGTTTGGCCAAAGGTTTAGGGGCTAGAAAGCTTTGTCCAAAAGGACAAGCTTAGTCAAAATGACCAAAATATCCCTAGATATATATATATATATATCACACACGATACTCACATAGACCAAACCCTTTTCTTTTTTCCATTATTCTTTTAACAAAACCTCTCTCTCTCTCTCTCTCTCTCTCTCTCTCTCTCTTCATGGTCAAAAACCTAACTCCGGTAGCATCCATCGTCGTATGCCTAAGATCTTCCGTCGTGACTTCTTCGTTCAACAACTGCGGCAGCAACTACAAGTGATTTGACTCATCCATCGTCCGGCGCCTCTACTAGGGCTTTGACTACATCATCGCTATGGCTTTGAGCTCTCTACTGATTCACAACCCTGATACTCGCAATCGAGCTCCGCTAGAACCTCCCTGAACATCTCTACCAACACATCCTCCGTCCTTCTTCACACCTCCTTCTTCTTCTCATGCTCCACCTACCATCATATATTCGGCCGTCGCACCTGGCGACGACCCTTCAGTGTCATTGTTTGAGTTGGAGAGAAGAGCGAAGATCTGGAACGCCACAACAACAACAACAACAACCGTTTGTAGTGTACGGCCAGAATGCCTGATTCAAACCTCCAATCCCAGAATGCCTACTAGTCATCGTCGTCGACATTCGTTGACAAAACAACAATCCTATTCTCCAAATCATGATCAAACCCACTTTCACTCTCTCCTTCAACTTCTCTCTTCTTGTCTTCTAAACCCTAACATCAATAACTACTCACCTAACCCTAAATGTCTCTCACTTTGTTTTTCCCAAGATCAGCGACGAGTTTCGTCCTTAACCCTCTTATTTCTTCTAGGTTCACATTAATTTCTTTTTAATTATTGCTTTTGATCTCTTAATTAAGTTATTTTTGTGTGTGTGCGCGCATTTGTGTGTGTTGAATCTAAGTCGTTTGGTAGGTATTGTTGTGATGATTTGAATCTGGATGTTTTGAGAGCTATAGTGGTTCGGTAAGAGTGGAATATCTTGGAGGGCGTTAGCGTTTTGAAATTGGATTCCAAGAAAGTGAAATTCTCTCTGCTAGGGCTTTGATTACATCATCGCTATGGCTTTGAGCCCTCTATCGATTCACAACCCTAATACTCGCAATCGAGCTCCGCTAGAACCTCCCTAAACATCTCTACCAACACATCCTCTGTCCTTCTTCACACCTCCTTCTTCCTCTCATGCTCCACCTGCCATCTTATATTCGGCCATCGCACCTGGCGACGACCCTTCAGTGTCATTGTTTGAGTTGGAGAGAAGAACGAAGATCTGGAACACCACAACAACAACAACCGTTTGTAGTGTACGGCCAGAATGCCTGATTCAAACCTCTAATCCCAGAATGCCTACTAGTCATCGTCGTCGAAATTCGTTGACAACACAACAATCCTATTCTCCAAATCATGATCAAACCCACTTTCACTCTCTCCTTCAACTTCTCTCTTCTTGTCTTCGAAACCCTAACATCAATAACTACTCACCTAACCCTAAATATCTCTCACTTTGTTTTTCCCAAGATCAGCGACGAGTTTCGTCTTTAACCCTCTTATTTCTTCTAGGTTCACATTAATTTCTTTTTAATTATTGCTTTTGATCTCTTAATTAAGTTATTTTTGTGTGTGTGCGCGCATTTGTGTGTGTTGAATCTAAGTCGTTTGGTATGTATTGTTGTGATGATTTTGAATCAGGATGTTTTGAGAGCTATAGTGGTTCGGTAAGAGTGGAATATCTTGGAGGGCGTTAGCGTTTTGAAATTGGATTCCAAGAAAGTGAAATTATGTGGTTTGCAGAGGTATGAGTTTCAACTTTGAATTAGGAAGACTGAGTTGATTTTCAAACATAGGAACGAGGTGGCTTCATGAAAGAAGATGAAAAAAGAAGGAGATTTTGAATATTTGGTTAATGAAGCCTCAAATCTGTTAAAGCCGAACAACAAAGATTTGGAGCAACGCAGATTTGGTGGTCAGAAGGTGTTAGCATCAAAGCACGCCTTTGGTTCTATTTCTACGAGTTCGGAGTTCGCTACAGCCGCTAGATCTTCCTCCACCATCCCTCCCACTCCGTCCCTGACTACCGAAGCCGAAAAACCTCTTCTAGATTTGAACATATATATATATATATATATTAGGGTTTTGAGATTTGAGATTTGATCCAGATCTACTCTTTCTCATTTTAGATCTTAGGTTGAATTTTTTTATTTTTATTTTTAGAATAGATAAGAATCCCTTCTCTCTCTCTCTCTCTCTCTCTCTCTCTCTCTCTCTCTCTCTCTCACCTTCTCTATTTTTTATTTTATTTATTTTTTGTTGTTGTTAATGATGATGAATGTTGTGATGAAGTTATTGATAATGATGAATGTTGTTGACGAGATATGTAATAGCATTGAACACATATGTAATGGCTCAATAGATAAGGGAAAAGAGCAAAACATTCCAACAGATAGTGGAGTCATGGACATATATTTTTAAAGGATAGAAAAAAAAATTGAACAAATAATTTTTTTGAACAGTGAATATGATATGTTCAAATAAGTAAAAAAAAAAATGAGAATTTCAACACACACACACATATACACACACATAGAGCGAAGAGGTGTAAAAATTTAAACAGATAAAGTAAAAAAATTTAACAGATAAGGAAAAGTTTTTAACAGATAAACATAAATTTGAACAGCTAGTACAAAAAGTCAATAGGTAAATTAAGGGATGAAATTGCAAACAAAATGTCCTCCTAAACAATAAAAATGACTTCTCACCAAATTATTTCACAAAGGGTGGAACTCTCACCAACTTAAAAAATATCCACTGGACCTAATGCCTTATACTCTCCTTACGTTGGCTTTTTAGCAATTTTCTCTTTGAAAAAGAACAAATACCTCATTGTTAAAAAAAAATTATTTAACATAATTAATTGAAAATTTCAAATTCATAAATGCCCTCATGTACATGAATTAATAATTGAATTAACCTTTTAACATTATTAAAAAATGTTAATTGAGTTAATAATTTATTAATAAAAGGAGTTATTTGTTATAAAATTAGAAATCTCATGGGAGTAGAATGTAATTTTCAAAACCACAATAAGTGATTTGTATTTTAAGCTATGGGTGGGCGTGGGTTACTTGCGGCCATGGAATCTCCAATCCGCTATCCGTCCGCCAGATTGGCGGATTGGAGAAAATCAATCTGTATCTGTCCGCCAATCTGGTGGATTGAGCGGATTAGTGGATTGGCGGATGGATGCGAATCGGTTTGGCGGTTTAATATTTTATAAATTTTCAACATAATTCAAGTTGTGCACTTCCTCAAAAATAAAAATAAAAACAAAAAAATAATAATAATAATAAAAAGTATTACAGTCAATGACTTAAAAATGTATTACAATTACTGCATGCATTATCCAAAGAAAAAAAGTTTGAAACTTAAGAATATTACAATCACTGCATGCCTCATCCAAATATTACAATCACATCATGCCTCATCTACATAAAGTATTACAATCTGTGGTTCTTAAAATATAAAAATAATTCAAACCACCAAAACTGTAAATAGAACAGTAATAGAGATTGTATGCCTCTGTATTGTTACATCTATATTTATTTTTGGAAACAAAAACCAACCAGCATATATCATCTTTTTTATTTATTATTTTTAGAGTTATATTTAAAAACCAAAAAATATAGATAAATAATACATTTATTTTTTTCAATTCAAAAAATATATTCAAGTTGAAAACTCTTTTTCAACAGAATATATTTAACAGAATATTTAAATTATTTTTCAATTGAGAACACAAATAGAATATCTAAATAAATTGAAAACACAAAATCTTAGAAATTATTGGGGATGCTAGCGGTTTAGAGATTCGGTTGCGGTCAAAGGAACCTTAAATCCACCATTCCTCCAAAACTAAGCGGATTAAAAAAAATCAATCTGCAACTATCCGCTCGTCATCACGCATCCGTCCAAAATGTAACAGATCGGTTTGGATCGGTCGGTTTAAACAGATCGGTATATCTGCTGCTTACTCCTATTTTAAACAAATCTTATGTGATGTAATTATAATTTACTCCAATTATATATATATATATATATGGTGATAAGTTGCATGCAAATGTATACTGTAATCGCTCCATTTTTATGTTTGTGAGAAAATGGTTCTTCAACAACTTGAAATGTTTTTCTAAAACGTGTGGTATCCGAGGTTAGTTTCGAATAAATAAATAAAATTCTCAAAACATTTTGGCTCTTTGTAATTTGGTTTGATTAAGGAACCATAAAAGAAATTAATTCTTCCTCTTTCCTTATTATTATATTATATATATATTTTTTGTTTCATTTTCATTTTTTTAATAAATAAAAGACATAATATTAAACTAAGCTGTTGAGGTAAAAAGCACCCTAGCGTCTTCTTTTTTTTTTTTTTTTTGGGGGTGGGTGAAAGCTCTTTTCTAATATGATTTGTAGTGTGATTGATTAGTTTATAGTTTCTTTTTTTTTTTTTTTTGGGGGGGTGTGTGTTTTGAGTGGGGGGGGGGGGGTTGGTGTTGTTGTGGGGTTTGGAAAAAAAAAATGGAATAAAGAAAAAAATGTGTTGGAAAAACAGTGCTAGAGTGTTTTGTAAACAAGAAAATGAAGTAAAACACAAAACTGAAATAAATAAAAAAAATTAGAAACTTTAAATATAAATTGAAAGGATTTGACTTTTCTCAAGTTGATCATTTTAATTTGAGAGAGCATTAGAACTTGGTAGGTCTATTTGATTTCGGTGATCCGAACCTTTCACTTTTTAAGATTTATTGAGTAGAATATTCATATAAAAATAAAGATGATCGGACATCGATAACAATAGGTTTGAATCACATTTATATTACAAAAAAATAAATGGTTATTCTTGAAATTTTATTTATCATCCATTTTTCTAAAACAAACATTATTCAAATATATAGTTATCGATATTCAATCATTTCGATTTTTTTGTATGAATATTCTATTCAACGAGTCTTAAAAAGTGAATAGTTCAGATCATCAAAATTGGTTTCAAAATATGGCTTCCAAATCCAAATACTTTTTCAAATTAAGATGATAATTTAAGAAAAGTTAAACCCAAATTGAAACCCATAGATTACTGGCAAAACCAAAACAACAAAACTGAAAAAATCTAGAAATCCCTAGATGTTGATTTGTGATTATGTATCAATTTTAAGCAGAATATAACAATCCCAATCAAACAATCAAACAATCAAGACAAAGAGACACAACAATTTTAACATGGAAAAAACCACAATTGGACACCTCCAGTCAAACGGGGTTGCCAAGAATAAAAACCTAACAAAAACTAATTGAGGAATATGTCTGTTGCACATTGTTTACAATCTTCTTGGATATCTCCCTCTAAAATACAATGATTTCTCACACATACAACGTATTACAACATGTGTGCCTAGCAAAATAAAATTATAATTGGCTTGCTTTTGTTTAAGATTGTATTTGATTGAAAGATTTGATGAGAGAAATAAAAATATAAAGAAAAATAAAAATACAATCCTACTTTTTATTTGATTATAATTAGGGATGGACTGTACTATAGGCTATAGGGGCCATGGCTACTTGCCTTTGAGACTACTCTTCTACCTGCAATGGTTTAAAACAGAGCACTACATGGATTTTTGTTTGCATGGGCCCCTTCCCCTCCAATGGTCCCCAGCTCATGTCTTCAAAGAGCAAATGTTTAACCCAATATGGCACGTATTTAAAGGAAATTGAAATTGAAATTGAATATAATATATGTTAGTGCACTACTAATAAATATAACTGAACAATAGAATCTATTTGTACGATATTTGAAGTGTGACCATTGGAAAATCATATTTTAGACCATTTTGTAGACTAATTTTTTAAAGGGTACTCGATTCAAAAGTTTAAATTTTAATTTTGTTTACCCAAAGATCTAGGCACTAAAACACTTTATTCAAAAAAACAAGCTTAAACAAAGTAACCAATTTATCCTTCCTTAGGGCATCTCTAACGGTATATCAAATATGTCATCAAATCTAATTAAAAATTTGAGGAATTCCTCTATCTAATAGCCAGCTCTCCAATGGTGTATTTTTGGCTATCAGCAAAATGCCTGTCAACCAGAAGGACGACCGGCCAGAAGTCTGGCAGATCCACCGGCAAGGTAATCTAGAAAATCTATTTTCTTTGTTTGTTGAGAGTGAAATTGTATTTACCCTATATATTGAGGAGTATGCGAAGTGTGAAGTGAAGCAAATGTAGCAGAGAGAAGAGAGAGAGGGGACTATGTGTTGTTGCCAATCTGTGAAATCAAAGAATCTCTTGGTGTATAAGAAAAGAGGAAAGTGAAAGTGTTTGTGGGTTTTCGTTAGATTTTCTTTTTTCTGCATAGAAAAAAGGTACGATTGAAACCATCCAACAAATCAGCTGTGATTTTACCATTTTTTGTATGTGTTTTTGTATGTGTGTTAGATTGGAATCTTAGACTTGAATTGGTTGATTTCATATGGGTTTTGATGTACGGTTACAGAATCTGCAAAACTTTAATTTTTTGATTCGGTGTTTGTGGGAAAATTGGGATTTTCTTCGAATTTGTTTTTGCACATTGTACCTTGAAATGCTTGATTTTGTGGGTTTTCGTTGAGTCTTTTTGTGAGGATGGATGTGAAATTGTGAAAGAAGAGAAGTTTTTCTCAGCTAGGTTTCTTTTGCATTCTTTTTTTTGCTAACGGGTTTGCTTCAATGGGAGTGCTTTTTAGGTTTCATTTTTGGTTTTGCATGTTCTTTTCTTTTGCATTCATGGTTCTTTGAGTGCTAGATTGATGTATGTGTTTCGAAATGCTTATAGCTTTTACATGAGGGATTTTTTAGAAATTAGTGTTACATTATCAATGCAGGTAAGTAGATGGAAATGGAGTTTCAATTAGTAAAATTTATGTTAGACTTGATAGTTTAACCTAAGAAACAACATGAAACTTAAGAAAACCAAATACTACGGTAAAAGCAGTGTGTGTACCGAATCCCGTATTAGATGAAAGTGGGTCGGAGCTCTGCAGCTGAATGGTCTATCCAGGAACTGAGGACCTATAACACAGAACACCGTTGGAACTGTCCAGCCGGGGTTGGTCAGAAAACCCCTCCGGTGTGGAAATGAGTGATCAGAGATGAAGCGCTCTCTCTAGACCTGGAGAGAGAAAATGAAAATGTGTATTCGGTTATGTTTAAGTGAGTAGTCATGAGATACCTTCATTGTGAAGAAAGTGAGGCTTATATAGAAGACTTTTCTTGTTGCCCAAGATGATTTCATGGAGTTTTGGTGTTTCATGGCTTCCCTTAACATTGCTTGTGGTAGGGGACCTCAAGGTAGTTGACAATGGATGCTTGTGCTCATTATAACCATGCATATAATAGATCACATTTCCTTTGATTTCCGTAATTCTAGAGGGAAATGACTAGTTGAGGTGGCAGCCTGCACATGTATGCATTCATAGCTTCCACATTTCTCTTAGAGCTTCCCTCAGCTTGGTACCGTTGTGCCTCAGCTCAGACTTTTGTAAGACTGCTTGTAGAGATGGGCTGGCCCATTTAGATATCTTTGTGTGGGCTCGGCCCACTTTGGTTCTAAAAATGGGTTCATTCCATCAGTTCAGTCTATGGATTAAGTCCAGTAGCTTAGCCCAGCTTGGACTGGCCTTTCCATTGCGAGTTTGGCCCAAGTGCTTGAGGCCTTTGGAAGACCGTTCTTCATGTAGATGGGCAATTAACTTTCCACATAATTATTTGACCCACTTTGGTTTGGGTTTAGTGGATTGGACTGACCCAAGGCTTGGATCCAACCCATTTTATATTCTGTCATTTCAAGCAAATTTTATAAATGAATAAAGAAATCAATATATTTGGGAATGTGAGTTCATTGTTGATGAAGATTGATCTTCAATATTTGGGTGCTTGTGAACTCATTGTTAATGAAGAAACCAGAGACGAATTCAATTGAATTCGTTCTACTACTATGTTGCCGAAGTTTGGTTTAAAACTTAGATCAACACACATAAAGAAAATGGCTTAAATTGCTTCAACTTAGCCAGACATTATGCCAAGTTACTTGTGTCAAGAATCATTACATGTTAATTCATAGCATTTTGATGTTTCTTGAAGCGTTGCAACTTCCCTCTTTGAGTTCATGCTATGACAAGAATGAGGGGTGGTCTTATTCTTTGCATTTTACTGACTTTTGTCCAAAATTGAATCCGAGATCATCAAGCAATCATATTGCTCATTGATGGCTTTGGAATCAATTCCAACCTACTCTCGAGGATTTCCCATGACAGAGAAGGAAGAAAGGACATATAGAGCGTGAGAATGCTCCATCTGCACTGATTTCACCTCAAAACACAAAAATAGAGCTTTGCACCAAATTGATGCATGACCAGTCATCTGTAAACTCGGTCAGCTGTCAACGATGCACAGCCAGCCTTTGGTGTGTGGCCAGCAGTGCAATTTTGGAAAAACAGAGGCAGTGGCTGAAGGTGAAACAGAGATGGCCTGAGCAGACAGAGTAGCTTTCAGGCAATGCGCATGCAACCTTCATCCATCTTCCATTATGCACTCATCAAATGCGATTAATTGTTTCATTAGTATTATTGTCATATTTGTGAATCAATTGTGTTGTAATATTTAATTAGCCTAATTAGTTGTAACTAATAGTTTGTGTTGTAATATTTAATTAGCTTAGATAGTTAGTTAATTATTTATTCAAGTTTTGTAATAATTAGCTTAATTAGCTTGGTAGGTAGTTTATTCATTTGGACTCTCCTTTATGAGAGTGTGATGTAATAATGTTTATGTCTTCCAACCCACGTCCTTCTCCATTTTATTTATCTTCTTTTGATGGTTAAATTAGGGACATGTTTCAATTAGCATACCATATGCTTGCATCCATTCATTTTGTGTTGCATGCACTGAGGCTCGGCGCATCATTTAAACTGCATTGTTGTTTCAATACTTCGATGAATACATGTTTAAAATGCATGCTCTCCAATTGTTGCAAATAACATAGTAAGAAGCCGAGCCTATCTTAGTTGCATTCTTCACATGCGTTGCACTAGACATTTGGCATAGTTAGGAATCATGCATATTTTTCTAACTCATATCTTCTTAACTTGGAGTATAAGGTGAGTTTTTAGTACTTTAATATACTTGCATGCATGTGAGTGATTGCCATGATTAGCATGCTTACCATGAGGCTAAATGCTTACTTGTTAAATTGCTTGAATACCTGTGGATGTAGGCATGTTGCTTAAATTGGAACAATTCAACGAATGTACGTTTAAGTCCACTATGTCTAGTGGCAAATTCACAACTTTAAGCCCACTTTGTTAAGTGGCAAATTCACAAAATTTAAGCCCACTTGAAGTGGCAAAATCAAACCCTTTTCGTAAAAACAAACATGAAATTGAGTTGTTCTAATTTGAGCAAACTAGTCTATACTTGCTTATGCGCATCACATAGTAATGTTCGCCTAATAAATCGGAACAAGAGCATGTAATGTACATAAAAATCATATAATGATTAGTAGAGGCCGATCTTTGATCGGGCGAGCCGGGGTGCTCAATTCATGACCTTCCTCTCTCGTACCTAAGTTCCTGAGCCGAGGCAACTTTTGTGATGACAAACACGTGGCCTTTGGCACAAGTCATGGGTTTCCTAAATTTTTCCAAAAAATAAAATATTTAGGTGGCGACTCTGTATCTGGAAAAGCAGTCCAATTTTGGCATTTTTGATCCACAAATCAATTTTCCAAAAGATTTGCCAGATTTGGACTCTTTGGTGTTTATCAATTTCACATTGCACTTGTGAGATTAGATTCAGAACCGCGAGAGTCAGAACTGTAGGGCTTCTTTCGAGCTTCCGAAAGGGGGCGTGAAAAAGTCGAGCTGTACCCACTTCAACTAGGTCATTTCTAGGGGTTGGGCAGCCCACTTCAACTGGGTCCATTCTAGGGATTGGCCTAGATCTGATGACCTTCCCAACCCATCTAATCTAATCTAATATTTTTAGTATTTGGAAAAAATATTTAGCTCATAAAATCGGGCTTGGCTAAGATTTTAAATCCATCTAGTTAGTGGGCTGGCTTAGGATAGGAGTTTCACCCATCTCTTATGATATTACTAGTAATTTTGTTTAGGATAGGCTATATAAGCACATTTTTTTTTTAATCTTTTTATCTTTATTTGGGTTACATCATTTCTCTACATTTCTGCACATCTTTTCGTAAAAAATCAAAAAATACACTTATTTAGATCATTCCAAACAATATAGAAAAATTATATATATATACTTCTTTCTAAGGCTTAGATTAAAATATTTGTTAAAAAATCATATTTGAATAATTATTAAAACAATCTAAGTAATTTTATTCGAATTTGGTATTAAAAGTTATTTATTAAGACCATATTTGAAATGGTTAAATTAGACCCAATGTAAGAATGGGTCAAATTTGAAATCACAAATATATAATGTATAATTTGTCAACCCTTAATTCCCCATTGAATGCCCCTATCCTCCTTGAGGAACAAACCCAAATCCAAAGATTGACTATATAACCACAAAGTAGTTTTCCCCTAAAAAAATCTATGTGGGACAAATCTTCCCAATCTTAATTATCTTTCTTCAACCAAAGTGTTCAATGGGTGATCTTTCAAGTCAACTTTTTATTCACTCCTTAATGGGCTTGAGCAAATTAAACTACGGTGTTTATTTATACATGAAAGTAAACATGGTGCACACCATGGATCTGTCATAATGAACATGTAAGACTCACCTTAATTTTTGCTTAAATTAAGATGACCAAAAATTAAAATTTTAAAAAAATTTCTAACACAAAGAGACCCACATTATGTTTAAAACCTTCATTTGCTAATAGATTTGCACACTTATTTATTTTGGGAAAGGCATGATTAATAATAGTTGTACTAAACTGATGAATTATTTGCAATCACAAGTTAAATTGCTAATAAGTTGATAGCATTCCCTAATCTTTTCCATAACAATTTATTTCATCAACGAAGAATCAAATTTTCACTTGTATGTTGTTCACGTTCCACTCTAGTGCTAGAATAAGACCATTTCTCAGGGTCCAAAGTTTAGCTACAATACTAGAACTAATGCCAATGTGTAGCTTGCATTCCTATTTTTAGAGGGATATACACTACTAAAAATTCATCTTTTTTGCGATGGCAAATGACTTTTTGCGACGGCAATAGAGGGGTAGCAACTGGGGGCGTTGCAAAAGAGTTTTTGCTGCCGTCGCTAATGTTTTGCGGCGACATTTTTGCCTTTTGCGACGGCACTTTGCAGTCACTAATAATGTTCGAAATTTCTTCACTTTTTGCGACGGCACTATTTTACCGTCGCTAAAAATGTTCTTTGAGACGGCAAAAAATGCCGTCGCTAATAGTCCTTTTTTTTTTGCAACGACAAGAACACTGTTTTTGCGACGGTGTGGTGCCGTCACAAAAAGTATTAAAAATATGAAATTTTCTATTTTTGCGACAGTGTACTGCCGTCGCAAAAAGTATTAAAAAAATAATAAAATTTCTATTTTTTGCGATAGTTTAGTGCTGTCGCAAAAAGTAAAACCTGTAACAAAATCAATAAAATATTAAAATTTTCTGTTTTTGGCGACGGTGTAGTGTCGTCACAAAAAAAAAAAAAAAACGACAGTTTAGTGCCGTCGCAAAAAGTAAAACCTGTAACAAAAACAATAAAAATATTAAAATTTTCTATTTTTGCGACGGTGTAGTGCCGTCACAAAAAAGGAACAAACATCCTGCGATAAAATTATTAAAATTTCTCCATAATAATTGCATAATAATATAAAAATTCCTGTATAAAAATAACAATTTCTCCATAATAAAATATTCTTCCATTCATAATTACACATCAACAAAATTATCCCACTACATAATGTTCCATAATACATATATAATGTTTAAATACATGATTTTGTTCATAATTCAAAATAACATAAACTAAAATTTAATGTTTTTCTCATCATTCTTCGTAGATAACAAAAACAAAAGTTTAGTGTCGTTGCAAAAAGTAAAGCCTGTAACAAAATCAATAAAAATATTAAAATTTTCTATTTTTTGCGACGGTGTAGTGCCCTCACAAAAAAAAAAAGAAAAAAAAACACCCTGCAATAAAATTATTAAAATTTCTCCATAATAATTGCATAATAATATAAAAATTCCTGTATAAAAATAACAATTTCTCCATAATAAAATATTCTTCCATTCATAATTACACATCAACAAAATTGTCTCACTACATAATGTTCCATAATACATATATAATGTTTAAAATACATGATTTTGTTCATAATTCAAAATAACATAAACTAAAATTTAATGTTTTTCTCATCATTCTTCGTAGATAACAAAAACAAAAGTTAGCCACATTCTCCCTAGGCATGCATTCCACAAGAAGCACACTCCTATATGGGAAATATCTGAAAAATGAAAATAAAAATAATTAATGACAATATAATTATGTGTTAATATTAATTACAAAAAAACATAAAAAATTAACTACTATAGCATCAAATACAACATTTTTTTTGTTAGTCATCAAATCCCACATGGATAATTAAACATCTCAATCAAATACAAAAATAAAAATTTAATTACTATAGCATCAAATACAAAAAAACATAAAAATTATATCTGAAATCTGGCCCTAACTCCCAGCAACATCAAATACAACATTTTTTTTTGTTAGTCATCAAATCTCACATGGATAATTAAACATCTCAATCAACAATGAGAACAGATGCATTTCTGAGAAAATTAAGCAATGGAAATAGATTACTAAATGACATGGGGACAATAGTAATACATATCAAGTATAGTGCTGTGTAAGACATGCTCTTTTGATCATGAAGGCAGACTTTCACTTCTAGTGGAAGAGTGCCAACAAAAAAAATAATAATGGCCGATTTTCACTTTTAAAAAAAAAATTATAAAAAAAAATCATGAAGGCAGACTTTAAAACCTTTTTCAATAAGCTTTTGCAAACACCTTTTCTCAAATAGACATTCATTCCATCAAAACTGCCAAACAGCTTCTTGCAAACTTCACAACCACCGTAAAAGCTACAATGACTTCACAGACTTCCATGACAAAGCAAAATCCAGCCAGAATTGGGTTTAGTACATATATTTTTAATAAGTAACATGGAAGTTTTATTTTAGCCGAGTGTATTCTAATTTTTGGCCTAATTCTTCTTTTGATGATCGATTCAACCTTATATTTCAACTCATCAACAAGTTTAGTGATGAGCGTAACGGCCCTATTGTTCTAATGGAGAAAAAAACCTAAGATTAGCTTTCCAGGAAATTTCCAAATGAACCAAACAAAAAACCATCAAGGAAGTGTCACCTGTATATACTAAATGTGTGTATGCATCTATATGAACTCTCCAGATAAAGGTCCTCCCTCTCTTTAACCTAATCAAACAAAATCTTTAATGATAACTATTTAACACAACCACATAATCCATGCCTTCAAAAGAGTGCCCTTTCTGTCCCCAAGTACACCATTTTTTTTATTTTATTTTTTTTTGATCAGCTTCTATCCCCAAATGCACCACATCAATCAAAGAGGAGCAACATTCCAATTCTTGTTGCTTAGCTTACCAAAAAACTCCCTTTTCACACACTAATAACTTTTGCTAACATTCTGGACAACCCCCATAAAGCACCAGAATCAAGGCCCACAGATGGCTAGCAATACAAAAACATACCAAGTTGAAACAGACTCCCCTGCTTCTTTACAAATGTAATACAAAAAGTTCAGACTTTTTCCTCCTAATGAGATTATGAATGGTGAAAATCCTTCCATGTGAAGCCTCTCAAGTTCTTAACCAAAGACAGCATCCCAACAGCTCCTCATAATCAATCACAAAATAAAGTAATGTTAATTCTACTAGGATTAGTGAGATATATATTCAAGCCACTTAGAGAAATTTGAATTCTGGTAAGTGACAACTGACAACACAGCAATAGAAAAATAATTTCACAGAAAAGGGCCTCATGAAAACATTCACAACATAATAACCATATAATTTGAAGGCCACCACTTTAGTCTAGCAACATGAATAGCAGCAAGTTATTCTAATCTATCCAAGCCATAGCATCCATTAGTGTACTAAATTGATATTGTGAAATGTGAAAATAAAAAATAAGATTTAAATAACTTCCTAGTAGGTGATAGTAATACAAAATAAACAATAAAACACAATTCTACCTCTGTTTCATAGGTTGCCTTGCATTGTAAATTGAAATCCACTGTGTGGCAGGAACTCCTAGACGAACCTTCTTCTTAGGGTGCCCATCCTCATCCTCCTCAATATTCAATCTACTTCGTTTTTGACCAACTTGATATATAATCTACCAATGATTACACAAATAGGATTTGTTAATAGCAAGGTACACAAGAAAAGGAATCATAGTCATAAATTCAAAAATCACCAGAATCACCTTTTGAGCACCATCAGTGTTTATTGGCCTTATAGCAGGATTTGGTCTAATTAGTCCCCCGAACAAGGAGACTAGCTTGGAATAGTGAGGCTCTTCATCAAATCTCATGTTAATCACAATTTCAAGAAATTGTTTTAGTGGTGCAGGGCAGAAGCAGCACATCATTTCAGGAGACGTTGCCATCTTCTTCTTACAAACTAGGAATGATTTATTATCCTCCGCCGCTCGTCGTCGATCGAGAGAGAGAGAGAGAGAGAGAGAGAGAGAGGGGGTAAGAAGAGATCAGGGATTTTTGGGTTTGAGATTGGGGATTTTTTGTTTTTTGGGGGGGGGGAAATGGAAAACAAAAGGGGCGGAAATGAAAAAAAAAAAAAAAGGTGGGAATTTTTTTTTTTGGGTCAAAAATGAAATTTAAATAACAAAATAACGCCATTTATCTCTTTTTTTTTTCTTTTTTTTTTGGCGACAAGGGTTGCCGTTGTCAATTTTTTTTTTTGTTAAAATATATATATTTTTTGTAGTTAATGAATGTTTTTTTAAAAAATTCTTTTTTTTTTTAGTTACTAAGATTGAAAAATTATTTGTTTCATTTTTATTTTAATGAAAAAAAATATTATTATTTTTTATTTGGTAGAAGTAGGGGTAATATTTTAATGAAAAATATTTTCCACTAAAATAAAAGTTAATTTTCTGTGGTCAATGAAAAATATTTTTTTGCGGCCCATTTTTTTTTTTGTTATTAAAAATCATGAACTAATTTTTTGTGGTAGAGGAGAGAGAGCGGCAGTAGTGGTGAAGGTGGTGGATAAGAGATGATGGTGGTGGTGGTGGTGGTGGTGATGGTGAAGGAGATTAGTGGTGAAATTGTGGTAGTAGTAGAGTAGATGGAGTGCCATGGGTGAAGGAGAGGCAATGGTAGTAGTAGTAGTGGCAGCAGCGGTAGTGGTGGTGGTGGAGTGGTGGCAATGGTAGTAGTAATGGTAGTTGTAGAGATGAAGTGGCGACAGTAGTAGTAATGGTGGTAGTAGAATGGCGTTTGTAGTAATGGTGGAGGTGGTAAAGGAGATGAGTGGTGAGAGAGAGAGAGAGATGAGTGACAGACAGATAAATGAGAGAGGGAGGGAGAGAGAGAGAGAGACAGAGTGATGAGCGAGAGAGAGACAAAGTGGTCGCTAAATATGCATTTTCTTGTAATGGACAGATAAATCGAGACGGAGCTCAGTACATAGAGAAGACGGAAAGAAGAGAGTGAGCAACACGAACACAGTGGGGGAGAGAGAGAGAGACAAAAAGATAAAGAGATAGAGAGTGAGAGACAGAAAAAGAGACAGCGAGAGAAGAGAGATGAACGAGAGAAACAAAGAGAAGAAAGATGATCGAGAGAGACAGAGAGAAGAGAAATGAACGAGAGAGATAGAGAGAAAAGAGATGAGCGAGAGAGACAGAAAGAGATAGAGAGAAGAGAGATGAGCAAAAGAGACAGGGAGAAAAAAGAGATGGGAGAAGAGATAGATGAATGAGAGACACGGAGAGAGAAAGAGAGATAGATAGATAGACAGATAGACAGAGAGAGAAGAGTGATGAGTGAGAGAGAGAAAGAGAAGAGAGAGAGGAAGATGAAAAAATGAGTGAAAAGATATAGACAAAGAGAGAGAGAGAGAGAGAGAGAGAGAGAGAGAGAGAGAAAAGAGCAAAAAGAGATAAGCGAGAGAGAGAGCAAGAGAGATGAAGAGAAGAGAGAGAGAAGAGAAACAAAGAGAAAAGAGAGATGAGAGAGATAGACAGAAGAGAGATGGACGAGAGACACAGAGAGAAAGAGAAAGAGAGAGAGCAAGAGAGACAGACAGACAAACAAAGAAGAGTGATGAATGAGAAAGAGAAAAAGAAGAGAGATAGAGACACAGAGAGAAAGAGAGAGAGAGGGAGAGATAGACAGAGAAGAGTGATGAGTGAGAGAGAGAGAGAGAAGAGAGACTGAGACAGAGAGATAGGAAGATGAAAAAAATGGATGAAAAGAGAAATGCTCAAAAGAGTAAGACGATGTCTTTTTTTTTTTTTTTTGTGACAGCAGAAAAATACTGTTGCATTTATTTAAACCATTTTGTGACTATATATATATATATGAAGCCATCTCAAAGCCACAATATATATATATATATTTACTTTTTTTTTTGGTGTGCAACGGTACCTATTACGGTCACAAAAAACTTTTTTTTTTTTTTTTTTTTTTTTTTTTTTTTCCTCCAGCTCAGCTGGTACCGTCACAAAAACTCTATTTTTTTGCGACAGCAATTTCTGCCGTCGCAAATACTCTATTTTTTTTCGCGACAACATTTTATGCCGTCGTAAATACTCTAGTTTTTGCGACGGCAAGTTGTGCCGTCTCAAAAGGCCACATTTTTTGCGACAGCAAGCTGTGCCATCTCAAAAAGTCACATTTTTTGTGACGACAAGCTGTGCCGTCTCAAAAAGTCACATTTTTTGGCGACGGCAAGTTGTGTTGTCTCAAAAGGTCACATTTTTTGCGACGGCAAGCTGTGCTGTCTTAAAAAGTCACATTTTTTGTGACGGCAAATGTGCCGTCGCAAAAAGTTCCGTCTTTTAAGCCCACTTTTCTTGTAGTGATGTGTAGATCGTAATAAGTGCATTTATTATCCAATAGGTTTTATGATAATTAATAACATTTTTTGTCAATCACTATTAAAAAAAGTCACTAATTATTAAGTTTCAGTGACAGTTTATAAATTTTGTCACAAAAAATGTCATTAATTATAAGTTTAAGCGACAGTTTAAAAAAAATTTCACTAATTTTTATATTTCAATGACAGTTTGAAAATTGTGTCATAGAAAAACGTCACTAATTGTAAGTTTTAGTGACAATTTATAAAAATCGTAATAAAAAAAAGTCAATAATTGTCAATTTTTAACGACATATGCAAAAAATATCACAAAAATTTATTTTAAGTGATGATTTTACTAGAACTTATTTTCAATAAGACTTGATGGAAATTAAGTCTAACTATTAGGACCTATTGGTAGTTTACCCCTATTTTTTATTTGACCATCCAATTGAAAATCCAATAGATTTGCATCTACAAATCTCACAAATAACCCAAAAAACATATGATGGTATTACTTCCTGTTGAACATTTGTGTCCACAAAATGAGAAGTTATTTTTTTCATAAAGGGCATATTCAAGTGGTATTCTTTGACTTTTGTGATTAGTAGAAGACGCGATATTTATAATTTTATGTTAAGTGATTAAAGAACAACGAAGACTACATTTTAGTGATTGGCTTATCACATGAGTCAGGCAATCCCTGGGCGCCAAATAATTTTTGCGATCAAATAATAATGGATAAATCCCGATCAACCAAATTCAGCAATGACACTGAATAGCCCAAATACTAGGTGGAACACACACCTCACACCACCTTATCAAACCCAATCATATTAACATTTGGAAATTATAAATTAACCCCCAAAATTACATATATAAATTAAGAAAACATTATAAACTTGTAACGCCATCAAAATAATACAAATAACCCTACTCATAAGAGAAATGTATATAACATAATTGACACACTTTCTCATATCAGAGTTCGTATTACAAAAGGTATTACATGCATTATACATTCATAAACGTTCATCCTGAATCTATAGCATGTAATACAAGTTAATAACAACAAAATAAATGCCCTACGGGCTTACATCTTTCCAAATTATCACTTAGTTACAACAATAGAGAGTCATAAGCTCTATACATTTAAAGCCCTCGACTTGAATAAACATTTACACACAAAAATGACAAAATAGAACCTTTAGCTCCTAAGTCCTCCCAAACTATGTCCTTGGAGGAAACATATTACACTACAAGAAAAGTGGGCTTATGAGACGAAACTTTTTGCGACGGCACATTTGTTGTCACAAAAAATGACTTTTTATGACGGCACAACTTGCTATCGCAAAAAATGTGACTTTTGGAGACGGCACAACTTGCCGTCTCAAAAAATGTGAATTTTGAGACGGCACAACTTGCCGTCGCCAAAAAATGTGACTTTTTGAGATGGCACAACTTGCCGTCACAAAAAAATGTGACTTTTGGAGACGGCACAATTTCCCGTCTCAAAAAATGTGACTTTTTGAGACGGCACAACTTGGCATCGCCAAAAAATGTGACTTTTTGAGTCGGCACAACTTGCCATCACAAAAAATAGAGTATTTGTGACGGCAGAAATTGCTGTCGCAAAAAAAAATTAGAGTATTTGCGACGGTACCAGCTACAGTTGCAAAAAAAAAAAAAAAAAAGAAGAGTTTTTTGCGACTGTAATAGGTACCGTTGTAAAAAAAAAAAAAGTAAAAGTTAATATATATATATATATTGTGACTTTGAGACGGCTTCATATATATATATATAGTCATAAAATGGTTTAAATAAATGCAACGGTATTTTTTTGGTACAAAAAAAAAATTAAAACGACGTCGTCTTACTCTTTTGAACATTTCTCTTTTCATTAATTTTTTCATCTTTCTATCTCTCTGTCTCTCTTCTCTTTCTCTCTCTCACTCATAACTCTTCTCTGTCTGTCTCTCTCTCTCTTTCTCTACGTGTCTCTGTCTCTCTTATCTCTCTCTCTCTCACTCATCACTCTTCTTTGTCTGTCTGTCTCTTTGTTTCTCTCTATGTCTCTGTCTCTCTTCTCTTTCTCTCTCCCACTCATCACTCATCACTCTTATCTGTCTCTCTCTCTCTCTCTCTCTCTCTCTCTCTCTCTCTTTCTCTCTGTGTCTCTCGTCCATCTTTCTTCTCTTTATCTCTCTCATCTCTCTTCTCTATCTCTCTCTTCTCTTTATCTCTCTCGCTCATCTCTCTCTGTCTCTCTCTCATTTATCTCTTTTCGCTCTCTCTCTTTGTCTATATCTTTTCATCCATTTTTTCATCTTCTTTTCTCTCTTCTCTTTCTCTCTCTCACTCATCATTTTTCTCTGTCTGTCTGTCTGTCTGTCTATATGTCTCTCTCTCTTTCTGTGTTTCTCACTCATCTATCTCTTCTCTCATCTCTTTTCTCATCTCTTTGCTCTTTCTATCTCTCTCGCTCATCTCTCTTCTCTTTATCTCTCTCGCTCGTCTCTCTTCTCTCTATCTCTCTCATCTTTCTCTATCTCTCTCACTCATCTCTCTTCTCTCTATCTTTCTCTCTGTCTCTCTCTTTCATCTCTCTTCTCTTTATTTCTCTCTCACTTATCTCTCTTCTCTCTATCTCTCTCTGTCTCTCTCGTCCATCTCTCTTCTCTCTATGTCTCTTTTCTGTCTCTCACTTTCTATCTCTTTCTCTCTCTCTCTCTCTCTCCCACTGTGTTTGCGTTGCTCACTCTCTCACTCTCGTCTTCTCTATTTACTGAGCTCCCTCTCGATTTATCGATCCACTACAAGAAAATGTACTTTTAGCGACCACTTTGTCTTTCTCTCGCTCATTACTCTCTCTCTCTCTCTACTCTATCTGTCTCTCACTCATTTCTCTCTCTCACCACCCATCTCCTCCACCACCTTCACCACTACTGCAAACGCCATTCCATAACCACCACTACTCCCACTGTCGCAAATTCACCTTTACGACTACCATTACGATTACCATCCTCACCACTCCACTACCACCACTACCACTACTACCACTACTACTACCATTACCTCTCCTTCACCCTTGCCACTCCATTTACACTACCACTACCACGACTTCACCACTAATCTCTATCGCCATCGCCATCACCATCACCATCACCATCACCATCATCTCTTATCCACCACCTTCACCACTACTGTCGCTCCTTTTCCTCTACTACAAAAAATTAGTTCATGATTTTTAGCAACAAAAGAAAAATAGGCCGCAGAAAAAAAAAATTCATTGACTATAGAAAATAAACTTTTATTTTAGTGGAAAATATTTTTCATTAAAATATTACCCCTACTTCTACCAAATAAAAAATAATAATATTTTTTTTCATTAAAATAAAAATGAAACAAATAAATTTTCAATCTTAGTAACTAAAAAAAAAATTTAAAAAAAAATTCATTAACTACAAAAATATATATATTTTAACAAAAAATAAAATTTTTCCGTAAAAAAAAAAAAAAAAAAAGAAGTTAAACATCATTATTTTATTATTTAAATTTCATTTGTGACTCAAAAAAAAATTAATTTTTTTATTTTTTATTCCTGCCCCTTTTTTCCCATTCCCCCTCCCCCAAACAAAAAATCCCCAAAATCCCCAATCTCAAACCCAAAAATCCTTAATCTCTTCTTACCCCCCCCTCTCTCTCTCTCGATCAAAGGCGAGCGGCGGAGGAGCAGTGTCGTCGGAGGAGGAGCAGCGTCAGAGCAGCAGCAGCGCCAGCCTCCTCTTCTGCCACCTCAGCATCTCTTATGTTTTTCTTTCTTTACTCTTTGCTCATCTCTCTCTCTCTCTCTCTCTCTCTAGTTTGGTAGATTTAGTTTCAGCTATTTTGATCTTGAATGCTTCTACTTGTATCTAGAATGGTCTGGTTTGAATTATAATTAGTTCATCCTATAAGTCTTAATATTTCATAGATTTGCAGGTATAAGGAAAGACGATGGGATCTCAAGGACCTTATTGGATCTGGTGGGATGCCATCTTCCCATTCTGCAACTGTCACTGCTCTTGCTGCAGCTGTTGGTTTTTATGATGGATTTGGAGGATCACTGTTTGCAACTGCATTAATCTTCGCATGTGTTGTATGATCCTTCACTTAATCTTGTTTAAATAGTTCTTTGAGAAATCTCTGTATAGTTCTTTCTGTTAAGTTATCTACCCATGCTGATATTATGTAACCAATGTTATGACAGGCGATGTATGATGCATTTGGTGTAAGATTACATGCTGGTCGCCAAGCAGAGGTTTGCTGCTCTCCCTCTCTCCCTCCAGCTCCCACCACAGAAACACATTCACATGTGCTGATTTTGTGGATAGTGATATGTCTTTCTTTGCTGATAATGCATGTGCATGTTCTAAACTTCTAATAGTATTTAACTACAAGACATCTTGTGTAGATTTAATTTTATGGAGTTCTTCAGGTTTTGAATCAAATTGTATATGAACTTCCTGTTGAACATCCTCTGGCTGAGAGCAGACCACTACGTGAACTTCTTGGGCACACGCCTCAACAGGTTTTGTTGAAAGCTTTAAATTATCATCTTGTTTAATTGATTCGTCATTTATTATTTGATTGTCTTGACTTGACTGGATGTTTGATTATTACTATTTATTATCCTTTTCTCTGAAAATTAGGAAGATTAGAAAGAAAGAAAGAAAAAAAAGTGGCCATTACTATTATAAAGAAGTGAGATTATGCTCCACTTAAATTTAACTTCATACATAAGTCCAGTTACTCAAGAGGTCATCATGTCATATTAGCTCCCTCATTAACCCCTCCTACTCATAGTGCCATACTTTTAGATTGTTGTTCTTGCAGCAACTGAAATTGAATCAAATCGCGTTTCCATTCTATGGCATTCATTGTTCTTCATCAATTCATTGTAGATCGCAGAATCATCTGGATGAATTTCCTTCATCTTGTCCTCAAATGTGTAGCCCATGTCTTTTAAATCAGAAAAAATAATTAAAACAGATGGAAAAAAATTACATTCATGACACACATATATATATATATGTATATGTGCGATTGTTGTTTCCTTTCTCTGTTTTCCTGTTATGTTACCGGTTAGTATTGTTGATTATCATTTCTAAATTTCCTCATATTACAGGTTATTGCTGGTGCATTGTTGGGACTTGTCACAGCAATAATCGGTTACGTGATCACTTGGTCTAGTAAGCAAGCTTGATCAGCACAGGTTGGTTAACCATAGCAGATATAGGATTTTGTTTCTTAGAATTGGAAATTCAAAGCAAGCTCATGTACAAATTACACTTTTGATATGTTTGTGTTGGGCCTTTATTCTGTTATGTTTTTATTCAAAAGAAGAGATGGATAACATAGATGAGGATGGTAAGTTAGTGCTCTTTGCATTGAAGAATTTTGCTTCTCTTTGATATGTTGATAAATCAGGCCATCATTAATTTTGTGGAACGCCAGGGAAATTTTTTTGTGGTAGTCTCTTAATTTGCTCATGCTGGTTATAAAGGGTACTTGTCAGTTGCCTTATGATTGGTTTTTGATAGCAAAATTTAAGGCATTCTGCTATAGAAAAAAATGACGCCTTGCTTTATTAGATCAGTATTGAATAGTGGCCTCTGGAAGGAAGATTACCAAATAGAAAAAAAAAAATTCATTTGGATCAATCTAAATGCATTCGAGCTAATTTATGTAAATAAGAATTTCATGGAAACTTGCTGAAATATGTAAATTCTCAAGTCCTTTTTATCTTGCTCTTTTGAGACAGTTTAAACCCTTTTCTAATTTGGATCTTTGAGCACTTGTGATTTAAAGTAGTAAATATTTTTATCGTTTGCTTTAGATGGACCTGAATGAACTGGAATGCTTGTGAGGTTTGTGTTAGCACTATACATTTTGTCTTGTATTCCTGGCATATGCTTCACAGAGACCTATGTTACTAGAAATTTTTCACTCTTTTCAAAATCAACACATTTGTTGTGTCTGACTAATGATTTTTCATAATTTTCTTAAGTTATTATCATTTTTTAGGTCATGTTAGAAGATAGCCCTGTAATCGAATAGGCATACACCACTAACATTGTCGTTTGGAAAGACTAATTATGCATTCCTGAAACTTAGGCATACACCATCCAAAATCACCAGACGGCGTCGGTTTAGCATGAAACTTGACACACACGACTGCCTAGGCACGAGAGACTTGTGGAAGAAGACGGGACTCCAATCGGGTTCCCGGTTTGGGAGTTAGAGCTTAAACTTTATTTTAAGAACATATAAACTGATTCATAGACCAATCAGATTGCAGCACATAATTAAAAAATAAATAAAAAAAATCAAAAAAATGAGAAAAAGGATTGAGCTTTGTAGTGGTAATAACCTCACTACATTTTGCAATTATATATATATATATATATATATATTATAGACTATAGATTATAGATGCCAAATTCTAATCTTTGCAAGACTTGAATTATGTGCTCTTCTCATTATCTGGTTTCTTTGCAGATTGCCCCTTATGATCAGTTGCAAACGATAGAGCGCTTAGTTGATGTTCCTCAACCTACTCCTGCCTAGGTAAAAATTCCATCTAATGCTATAACGAAACAAATTTGAAGTTGCAATGAGAGGGCGTGCTCCTCACCCTTAAGCTAGGTTTTCGAGTCGAGTTCTAGCCAAGACCATGTAACATGGTATAAGAGATGTATTACCAGGGATGGCAATTGAAAAGCCTAACCTATACTTCTCCTTAAAATCCAAGTATTAAGGAGAGGGAAATTGAAGCCTTATAACTAGCATAGATGGGACAACTCTAAGCGATATGGGACACATTTCAACACACCCTCTTGGACTGCAACATACAATAGTCAGACAAACGGCAAACCAGTCACATGCCCAACCAATCTTTGATACCAAATTGAAAAGTCAAGTCTATACTTCCCTTCAAAATCTAGGTGTTAAGGAGAGGGAAACTGGAGTTTTATAATAAGCACAAATGGGGCAACTCTAACCATCCCTGGCCTACACGTTGCTAGGCGTGATGACCTCTCACCACTCTCACCGAGAGAAAGTACCTATTCAACCATACCCAAGATCGTGTCATGTTACCCTCACCTCAAGGGTCCAAAGATATATTTTCTACCATACCTAATATCATGTCATGTCACCCTCACTTCAAGGGGTTGAGGTCTACCCAAGATCGTTGAGGTCCAAAGATATATTTTTAAAGCTTGTTCATTAATTTTACTTTGCGGGATATATGAGTGAAGTTCTAATCATATTTTTCTTTTCCTACAGGCATAATTAAATGAAAATTGGATGGTGATTATATTTTGAACATTCTTAATACATACCAAATGCGCACTAAAAAGATCATTAAGTGTCTTTAATTTTTCCTTTTATGTTGATTTTCGGAAGTGGTGTAATTCATTATTCGGCTATATTTACTTATCTGCCAAAAAAAAAAATCTGATAAATTGTAATTCTAATACATTTATGTAACTTTTACCCCCCCCTTCCCTATTTTGTCAATATTTGGAGGTTTTGTTTATGTTTGGATGAATAAAAAAACAGTTATTGATTATAGATCTACATAGTAATAGGCTTGTTATGTAACTATTCTGTTATTCCAATTTCAGTGATTTTTTGGGTGCACAGTAGAGCTAGTTAGTATCGAGTGATGCTAAACATGCAATGTCTTTTTTGTCTCCTTAGGTTAATAGGTACACTATTGTCGTACATGGAAAACCCTAGGAACTATCTTCTACAGATTGACACATGATAGGGCTTGTTGGGTGCAGCTTATTGGAGTTTGTTATACCTTTTTATTTTGAAAATATGGGTGAAAACTACTGCATGCAACTTTTACCAAGAAATTAGTTTAAATAAGATTTGAAAAAAATTATTATTAGAAAGTTATAGAAAGGATGTTTTTAATTTCTGTTTACTAATTATTAATTTTTAACTTATTAAAAGCTATACCAAACAAAGTGTGCTCAAGAATATTAAAGTTTTTTATTAGTTAAATTATTTTATTTATTTATGTTAAGGAATTTGCAAGATAAGATATTTTGGACTTCCTTAGATATTATCTTTGTAATTATATAGTAGTTAATTTTTTATATTTTTTTGTAATTAAAATATTAACACATAATTATATTGTCATTAATTATTTTTATTTTTTGTTTTCAGATATTTCCCGAGTAGCAGTTTGCTTCTTGTGGAATACAGGCGTGTGAAGATTGCGATTTACTTTTGTTTTTGTTATCCACGGAAGAATCATGAGGGGGAAACTTTTGTTTTTGATTTACGTTATTTTGAATTGTGAACAACATTATGTATTTAAACATTGTGTATGTATTATGCAATATTATATAGTGGAATAATTTTGCTAATGTGTTGTAATAAATGAATGCAAGAATACTTGTATTATGGATGAATTGTTATTTTTGTACTGGATTTTTTATATTATTATGTAATTATTGATTTTTTTTTCAATTATTTTTCATTTAATACAGGTAATTTTCATATTTTTAATAATTTTACTGTAGTTTTTTTTTTTTTTAGACAGCATCACATTGTCGTCGCAAATAATCTTTTAGCGACGGCGCATCGTGCTGTCTTAAATATTTTTTAGCGACGGCATTTTTTGCCGTCGCAAATAACACCTTTAGCGACGGAATCATAGTGCCGTCTCAAAAAATCTCAGATTTTTTCGTATTAATGGTGAAGGAAAAATGCCGTTGCAAAAAGGCAACTTTGTCGTCGCAAAAAAAAGGCGACGGCAACGTGCCGTCGCTAAAACCCTTTTGCAAGCCCCTTTGTTGTGACCCCCCACTTGCCGTCGCTAAAAGTCACCCGCCGTCGCAAAAAACCTTTTGAGACAGCATTTTGAGTATTTGCGACGGCATTTTACTATCGCAAAAAGTCAAATATTTTGTAGTGTTACCTGTACCTGAAAATGGTTTCCCAAGTAAGGTGAGCCAAAGCCCAGTAGAGATAAACTAACACAATATATAAAATTTAACTAAGATATAAGTGTCAGATAAATGTTCAATGTTCATGACCAACTTACATTCTTTCCATGACTACTCAGTAATGATATTCACAACTCAATCCATTTCCATTGTTTTATTTCAAACCAATTTATAGGCATAGTCCTTTTTTATCTAAACAACCCCAAATGAGGCTACGCCTCATTGGTTCACAATTCAACAACAGCCGTCATTCAAACACTTCAATTTCTGCCATTTTACGGAATTCACATCCAAGGGAATCAGCACCCATAAATATAAGGTTTCCGGACTTTCACCTTGGACACTCCAGCTGACTTAATTTTAAATGGTGTCCATCCCCTATCTCCTCCCAAACAATGATACATATACAATGTATTTAAAGGCATTGTCATATACAATGACTATTCACAACACATAATCAATGCGATTTCTACAACAATCATAACTATCCTCCACCGATAGCCCAAAATAGATATTTCTAAATAGATATATAATCTTTATAACAGACAATTTATCACATTTCGATAGATGAGTGATTTAACAAATCCAACTGCACCATTCATTCATACACCCTCTCAATTTCTCAATTTCATTATTTATACAAAATAATTATTTTGCTCATATTAGGGAAATTTCCCCCTTTTTCAAATATCAACCCAAAGTCTAAATTCCACCATTTTAACACTAGAGAACCTCGTATACAAAGCCCCATAGTCATTTTGTAAAACCAATATGGAAAACCCCTCTTTCAATTTTGAATCCAAACCTTAACTTTACCCAAATCCTCCCAAATCTCACCATTTATACATAACAACAAATACCTGGGTTAAAAACCATATTAAAGCGTAGAATATCCCTACCTCAAGTGTAGAAGCTCAAAGGAGATGAAGAAGAACTTCAAAAATGCCCCAAATTCGGTTTGACTTGGATCAAAGGGAAGTCCTTGAGATGCTCCAACTCTTTAACAAAGGGACTAGGGTTGAGATATGCTTAGATCTTGGAGTACTTGAAGAGAGAGAGAGAGAGAGAGAGCGTGTCGAATTAGGGTTTTTAGCAGAAGGAAATCAAAAGTGATATAAAACTGCTATGCTGTGAACTGATATACGTGAGGCTCGCTTGAGCAAAGGAGTCGTCGCTCGAGCGACCAAACACAATAAGTGACCTCGCTTGAGCGCAAAATACACACCTTTAGAAGTTTTACAGACGCACGCCCTTGCTCGGGTGCAAGAAGCCTCGCTCGAGAGAAGACCTCAACCTTTCCAGAAATTCTGCGTCTAGGCAAAATATTGAGAGCACTCATAGCTCGCTCGAGTGCAAGAAGCCTCGCTTGAGCGAAGAAGCAAATTTCAGGACAACTACCATTTGAATAACTAGTAACTAACCTGTTCAAACGTGCCCGACATGTTCCAACACTCAAATAGGAAGGGAAAAGAGAGAAAGAGACATAAATAACAATATTAAACCTCAAGGTCCGAGTCCAGAATACAATAAAGGTCAGGTCAAAACCGGAATCGCTATAAAACTTAATAATTGGTAATTACATGCTTTTAATTGAAGGACTAAGAGCACAAATTAATAATACTCTAGCATCCATTTCTGAATTAGAAAGTGAGTTAAAAAGATTACAGTCTCATTTAATTATTGTTTCGAGACCATCTATAATAAATTATAGTTAGAGAATTGCTAAACTTAAGAGAGAAATATTCCTAGAAAAAGCAAGTTTAGAGTATGATCGAAATTTTTTACAAGAATTAATATTAAATTGAATTGCACTTAGAATTGGTGTTAGACTCTGATTTTTCAACCTTTCCAATCTTAATATATGAGCATTAGATATTCTGAAGAAGTAGAATAAGATAATCTAAATAACAGTACTGCACTAAAAATAATAATAGAACAAAATAATACCATAATCAGATTATTAAAAACTTAACGAAAATTTTAAGGATTATCAACAAGAAATTATAAACGGAGCTAGACATCTATTATTAGATAAAGGCAAGCAAGTAGCTATTGTAGAAAATCATCAAGAAAATACCAAAAATATTTACCCTGATGCTTTCAGGGGGAACCCTATGAATGAACCTTCTGAATTAATATCACTTGAAAAACGAAAAAAATATATCTAAGTAATTATAGCTTAGAAGAATTAGAAGTAATGGCTGAAAATGAAAAAAAAAATAATGAAGTTAAATATAAAATAATATTAGAAATAGCCGATAAATTAGATAAAATGGATAATTATATCTTAGAAGAAATAAATAATAGTAAAATCAAAACTGAAAAAGATCTTTATAAACAATTGGGATTAATCAGTCTAGGGGAAATGGAACACATCTCTCTTCAAGAATTAAAATAACTAATGGAAAATAGTGGCACTGAAAAAGAAAATAACATTTTAGAAAAATTTGAAAAAACAAATAATGATGACATAGAAATGGTCATCGTCAAACCAAAGGAAGTCAATTCATCTACAAAACAAATCTGAACCACCTAGACTTTAGAAATTTTACTAGACAACAAATGGAGGATGATATTACAAATTATGATTAATTGGGCATTACAACTATTTAAATAAAGGATCATATTCTAGGGGAGGAACACCTAGTTATGCAAATTTTATGCCCAGACAAGAAATATTCTTAAGAGAAGTACCATCAAAACCAATTAGTAACACCAATTACTTATTAGATATTGATTGTGGACAATGTTAATGAAGTATTAAAACAATGGAAAAGAGACATGCACCATGTTTTAAATATTCACAGTAACAGTTGGAGCATACAAAGCTTTTTAAATTATATTGAACACAACTTCACAAGAATAGTAGCAAGTTGGTACAACAACCTGAAAGCAAGTGATAAAGAGTTATTAGCAGCTAAACTAACTCTTGAGGGTATGTTACATACATTTGTAAAATATATCAAGCAAGAGTTTGTAGAAAGAAATTAGAATGACGAAAAACGAGTAAGAGAATGGATTAGAAAATTAAATAATATAAAAATATATAATATGAAATATATATATATAGAAAATTATATATGTGAATTTCCATACTATAATGACTCGAGTTAAGGCCCGACCCTTTTATATTCTTTGATTTGAAATCTGGTACTCATTATTATTGTTTAGACTTCTTGATGTCTTGTTGTTAATTGGGATTAGTTATTGGTTGTGTTTTAAACAGGTTGGGAGTTACTGTTTTTCAAAAGAGTTTCTGCTTGTTTCTCTTTTTAGGACCCTTGTTGTCAAAATCCATGGAAAAAAAGTTTGTAATCAGATTGTAATTTTCTAGTTTTGTTCTTCCCGCTCGAGTGGGGAAATGGCCGCTCGAGCGGAGTTTACACTCTTACAGTATTTCGCGTGTCTGCAAAAATACTGAGTGATGTGTTTCTATGCTCGAGCATGGGATTTTCCGCTTGAGCGTGGACCCTGGGTTGGAACACGTGATATAGTGTCCCAGCTCGAGTGTCCATTTCCACGCTCGAGCGGACTGCGTGATCTCTGCTTCTATAAATTCACTTGTTTGTCCAACTCTAGGGTTACTTTTCCTAGATCTTCTTTAAGAGTCTTAGGGTTTCGTTTGAGGTTTTCTTCTGAAGGTTTTTGTATGTTTTTCTTGATGATTTGAGTGAGTATTAAACTCATGTATTGATAAGCACATATCAAGGAGGTTGATTGGTTATATTGAAGAGTGTTTGTCTTCGGTGGAATCCGGAGATTCAAGTCTGGAGTTTCAAAGGAGTTTGATTCTGTATGTAGTTGTTGATTCGACAAGTGAAGTTGTGGATTCAACTTTAGGTTAATCAATTCCAAGACGAAGGTTGCAGTGAAAGATACACAGAAGATTTGAAGACAAATTTGAAACGTTTGGGTAGTTTGTTTGTTATCTTTGTAATCTTTCTTTCTTCAGTAGCGGATTGATTAGTGGCGTTTCGCCCGTGGTTTTTTTTATCACAATTGAAGGTGCTTCAATTGTGATTTTTTCTACGTAAAAATCGTTTGTGTCGATTTATTGTTTTTCGAGAACAACAATCTAAATCACTTTCATAAATGCTTGATGATTTAGATTGTGTGTTTTGAATGATTGGTAATTGAAATATTTAAATCTTGATCTAATCACGAATCACTTAGGATTTTCACTCTTCAAGTTCACTGGAGTGATCTTTGGTTCATCATAGTATCTGTGTTTGCAGTTTGAACATCCGGGATATAGCGATCCCGGTTTTTGACCCGACTCTTGTTGTACCCCAGTCTTGGGTTTAATGGTTTCAAATTGTTGTTTACAGCTTTTTCCATTGTATCTTCTTGAATTTGGCTTTAAGGTTGTTGTGGTTATGTTTGGACAAGTTGGTCACTTGTTTTTCAAACTTTATGTTGCCCAAATTTTTGGTCCTCCGCTCGAGCGACACTTCCTGTGCTTGAGCGGGCTTTGCAAACTCTCAATACTTTTGCAGGTCTCACTACAACAAATTTGGGATTTAAAGACGAAACAAATTTGTCCCAAAATGTATATATTTCGTCACCCAAACTAATTACGACAAACATTTTTCGTCACCCATTTTGTCTCCAAAGGGTCGTCGCTAAAGGGTCTTAGAGATGAAAAAAAAAAATCGTCATTGAAAATGATAAATTTGTGACGAATTTTTTTGTCTCCAATACACTTTATTGGGAACATACTTGTAAGTAATTAGCGACAAAATATTTTGTCATTAGAGAAGAAATTAGAGACAAAAGTATTTCGTCATAAATATAAGAAATAGAGACGAAATAATTTTGTCACGTTTAATATAAACGAAGACGAAATTTTTTTGTCAAAGAAGCTACCAATAGAGACAAAAACAAATTCATCATTAAAAATGATAAATTTGTGACGATTTTTTTTGTCTCCAATACACTGTTAGGAACATACTTGCAAGTAATTAGCAACAAAATATTTTGTCATTAAAGGAAGAAATTAGAGACAAAAGTATTTTGTCATAAATATAAGAAATAGAGACGAAATAATTTTGTCATGTTTAATATAAACAAAGACAAAAAAAATTGTCAAAGAAGCTACAAATAGAGACAAAAACAAATTCATCATTAAAAATGATAAATTTGTGACAAATTTTTTTTGATGACACAGAAATGGTCGTCGTCAAACCAGAAGAAGTCAATTTATCTACAAAACAAATCTGAACCACCCAGACTTTAGAAATTTTACTAGACAACAAATAGAGGATGATATTATAAATTATGATTATAGGAGAAGAACTGGACACTATAGTTATTTAAATATGGGATCATATGCTAGGGGAGGAACACCTAGTTATGCAAAATTTATGCCCAGACAAAAAATATTCTTAAGAGAAGTACCATTAAAACCAATTAGTATCACTGATTACTTATTAGATATTGATTGTGGACAAATGTAATGAAGTATTAAAATAATGGAAAAGAGACATGCACCATGTTCTAAATATTCATAGTAGTAGTTGAAGCTTACAAAGCTTTTTAAATTAAATTGAACACAGCTTCACAGGAATAGTAGCAAGTTGATACGACAACCTGAAAGCAAGTGATAAAGAGGCATCAGCAGTTAAACTAACTCATGAGGGTATGTTACATACATTTGTAAAATATATCAAGCAAGAGTTTGTAGAAAGAAATTAGAATGACGAAAAATGAGTAAGAGAATGGATTAGAAAATTAAATAATATAAAAATGTATAATATGAAATATATAGAAAATTATATATGTGAATTTCCATACTATAACGACTCGAGTTAAGGCCCGACCCTTTTATATTCTTTGATTTGAAATATGGTACTCATTATTATTGTTTAGACTTCTTGATGTCTTGTTGTTAATTGGGATTAGTTATTGGTTGTGTTTTAAACAGGTTGGGAGTTACTGTTTTTCAAAAGAGTTTCTGCTTGTTTCTCTTTTTAGGACCCTTGTTGTCAAAATCTTTGGAAAAAAAGTTTGTAATCAGATTGTAATTTTCTAGTTTTGTTCTTCCCGCTCGAGTGGGGAAATGGCCGCTCGAGCGGAGTTTACACTCTTACAGTATTTCGCGTGTCTGCAAAAATACTGAGTGATGTGTTTCTACGCTCGAGCATGGGATCTTCCGCTCGAGCGTGGACCCTGGGTTGGAACACGCGATATAGAGTCCCAGCTCGAGCGTCCATTTCCATGCTCGAGCGGACTGCGCGATCTCTGCTTCTATAAATTCGCTTGTTTGTCCAACTCTAGGGCTACTTTTCCTAGATCTTCTTTAAGAGTCTTAGGGTTTCATTTGAGGTTTTCTTCTGAAGGTTTTTGTGAGTTTTTCTTGATGATTTGAGTGAGTATTAAACTCATGTATTGATAAGCACATATCAAGGAGGTTGATTGGTTATATTGAAGAGTGTTCGTCTTCGGTGGAATCCGGAGATTCAAGCCTGGAGTTTCAAAGGAGTTTGATTCTGTACGTAGTTGTTGATTTGACAAGTGAAGTTGTGGATTCAACTTTAGGTTAATCAATTCCAAGACGAAGGTTGCAGTGAAAGATATACAGAAGATTTGAAGACAAATTTGAAACGTTTGGGTAGTTTTTTTGTTATCTTTGTAATCTTTCTTTCTTCAGTAGCGGATTGATTAGTGGCGTTTCGCCTGTGGTTTTTTTATCACAATTGAAGGTGCTTCAATTGTGGTTTTTTCTACGTAAAAATCGTTTGTGTCGATTTATTGTTTTTCGAGAACAACAATCTAAATCACTTTCGTAAGTGCTTGATGATTTAGATTGTGTGTTTTGAATGATTGGGAATTGAAATATTTAAATCTTGATCTAATCACGAATCACTTAGGATTTTCACTCTCCAAGTTCACTGGAGTGATCTTTGGTTCATCATAGTATCTGTGTTTGCAGTTTGAACATCCGGGATATAGCGATCCCGGTTTTTGACCCGACTCTTGTTGTATCCCAGTCTCGAGTTTAATGGTTTCAAATTGTTGTTTACAGCTTTTGGCATTGTATCTTCTTGAATTTGGCTTTAAGGTTGTTGTGGTTATGTTTAGACAAGTTGGTCACTTGTTTTTCAAACTTTATGTTGCCCAAATTTTTGGTCCTCTGCTCAAGCGACACTTCCTGTGCTTGAGCGGGCTTTGCGAACTCTCAATACTTTTGCAGGTCTACAAAACTACTGGGAGAGTATTTTCTACGCTCGAGTGGCCATTCTTGCGCTCGAGCGTTGGCTTGTTGTCTGCAAAATTACTGGATGTGTGTATTCTCTACTTGAGCATCACTTCTTGCGCTCGAGCATCAACTTTTACGCTTAAGTGGACTATGCGTGTATCAGTTCGCAGCAACCTACCTTTTCATTACTTTTTCATCCCTCTCTCTAAAACTCTCCAAAACCTAGATCTTGAGTTTCTCTATCCAAAATTCACCTTCTTTTTACTTTTTCTCCTAGATCCATTGATTTCTCCACCCTAGTGTCTTCGGGAAAAGGGCAGAGCATCTCAAGGGCTACGTTTTGATCTGAATAAACTTTGGTTTCGGCGTCTTTGGAGTTTCCGTCTTGATTTTCTCGTCTCCTAACTTTGAGGTGGGGACTTTCTACACTTTTCTATGGGTTTTAACTTAGTTATTTGTTGATGGGTAAGAAATATTAGAACTTGTCGTGTAACGCCCCAACTTCTTAATATACATATATATAACCAGAGTTAATATCACAGATAATTCGTTTATGTTCCATTACAGGATTACCAAAATATTGCCAAACCAAAAGTTAAAAGGAAAAAAAACTAGTCTGAGACTTCAAATGAACCACAGCTCCAACACTTCATCTTTTTTGCCTTCGAATTAACCTTCACCATTGTAAACTGCTTCATCACCTGGCATGACATGCCATGAGCTTGGAATGCCCAATAAAAAAGCACACACCCCCATATCTTTTATCAACCAATCAACCATACACAGAACAAATCGTACAACATTACAATAAGGTTCTATGAATTTGTAGTTAGACTAGACATCGAGAATCCCCCAAATCGAGCCTTCTACCAAACCACAAGGATTGAACATTAGACTATTCAGAACTCCCCCTTTTGTTGCTTTGTAGACCTTACCACCTATACCCACCTTCCGGTTATTTACCGGTCAGTGACATTGATGGACCTCAAAAGGGACGGCCAAACAAGTGGGCTTGCTTACACCCAAATCATGCCTAGGGCTCACTTACACCCTGTACATACCATACCAAATTGTGCCTAGGGCTCACTTACACCATGCACATACCATACCAAAGGGTTTGCTCACACCCTGAAACCACCGCATAGAGTCTGAATACGTCCGTGTCAACCTAGGGGCTCACTTAGACCGCTTGCGCAAGACTTAACTCATTTGGTTTTAATCCCATCATAATTCATGTTATTCATATGTATAAATTATTCCGAAACACTAATGTGAACGTCAACCCGTTGCCAACCCCTGTTAAATCTTTTGCCAAGCAAGTTAGTCACATTCGGTAAATCGGTAATATAAAAGAGCATGAGACAAACATAAGGGAGGAAATATAACCCATGATAAGCATACATAAGTATGGTAAAGCAAGCAAACAACATTAGGAATGCTTTAAAACACTTAGAGACAAATAACACAATAAAATACAATTTCCAGCACTATTCAGTTCTGCAGGGCTAACAATAATGCTTTGGTAAAAATACTTCTAGGTCAAATTAGGGGCTGAAATTGCACAGAAACAATAATCAACCTGTCTAGTTTTAGTTCCAATTCTTAGAATTTGCACAGAACCTCCAGAAAGTCATCTATAAGCTCTGTTCGAAAACCTGTCCAGATTTGTCACCCATTGGGAAAACTGGCTTTCCTCTCAATCTACCCGATGAATTTCACCCAAATAAATTCTGTTGGAAAGAGGACTCGGAATTCTAAATTTTGACAGAAGAACCAACATGAGATAATTTTTTTGGAATTTTATTAAATTGCAAGAAGTAGACAATTTTTCAAAGTCTTAGGACCAGATTTTTAAACAAAATATTCAAGCCCTAAAAACACACAATGAGGGGCTAATAAAATTATCACAAGCTCTAAACACACAAATATCCTACACTAAATTCAGATTTGAGAAATAAATAAATTTGATATTTCTTTTAAATTAGAGAAGTTGCAGCAGTGCATAATTTGACAAATTTGCAAGACAAAGTCATTAGGTCATACCCACACTTTCATACACACCAAAAACCCTATTTACCATTAATATGCAACGCAAGAGGGCATCTAAACAATAGGATGAGATGGGTGAAAGAATTGGAGAAGACATGGGAGGGGTGTGTTCTTACCTTGACTCAAGATGGCACATTTTCTCCCTTCTTCTTCTTCTTCTTCTTCTTCTTCTTTTTTTTTTTTTTTTTTTTTTATCTCCTTTTCATGGTCCTGTTTGGTTGTTGGAAATGTTATGTAGAAAAGTGGCTTCGAGAAGAATAGAAAACATAATGCTAGTAGGCTTTAAATGTAAGAAATGGAACTGTTTGGTTTTAAAGCTTAAAGTTTTTTTTTAGGAAAATGAGTGACCCCTTTTTGGAGGACCCACAACTCCCATAGTGATCCACACAATTCATGATATCCATACACAATTCATGATATGTGAAACCCACTTATGTACATGTGAAGTCCACATCATAAATGGTGTGGATCACTACGAGAGTTGTGAGAATCTTTCAAAAAAAGAGTCTCTATCCTTACTCTTTTTTTTAATAATTTTTTTTTCATGTTTCAATCAAATTTTTATACTTTTTAAATTTATTTAATCTTGATGTACATTAAAAAAAAATTAAAAACTTTTAAAGTAATTTTAAAAAAATTTCCAAAATACAAAAAAAAATATATATATATATACATTTCGTATTTTGTAATTTTGTTACAAATATTTTACTTTTTGAGTATATTTAGATTAAGTACATTAAAAAATATAAAAATAAATTAATCAAAAAAAAAATACAGAAGAAAAAACCTCAAAAACCCATTTTCCAAATCTAAATAAATAGATAATATTTTTTTGGCTGATAACTCCAAAAATATTCCAAAAAAACTTTTTTTTGGGTAAGTACCAAAAAAACTTTTACTTAAACTTAACTGCGGTTTCATCAGCAATGCTGGCTCATGAAGATGCTATTTTAACAGAAGACAGTTCATAAAAACCCTAGAAAATGAGAACACTCGGGGCACATCGGGATGACACGTGTCCTCAATGAAGCTGTATGTATGTATTGCTTCAAAATTCACTTTTTCTAACAAATTTGGGTTAAAACGTAGTAAACCAATACTGATTTTCTCCAAGTCCATCAAAATTTGTAAACCATTTGTTCTGTATATCCAAGTTCCTTGAGTAAGCCAGAGACCTGCAACAAAGCAAAATCGAAAGGAAATGCCTTAAGAGGAAACTAACATATGGGTTTCGATCAATATCAACACATGAAACGCAAAACGCTTTTTCATACCTCGCCTTGTGAATAGTCTTTCGCCTTGTCACCAGATATATGGTTCATCATTCCAGGGGGGCCGCATACCTGAACAAGCAACAGAAACCGACTTGAGTAATTGGAACCAGTTATGAAAATAACACAATAAAAAAATTTGAGCACAACCAATCTTAAACTATATGCCATGCTTGTCGAATGCAGTGCACATAAAGACTAGAATTTTTGGTTTGGTTAGTCTGCTTTTAAGTGATTACTTATATGCCGGTAACCTTTTAGATGTATTTTGAACAGCACAATATCCCAAACCTTTGAATAAATTTTAAGTTAAAAACATTTTTTTGTTTCACCTGTTCTCCTTATTTTATACAATTTTTGTACCTCAAATTGCACCTCAAATTGCAGAAGCGGTTTCTATATAATGCAGCTTTAGAGCAGAATATAGGAATAGGGAAGCATTTAAGTCGGCTTATGTTAACGCTGTGTTTGGTTGAGAGATTTGGAAAAAGATTTGGAAAGACAAAGGAAAAATGTAGGTGGAATGTGAATAAAATATACCTACATTTCACTTACTTTCACACTTTTTCTCTTTCACTTTCTAAATCCCTTACCAAATCCCCTAACCAAACACAGCGTAAGTGCTTTAAGGCTGTGTTTGGATTTTGAATTTGAGTAGGCAGTTTTTTAAGGGAAAGGAAAAAGAAGAAAAGT
>NW_021026612.1:2360429-2401362 GCF_004153795.1 Camellia sinensis
TACAAGCATTATAAGCCGAGAAGCATAATTTTCAAGACTGCCGACGTGAATACAAGTTAGGCCGACATAAACAAAACCCAAAACAAGCTTGCGAGTCACACCTAGGCGTCACCGCCTTCCTGCTCATCACCTACATATATATATAGAGAGGGTGAGCTTGGATACTCAGTGAATGGTATAAGAAATAAAGGGGTTTGCATGACTGGTATTCAAGATCTTTATCAAACAATACATAACATAACTAGTGCAAGTCAAGGGATGAACCAAGTCCATCTTCCAAATCTGTCAAGTTTCAAGGGATGCTTACTAACATCATTATAATACAAGTAATGGCATCTCGGCAAACAAACCCACGCGGTAAACCGTCAGTGGCAAACAAGGCAAGACAAGACATGACAAGGGAGATATCTCAATTCAATGGTGCCGTTGCATTATAGTCCCCTGACACTAAGGACTTGTGCTACTAATGCTTAGAGTCCCTTAGCACGTACGGATTTCAAAACTTTGTGCTACAAATGCTTATAGTCCCTTAACACGTACGGACTTCCAAACTTTGTGCTACAAACGCTTATAGTCCCTTAGCACGTACGGACTTCCAAACTTTGTGCGACAAACGCTTATAGTCCCTTAGCACGTACGGACTTCCAAACTTTGTGCTACAAATGCTTATAGTCCCTTAGCACGTACGGACTTCCAAACTTTGTGCTACAAACGGTTATAGTCCCTTAGCATGTACGGACTTCCAAGAATGTCATCAAAACAAGAATATATATATATATATTTTCCAATTAGGAATAACCATTCATGCTTACAAATACTTTCCAAAACGAAGCGAAACAAGACTTTTATCAAAGCATTATAACATAGCTTTATTAAAAATACCACTCACATAGTTCTTCAAACGTCGGGGTCAAGGCAAGTCCAAACCCTACAAACACATGGCAAAGTCTGTTGAATGCACCTTCAAACAAGTTTCACATGCATGCAGATGATCTCGGCATTCCTTAAGACTAAGTCGAATCAAAACAAACACAGTTCTTTATCTCGGGAAAACATGCTGGGCAACTACCAGGTCTAGGCCGAGGTTCCACACCCCCTTGCCGAGGTGGGGCCTCGATGGCCACATTAAAGAAATGAAGTCGGGAAAAATCTGGGTTTCCCTCTCTTGAAGAACACGATGAACATGAAGAACATGAACATGAGGAAGATGAATGCAAGATCACAATTTGCTGTTACAAAATCTTAGATTTCATGCTATGAGTTCAAAAACATGGACCTGGGTACCCATATTCAAGGATCTTGTGAGAACAAACATAAAAACATGTATCTTAATGCAAACTTTCAGATCAAACAAGACTTTTTCTTCAAGAACACATGAACACTATTTTTCTTTTTCTAAAACCAACTTTAAATCGATGCATGACATGCAGAACAGGTTCGATCGTGCAATGTAGCAAGATGATCAATAAGAACGACAAGAGTAAATCAAGAGTCTAACCTTAATACGCGAATCTAACGGTTTGATCTCTAGGAATCAAGCTCGAAGTCCCACTCTCTCACTCTAAAACTCCTTGTTCTTCTTCTAGAGCTCCTCTCTCCTCACAAACAAAGACATATAGCAAAATGATACATTTCTAGGTCTGCTGGTTGACTTAACCCTCTACAGCGGCACGTGGCAGCGGCTGGTTGGTGCTACACAAAAAGGTGGCTGAGTGATAAGACAAAACAATGACAAGTTGTGTTCAACAAGCAAGATGGCATGGGCACTTCGGTAGGCAATGATCTCGGCTGAAAGCAAGGCATCGGCAAGTAAGGAAACAATGACCTTGGTTAGGAAGGACAACACTTAACTAAGCTGTACCACACCTTGGCCTAGATGTGCCACACCTCGGTCTAGGTCGTACCACTCTGGGACAAGATCACTTAGGTGCAAAGGTAACATCTCGGCCTAGATGATACACACCTCGGCCTTGGTGATGAACACCTCAGCCTAGATAATAACATCTCGGCCAGTATGTCAAGGCGTAGGTGGAGGTCAAACAAAGTGGTTCCAAGATAATTCTAGACTGAAAATGACCTCGGCTAAACTCACACCAGCAAGATACAAAACATGCTGTAACACTTAAACGAACAAGGACAAGACTCGAAATGCAAGTTCACAAGACAGAATCACATGAATGCATATGAGTATGGTTAGGATAGCGTGAGGGTTATTACATCCTACCCCCCTTAAAGAAGTTTGGTCCCCAAACTTGAGTTACCTTGATTCGAGAATAACTCCGGGTATCGGACTTTCATTTCCTCTTCCATTTCCCACGTAGCATCCTTGCCGTAATGCTCTTTCCATTCAATCTTCACCATCGGTATTGCCTTATTTCTCAATCGCCTCACTTGCCTGTTGATAATGCGTATCGGCTCCTCTTCGTAGCTTAGGCCTTCATCAACCACAATCTCGAAATGATCAATCATGTGCAGTGGATCTCATACATACTTCCTCAACATCGAGATATGAAACACATTATGGACTTGACTTAATCTCGGTGGTAAAGCAAGTCTGTAGGCAACCGAGTTAACTTTCTCAAGAATTTCAAACGGTCCAATGTAACGGGGTGTCAATTTACCCTTCTTCCCAAATCTTGAAACTCCTTTCATCGGCGAGGTTTTCAGGAATACATGATCCCCTACTTCGAATTCTAACTCCTTTCTTCTCTGGTCGGCGTAACTCCTCTGTCGGCTCTGAGCGGTCTTGATTCTCTGTTGGATAAGCTTAATTTTTTCGGTTGTCCTTTGAACTAAATCGGGGCTGATCAAAGCTTTATCTCCTACTTCGGTCCAACATATCGGCGATTTGCACTTCCTCCCATACAAGGCTTCATACGACGCCATGCCAATGCTAGCTTGGTAACTGTTGTTGTAAGCGAACTCTACTAATGGCAAATGCACTTCCCAGCTTCCCTTGAAGTCCAATACACACAGTCTAAGCATATCTTCAAGGGTTTGGATTATTCTCTCTGTTTGGCCATTGGTCTGGGGATGAAAAGCTGTACTAAACCTCAATTCGGTCCCCAGAGCCCTTTGTAAACTCTGCCAAAATCTAGAAACAAATTTTGGATCCCGGTCTGACACGATGGACATCGGCACCCCATGAAGTCTAACGATCTCATTCATATACAACACAGCAAGTCGATCAGCACTGAACAAAGTTCTAACCGGCAAGAAATGCGCTGACTTAGTTAACCTGTCGATTATAACCCAAATCGAATCCATTCCTTTCTATGTCTTCGGCAAACCAATCACAAAGTCCATGGAGATGTCTTCCCATTTCCACTCAGGAATCGGCAAAGGTTGGAGAAGTCCTGCCGGCCTCTGATGTTCCGCTTTCACTTGTTGACAATACAAACACTGAGACACGAACTCGGCTATCTCTCTTTTCATATTCGGCCACCAAAAGATCTATTTTACATCTTGGTACATCTTGGTGTTCCCTGGATGAACTGCAAATCTGGATCCAAGAGAGTCTTGCAAAATCCTTCTTTTCAATTCTGGGATGTCGGCCACGCACAATCTTCCTTCAAACTTAAGCACTCCATTCTCAAGGGCGTAACCCGACCTCGGCCTGGTGGTAATCTCGTCTACTACCTTCTTCAGGAATCCATCCTCCATTTTCCTTGCCTTTACTTCCCCAATAGTAGTCGGCTCCACTGAAATCATTGCTAGGCATGCCAAACTTCCCACTGACTTCCCACTCAAGGCGTTGGCTACCGAGTTTGCTTTGCCTGGATGATACTGAATCTGCATGTCGTAATCCTTCAATAATTCAAGCCATCTTCTCTGCCTCAAATTTAGTTCCTTCTGGGTGAACAAGTACTTCAAATTCTTGTGATCCGTAAAAACTTGGCAAGAGGCTCCATACAAGTAGTGGCGCCAAATCTTCAAAGCAAACACCACGGCTGCTAGCCCAAGATCATGGGTTGGATAGTTCTTTTCATGAAGTTTCAACTGACGAGATGCATATGCTATGACTCTGCCCCCTTGCATTAATACACAACCCAAACCCTTATGTGAAGCATCACTGAAAATCTGGAATTCCTCATTACCTGATGGGAGTACAAGAACTGGTGACGTAACTAACCTCGTCTTCAACTCTTGCAAGGCTGATTCTCTATCATCAGTCCATTCATATGCTGTTCCTTTCTTAGTTAGTTGTGTCAATGGAACTGCTATCCTCGAGAAGTCTTTCACAAACTTTCTACAAAACTACGAACCTCGGACACGTTGGTCGGCGTCGGCCAATTCACAATGGCTTCAATCTTACTCGGATCAACTGATATACCCTCTTCATTAATCACATGCCCTAAAAAGGAGATGCTGGAAAGCCAAAACTCGCACTTACTCAACTTGGCGTACAGTTTCTTGTCTCTCAAGATTTGCAGGGCAAGCCTCAGATGATTCTCGTGCTCAATTGTACTCTTGGAATAGATCAATATGTCGTCAATGAAAACAACTACGAACTTATCTAGATACGGCTTAAAGACTCTGTTCATCAAGTCCATGAACGCTGCAGGAGCATTGGTTACTCCGAAAGGCATTACCAAGAATTCGTAGTGGCCATACCTTGTCCGAAAAGCAGTCTTCTCAACGTCCTCAGCTTTAAATTTCAGTTGATGGTAGCCCGACCTAAGGTCAATCTTGGAAAAGACTCGTGCCCCTTGTAATTGATCAAGCAAATCGTCAATCCTAGGCAGTGGGCATTTGTTCTTAATGGTTACCTTATTAAGTTCTCTGTAATCAATGTAGAGGCGAAGTGTGTCATCCTTTTTCTTAACAAACAAAACGGGTGCTCCCCACGGTGAAGTGCTCGGCCTAATGAATCCCTTATCCAACAATTCTTGTAACTGTAGTTTCAGTTCTCTAAGTTCAGCTGGGGCCATCCTATAGGGTGTTTTGGAGATGGGTTGCGTTCCCGACACGAGGTCCACAATGAACTCTATTTCTCTATCAACCAAGTGGCCAGGCAGCTCATTTGGAAAGACGTCGGAAAATTCCTTAACAACTGGTATATCGGTCAACTCAACACTTTCATTCAAATCACTTAGTATACTGCACAAATAGCCCTGACACCCTTTTTGGATCAACTTATAGGCTTTCATGGATGAGATTAAGTAGGGTGGGGGTATTACTCCCTTACCCTGGAAAAAGACCTTGGCTTTGTTTGGGGTCTTCAATGTGACGCTCTTAGTAACACAATTAATCGATGCATGATGCGCTACTAACCAATCCATTCCCAATATGATATCAAAGTAAGTCATGCTTAATGGCATCAAATCAGCTAATAGTTCTACATCCTCAATCACCACAACACACGCCCTATATATGGATGCAATAATTACAGTTCCCCCAGATGGAGTAGATACAGATAGCATATAATCAAGGGGTTCTAACGGTCTGTTCAACTTCTCGGCAAATTTTACAAATACAAATGAATGTGTAGAGCCCGAATCAGTCAAGACGTATGCAACTTGAGAGCAAATTGAGAGTGTACCTGATATTACCGTTTCAGCATTCTGGGTGTCTCCTGGCACTAGAGCAAAAACTCTGCCCTGTCTCATCTGTGTCCTTCCGACGTTGCTTCCTTGTGCAGAGCCCGAGGTGCTCCCATTTTTCTTACCATCATCAGCTCTTGCCTTAGGACAGTCTTTCACGCGGTGGCCTATCTCGCCACATTCAAAGCAGGCTCCTGTCGCCCAGCGACAAACCCCTAGATGCGGCTTCCCACAACTCGCACATGTCGGCTTAGCATTACCATCCCGATCTGAGTTGCTGGAACTGCCCACATTCGCTTTCTTCTTGGCATTAAACGGCATCCGACGACCCTCATAGTTCTGTCTCTTCCTCTGACTCTCTCATGAGCTTTGATATCGATTTAAGTTAGCTTCCGCCAAGATGGCCTTGTCTAACACCTCGGCGTAAGTCGCCATATTGAGCATGTTGACCCGATCCTGGATTGGTCCACGTAATCCACTTTCGAACTTCCTGGCTTTCCTATACTCATCACTGACCATATGAGGCGCGTATCTCACCAATTCGGTGAAGGCACGGTTGTACTCTGCCACTGTTCTGTTGCCTTGTGTCAGAGTCTGAAACTCTGTGGTCTTGCGATCTCAAATGCAGAGCAGAAAATGCTTGTTGTAAAACAGTTCCAAAAATCTGGCCCACGTTAAACCAGGATTAGCCTCCCGGATCATCATCCACCACCTTCGAGCGTCGTTGTCTAATGTGAATGCTGCTAATGTCACCTTCTGAGTGTCGGTGCTGGGAAAGATCTCGAACAGCTTTTCCATTTCCAAAACCCACACCTCGGCCTTCATCAGCTCTATGCCCCCTGCGAATCTCGGTGGGTTCATCTTCTTAAACTCTTTAATCAAAGTCATCGTCCCTTCCCCATACAAGGCTGGCTGTGGAGGCACTTGGGGCACTGGAAGAGGTGGAGCTGCATGTCGGCCATCCGTCTGTTCAGCCGGGGTAGATGTAGCACTTGCATTCTGTTGTCTCATCTGCCTTAACTCGCGGGTTAAACCTTCAACTAGTCTTTCTAGCCTGTCCAATCTATCCCCTGATTGATCTCGGCCAACTGGTGGTCTACCTCTCCTCATGATGCTATGAGTAGGCAAAATGCAACCTTAAAGCAAACTGAACCAAGAATCATGTATGTAATTTAACAAATGGTTATGCCGAGATGATGCACACCTTGTCAAGTAACAAGCAATATGATGCAATCCAAAGATCATTCTAAGGGACATCCTATGCTCTTTAGGACTCCAAGTGTGTGAATGACGTACTATAAGGAATGCGTGCTCTGATACCAATCTGTCATGACCCAAAACCGCCCGTAATAGTTTGGTGCCGTGATGACCAGTAATCCGAGATTACCAAAGGCCAACTTTCAAAATTCACACACAAACAGAGTATAAATATATATAGGGCTCACAAGTGCAGAAGCATAAATTTAACAATACAAGTGGTCCATAAGAGCAGTGCATAAGTTACATGAGATGGCATACAACTTTACATAATATTACAACTTGGATACAAATACAATAAGGTACAAAATGCATTTTTACATCTTGATCAAAAGGCTTCTCCAGCCGACATGTGTAAATTACAAGCATTATAAGCCGAGAAGCATAATTTTCAAGACTGCCGACGTGAATGCAAGTTAGGCCGACATAACAAAAACCCAAAACAAGCTCGCCAATCACACCTAGGTGTCACCGCCTTCCTGCTCATCACCTACATATATATATATAGAGGGTGAGCTTGGATACTCAGTGAATGGTATAAGAAATAAAGGGGTTCCATGACTGGTACTCAAGATCTTTATCAAACAATACATAACATAACTAGTGCAAGTCAAGGGATGAACCAAGTCCATCTTCCAAATCTGTCAAGTTTCAAGGGATGCTTACTAACATCATTATAATCAAAGTGATGACATCTCGGCAAACAAACCCACGTGGTAAACCGACAGTGGCAAACAAGGCAAGACAAGACAAGACAAGGGAGATATCTCAATTCAGTGGTGCCGTTGCATTATAGTCCCCTGACACTAAGGACTTGTGCTACTAATGCTTAGAGTCCCTTAGCACGTACGGACTTCCAAACTTTGTGCTACAAATGCTTATAGTCCCTTAGCACGTACGGACTTCCAAACTTTGTGCTACAAATGCTTAGTCCCTTAGCACGTACGGACTTCCAAACTTTGTGCTACAAACGCTTATAGTCCCTTAGCACGTACGGACGTCCAAACTTTGTGCTACAAATGCTTATAGTCCCTTAGCACGTACAGACTTCCAAACTTTGTGCTACAAACGGTTATAGTCCCTTAGCACGTACGGACTTCCAAGAATGTCCTCAAAACAAGAATATATATATGTATATTTTCCAATTAGGAATAACCATTCATGCTTACAAATACTTTCCAAAACGAAGCGAAACAAGACTTTTATCAAAGCATTATAACATAGCTTTATTAAAAATACCACTCACATAGTTCTTCAAACGTCGGGGTCAAGGCAAGTCCAAGTCCTACAAACACATGGCAAAGTCTGTTGAATGCACTTTCAAACAAATTTCACATGCATGCAGATGATCTCGGTATTCCTCAAGACTAAGTCAAATCAAAACAAACACTGTTTTTTATCTCGGGAAAACATGCTGGGAAACTACCAGGTCTAGGCCGAGGTTCCACACCCCCTTGCCGAGGTGTGGCCTCGATGGCCACATTCAAAGGAATGAAGTCGGGAAAAATCTGGGTTTCCCTCTCTTGAAGAACACGATGAACATGAAGAACATGAACATGAGGAAGATGAATGCAAGATCACAATTTGCTGTTACAAAATCTTAGATTTCATGCTATGAGTTCAAAAACATGGACTTGGGTACCCATATTCAAGGATCTTATGAGAACAAACATAAAAACATGAATCTTAATGCAAACTTTCAGATCAAACAAGACTTTTTCTTCAAAAACACATGAACACTATTTTTCTCTTTCTAAAACCAACTTTAAATCGATGCATGACATGCAGAACAGGTTCGATCGTGCAATGCAGCAAGATGATTAATAAGAACGACAAGAGTAAATCAAGAGTCTAACCTTAATACGCGAATCTAACGGTTTGATCTCTAGGAATCAAGCTCGAAGGCCCACTCTCTCACTCTAAAACTCCGTCTTCTTCTTCTAGAGCTCCTCTCTCCTCACAAACAAAGACATATAGCAAAATGATACATTTTTAGGTCTGCTGGCTAACTTAACCCTCTATAGGGGCACGTGGCAGCGGCTGGTTGGTGCTACACAAAAAGGTGGCTGAGTGACAAGACAAAACTATGACAAAGTGTGTTCAACAAGCAAGATGGCATGGGCACTTCGGTAGGCAATGATCTCGGCTAAAAGCAAGGCATCAGCAAGTACGGAAACAATGACCTCGGCTAGGAAGGACAACACTTGACTAAGCTGTGCCACACCTTGGCCTAGATGTGCCACACCTCGGTCTAGGTCATACCACTCCGGGACAAGATCACTTAGGTGCAAAGGTAACATCTCGGCCTAGATGATACACACCTCGGCCTTGGTGATGAACACCTCGGCCTAGATAATGACATCTCGGCCAGTATGTCAAGGCGTAGGTGGAGGTCAAACAAAGTGGTTCCAAGATAATTCTAGACTGAAAATGACCTCGGCTAAACTCACACCAGCAAGATACAAAACATGCTGTAACACTTAAACGAACAAGGACAAGACTCGAAATGCAAGTTCACAAGACAGAATCACATGAATGCATATGAGTATGGTTAGGATAGCGTGAGGGTTATTACAAAACTCTTCTGTACTTGAAATGCAAAAGGTCAACTAATGATATTATGTTTTATGTTTGTTAACTTGTTAGGTAAAAGAATTACAAATATTAATTGCACACAAAAGTTGAATTTTATTGATTAATGGGAATTGAAACAAGCAATAATGAGGGTTTGGCATCGTTTCATTATCGATGTTTTTGTTTTTTGTTTTCAATTTTTGTGTTTTCAAAACACACAAAAAAACTTTCACCCTTCTTTATATCATAGAGCTAAATAAAAATTATCTTGAGTCTGGATTCAATTGCAAATGCTTATTATTTTTGTGTAAATTATAATAGACACTAATAATGTTTATTACAATTATAGATTCTCCTTACGTTTGAGAAGTTACATTCCGCCCTTTGGGATTTCCAATCATCACATAACAAATGGCCTAATACGTTAATCAACTGTTAAGTCATACTAATAGAGTGCATGGGACAATTCTATTTCCACACACTTACTTATCTCAACGCACACATTTAATGAAATATTATTTTAATAACAATTATATCCTAAAGTAAAATGACCATAATGGACATCCACCAACACCCATAATATCATATCAAAAAATTCTTTGTACACATCTTTTAAAAATAAAAATAAAATAAAAATCTCAATGTACATCTTTTGAGTAAAAAAAATTAAACTCTAATTTCTCCATTAATTGTCACTTCTTTCATTATTTCTCACTTTACTTACTACACACTTTATACCCCTCTACATAAACATTTGAAATTATCATCAACTATATAGAACTTACTTTCATTTTTGTGTTACAATGGTAAAAACAATACTTAAAATATGAAAATAGAGTCATAGAAGTACAATTTATAGTTCTAAAAAATCATTTTACTAACTACATATATCAGTCATATCAGAGATTATATTCTATCTTTCTCTCATGCTTAACAATTTTCCATGCAACCAAGTTCCTTTACCTACACACACACATACTCTCTCTCTCTCTCTCTCTAAAAACACACTCATGTCAAACCTCTCTTTCTGTCCCCTCTATACAAACCCATCCTATCTATTTATATTCCTCTATATATATATATATCATGTAATTTCAAAGCATATTCCAACAATAGGTTGGTGGTGGTGGTGGGTCTGATTGTTGTTGTTAGAGCTAGAGAGCTTCGGCATCTTTGAGGAGAAGGACTAGGGTTTTGTTGATGTGACAAGCCATGACGATTTTAATCCCACCCAAGAACTTGTCGCTGACAAACACTGCCAGAAAGGGTTGCTGCTGGTCGATATCTTCAATGGAATCTTCAATGGAGAGATGGAGGTCTTCAATAGTCTTCACTTCATTTTGACTGTTAAAGTTTGTCTGGAATCGTAACAGTGTCTATAATTTTAAACAAGTGTGTGGGAGGAGGGTGGTGTGTGTACAATATTAGTGAATCGTATAATTGAAATATCTAGTGCGTGGATTGAGAAGAATAAGTAATAATTAAATTAATAAGTATGTGCACTGAGAAATAATATGTACTAAGATCCAGTGGTGTGTGGAAATAAAATTTCCTGAGTGGATGACATAAGTAATAATTTTTTATTTTTTATATTTATGAAAATAGCTATATTAACCTTTATAGAGTTAAACACTTTATTTATTTTTTATTTTTTCTATCTCACCTTCCTTATTTCCCATTATCTCTCAACTAGTAAGAGCACTTTGCCTAACCATTGCATCACCTTCTCCCACTGTCAATCAACACCACTATCATTAGTATCTACATGTATTGGGTGTCACTGAGGAGAATTGGAGAATATTGTTGTGGTGTAGAGAGGAAAATTTGGTAGTTAGTATAATTATAATTTCATTTTTTGGTATTAGAGAGTATTTGAGTAATTTATTCTTGTTAGGTCTATTGCAATGGGGAGAATTTTCATCTAAGGGGAGAAGTCCTTCGAAAAACAGAGACGAACTCTGGAAGGGAATACTTGGCGAAGCAGAAACGGAGGAACAATTCTTTGCTCTCTGTAAAGAAAGATGTCCCACCGATTACGTCACAAAATACCCCCAATTAAAAACATTTTCCAAGGATCATTACAAAAGAGAGAGGCCCCCATATACTAGCCCTTTTAATTCATTTCCTTTCTTAAATGAAGAAGTAAAAAAATGGGCAGAAAATAATATTTTGTTTGTAAGTCGAAATTGCGTTCAGTACGAGTTATGTCAAAATTGTGTGTACAATATTAGTGAATCGTATAATTGAAATATCTAGTGCGTGGATTGAGAAGAATAAGTAATAATTAAATTAATAAGTATGTGCACTGAGAAATAATATGTACTGAGATATAGTGGTGTGTGGAAATAAAATTTCCCGAGTGTATGACATAAGTAATAATTTTTTATTTTTTATATTTATGAAAATAGCTATATTAACCTTTATAGAGTTAAACACTTTATTTATTTTTTATTTTTTCTATCTCACCTTCCTTATTTCCCATTATCTCTCAACTAGTACGAGTACTTTGCCTAACCATTGCATCACCTTCTCCCACTCTCAATCAACACCACTATCATTAGTATCTACATGTATTTTGTGTGTCGCTAAAGAGAATTGGAGAATATTGTCGTGGTATAGAGAGGAAAATTTGGTAGTTAGTATGATTATAATTTCATTTTTTGGTATTAGAGACTACTTGAGTAATTTATTCCTGTTAGGTCTATTGCAAGAAAAATTCTAATAAGGGAGCATTTGTATTCTTCAAAACGTGAGGGGCAAATACATATTTTTGACAAATTTTAGATGTATTTGTAATTTATTTTTATTTTTATTTGGAGAAATATAGAGTGTGCACCTTAAAAAGAAGCATCATAACACACACACACATACACAAAACTACACATTATGATTGTTTGTTTGTGGTGAAAGTTACAAATATTTATTGTGTATTATGTTACTTTATAGTAAAACTTATTATTGATCTAAATATTTCTTGTGTGTATTATGTCAATTTAAGGTAAACGTTATTATTGATCTATGGTATGCCCTCATAAAGTGAAAATTACCAACCATTGTAATTATGTAACAAATTCTGACTATGTTATGAAAGATGTACAATTGTTACAAATTTTTTGTGATGAGAAATATTATGGATCAATTTGAGAAAAAAATTTATGAATCATTGTAGTATTTGTTATAGCACATTATAATTTTATAGGTGAATTTCAAATACACTCCCTAAGATTTGATTAAAATACGGATTGCTCCATTTGATTTGAAAGCAGGCACTCGGTCCGTAAATAAATCCAAACGACCAAATTACTCTTTTTTATTATTTATTTATTATTTTTGAATAGAAAGCCCCCCGCTCTCTCTCTCTCCTCACACTTGAAAACCTAACTCTAATAGCGTCTATCGTCATTCATCCAAGCTCTTTTGTTGTGACTCCGCCATACAACAACGACGATGGCGGCGACTACGAGCGGTTTGATTCCTCCGTCATCCACCACCTCTACTAGGGCTTTGATTCCATCGTCGCTATGCCTTTGAGCTCTCCAACGATTCACGACCACGATGCTTACGATTGAGCTCCACTAGAACCTCCCTAAACCTCTCTACCAACACACCATCCGTCCTCCTTTGCACACCCTCCTCCCTATCCGGCTTCACATCCACCATCATATTGCTTAAGAATAAAAAAGAGGAACCTTATGTACATACCATGTGTAGCGATCCTGGTTTCGACCCCTTCTTTCATGTTTTGCAACTTCGACTGGGCAGGTCAGGGATCGAGCTACCCGGTCGGCTCACGGGGGTCCAGGGGGCAGCGTCCTTTGACGGGTCTGAGGGTAGCGCCCTGGCAGGGTCGAGGGGCAACGTCCTCGAAGCAAAAATGCAAAATGCATTCAAAGTTGCTTGTCTGCTCGAGCGGCTGTTTATGCGCTCGAACGGAGAATATTTGGTTCTAGAAGTTTGACCTGTCTGCAAAAGTACTAGAAAGGTATATTCGACGCTCAAGCGGGGCTTTCCACGCTCGAGCGGACCATGTTATATCAATTCGCGAATCTGATATTTCATATCACTTTTGTATACCTCTCTCTCTCTAAAAACATTTCCTCTCCATTCTCTCTACATTTCCCTACGCCAAATTGGATTGAAACCTTGCTTTCTCGAGATCCATTAAAGTTCTGCCATAAGTTCTTCATCAAAGTTAGTTAACTTCTCGAAGGCTTCGTTGTGTGCGGTGAAGATCGAGTTTCGACACCGTTGATTTTGGGAGTTTCATCTTATTTCTTTTTCAAAACTTGAGGTAGGGATTTTCTTAGAGTTATATATATATATTTTTGCAAGATCTAGATGATTTTTGAAATCATCCTTCGATAGCTTTGAAAATTGATTGTTAATTCAAGAAGTTGAGCGATTCTGAAAGTGGGCTTGTCTCTTGTTCTTTTAAAATGATCTTATGAGTTTTAATCTTCGTTGATTGAAGAAAAGATGATTTTGGAAAGTTTTCTTTCAAAAGATTTGAGTTGTATGGTTTTGGTGAGAAAAATTAAAATTTGGAGATTTTTTTTAAAGAGACTGAAAATCCATGAATGATATTGTTATATTTATTTTGTGTGTCAAAATAAATGGATGCTTGGAAAATTTCTTATTTATATTTTTATATCGTCCACCTCCATTAACCTGAACATTAAAAATAAAAATACATCAAATTACAATTCTAAACAGTTTTAAAGTACATTTGACTCCTTAAAGTAATTTTGCATTCCTTTCCACTAACAGTAGCAGCCACTAAATATATGGCACCCTTTTGAATGCTTCCAACATTTCCCAACAGCGTATCTTTGTAGTCCGTCCAAACATCGACTGGGAAGAACCGGTCTACAACTTCTATCCCGTGACGAACGTACTCTTTGTCCTTGCCACCAACGAGCTTGAATCTCATTTTCTTTAGCATCCGAAAACGGTTGGACTGGTCAGGATCAACAATCCAGGTCTCAGGATTACCCTCGCCAACTCCAATAAATATCTTGTCAGGTGTAGGGACGGAATCTGACGGACTATTATCACTGATGACAAAAAACAACGCGTGGTGGACCACAGCTTCGTCCTTAGCATCCTGTCCCAATTGAACATTACCAATGAATTTGATACCCTTAACCACGATCTTGTCTGATTGACGGTCAGATCTCTTATTACCCAACTCAATACCATTAAGTAATCTCGCCACGCCTTTATTATCAAACTTAACATCCCTTAATTGTTCATCGTATAGCTGTAATTTCCTTACTCCCCTTTTAGTCTTCTTAATAAATCGGGGAATATTCTGAACGTACCGTCTGTGAACGTACTGGGTCTTAAAAGGTGCACGACCATGGTAACTACGCCTATATCCACTGGCCGCCGGTGTCCTTGACCTCCGGTACGCAAGGGGGGTCCGGTAGCATTTGTATTCTTCAAAACGTGAGGGGCAAATACATATTTTTTGACAAATTTTAGATGTATTTGTAATTTATTTTTATTTTTATTTGGAGAAATATAGAGTGTGCACCTTAAAAAGAAGCATCATAACACACACACACATACACAAAATTACACATTATGATTGTTTGTTTGTGGTGAAAGTTACAAATATTTATTGTGTATTATGTTACTTTATAGTAAAACTTATTATTGATCTAAATATTTCTTGTGTGTATTATGTCAATTTAAGGTAAACGTAATTATTGATCTATGGTATGCCCTCATAAAGTGAAAATTACCAACCATTGTAATTAAGTAACAAATTCTGACTATGTTATGAAAGATGTACAATTGTTACAAATTTTTTGTGATGAGAAATATTATGGATCAATTTGAGAAAAAAAGTTATGAATCATTGTAGTATTTGTTATAGCACATTATAATTTTATAGGTAAATTTCAAATACACTCCCTAAGATTTGATTAAAATGCGGATTGCTCCATTTGATTTGAAAGCAGGCACTCGGTCCGTAAATAAATCCAAATGACCAAATTACTCTTTTTTATTATTATTATTTATTTATTATTTTTGAATAGAAAACCCCCCCTCTCTCTCTCCCTCTCTCTCTCTCTCTTCACACTTGAAAACCTAACTCTAGTAGCGTCTATCGTCATTCATCCAAGCTCTTCTGTTGTGACTCCGCCATACAACAACGACGATGGCGGCGACTACGAGCGGTTTGATTCCTCTGTCATCCACCACCTCCACAAGGGCTTTGATTCCATCGTCGCTATGCCTTTGAGCTCTCCAACGATTCACGACCACGATGCTTACGATTGAGCTCCTCTAGAACCTCCCTAAACCTCTCTACCAACACACCATCCGTCCTCCTTCGCACACCCTCCTCCCTATCCTGCTTCACATCTACCATCATATTGCTTAAGAATAAGAAAGAGGAACCTCATGTACATACCATGTGTAGCGATCCTGGTTTCGACCCTTCTTTCATGTTTTGCAACTTCGACTGGGCAAGTCAGGGATCGAGCTACCCGGTCGGCTCACGGGGGTCCAGGGGGCAGCGCCCTTTGACGGGTCTGAGGGTAGCGCCCTGGCAGGGTCGAGGGGCAACGTCCTCGAAGCAAAAATGCAAAATGCATTCAAAGTTGCTTGTCTGCTCGAGCGGCTGTTTATGCGCTCGAACGGAGAATATTTGGTTCTAGAAGTTTGACCTGTCTGCAAAAGTACTAGAAAGGTATATTCGACGCTCAAGCGGGGCTTTCCACGCTCGAGCGGACCATGTTATATCAGTTCGTGAATCTGATCTTTCAGATCACTTTTGTATACCTCTCTCTCTCTAAAAACATTTCCTCTCCATTCTCTCTACATTTCCCTACGCCAAATTGGATTGAAACTTTGCTTTCTCGAGATCCATTAAAGTTCTGCCATAGGTTCTTCATCAAAGTTAGTTAACTTCTCGAAGGCTTCGTTGTGTGCGGTGAAGATCGAGTTTCAACACCGTTGATTTTGGGAGTTTCATCTTATTTCTTCTTCAAAACTTGAGGTAGGGATTTTCTTAGAGTTATATATATATTTTTGCAAGATCTAGATGATTTTTGAAATCATCCTTCGATAGCTTTCAAAATTGATTGTTAATTCAAGAAGTTGAGCGATTCTGAAAGTGGGTTTGTCTCTTATTCTTTTAAAATGATCTTATGGGTTTTAATCTTCGTTGATTGAAGAAAATATGATTTTGGAAAGTTTTCTTTCAAAAAATTTGAGTTGTATAGTTTTGGTGAGAAAAACTAAAATTTGGAGATTTTTTTTAAAGGGACTGAAAATTCATGAATGATATTGTTATATTTATTTTGTGTGTCAAAATAAATGGATGCTTGGAAAATTTCTTATCACTACAAGAAATTTCACTTTTGGCGACTAAAATTCTAGTCGCCAAAAGCCTTGTTTTTAGTCGCCAATTACTTTTGGTGACTAATATATTTGTTTGCCCATTTTGTCGCCAACAATTTGTCTGGGAAACAATCAGCGACTAAAATTTTTTGGGTAGCCAAAAATGACCTAATTGGCGACTAAAACTTTAGTCGCCATATATTTTTTAAAAATAATTAAATATATATATTTTTTACTTTTAGTGACTAAATTATTTAGTAACCAATTTCAGCATGTATTTTTGGCAACTAACTATTTGATAGCCAAAAATTTCACTTTTTGAGAATTGGCGAATAAAAATTTAGTAGCCAAAAATTTTCTTTTTACAATTGGCGACTAAAAATTTAGTAGCCAAAAGTTTCACTTTTTGACAATTGACGACAAAAATTTTAGTAGCCAAAAGCCAACCTGTGATATTTGTTTAGTCGCCAAAAGGTCTCATTTAATTTTTAAAATTTGTTCTGTAATATTTTTTGAGCCACCTGTAATCTGTACATATACAAAATTATTTATCCATCCATTCATTCATTCATTCCATTCTCAACCATTCAATAAAATTATTTCTCCACAACCTGTAGCATTCAATTTTCAACCATGTACAAAACTTAACTATTAATCATACATATAAAAAAAAAATAAGAATCCATAAACATAGTATAATCCAACAAATACATATACTATCCAAACCAACAATTAAAATCCAAATTAAAAAATATAAATAAATAAAAAAAACCTTAATAACAAAACATATCAGATGTACATGTTAAGAATAAACAAAAATATAATGTAAATTGCGCCCATACAAATATCATCAATCTGGCCCAAAAACATCACTGTATCCATGCTAACATCATCAATCTGTAACAAAAACATAATATCCATTAATATTTTATTGAATAACATTGCATTTACAATTATATAAAAAAAAAATACAATTACAGTAAAGCATGAAACCTCAATAAAACCCATCACCATGTACCAAACTTGGTAATTTTCTCCGAACATATGTAATAGTAAGAAACATGAAACCTCAGCTTAAAATAAGTTATATAAGAAAGATCTATTCAGAATCATTTGAAAGAAAATAAAAATAAAAAGGAAAAAGGGGGGAAATCAAATCCTAAAGGGGATCAAAATGTATCAAAATAAAAACAAGGATTAAAAATGTGAGAATACTGAATAACAGCTACATGATAAAGAAAATTGACCATTAAATTATATTCGATAAAGAAAATAACAGCTACATGATAAAGAAAATAAATACACTGAAAATTACTTGAAAGACTCATACAAATTGACCATTAAATTTAAAATAACAGCTACATGATAAAGAAAATTGCATGTTATATGTTGCAACCTCAAATCATTGGACATAACTTCAATTGTTGCAATTGCTACTGTTACAGCAGCCGCAACAGCAACAACTCATCTAAGTTTACTAAGTAACCATGCAACAGTTCAATTTATCATTAAACTATTAAGGGGTGATAATTCAATGCAAGAAATAGAAGGGAGACTATAAATAAGTGCCTCCAAACTTGGCACTATTGGATCAAATGTACAGACAGGGCAAGAAAGACCTTAAACTTGAGAGTTCACATAAAGGCTTAGCTGCTAGCATTGGATCAACTGCACCAAAACGAACAACTTACTACAGTCAGGAATAGGACATTCTACTTCATTATATTTTAAGTTACCAAACTTCGAAAAGAAAATGATAAGTGAACTATTGAAGCATTATATTCAGGATTCCAAGAGATAATGGGTCGCTAATGATTCTAACCAAAGTTAATTTTTTTATATAAAATTACGATAAATCTAAACAGTGGCCATGTTTAGAATGCATGTCATAGTTCTAGAGCAACATAAACTTTCAAATTCAATTGTTGCTGTTACAAAAGTATTACACTAAATAACATTTGAAAAGGGAGTATGATCCATTTAGTGCAATCCACAGGCAATATGGTTACAACTGTTTCATGCTCTAGTCCTATCATGCATCCACCAAAGTATTTGTAGCCATTGGTTCACATTTTTTATTTTATTTTTTTATTTTTTTCCTCCTCCCTCTTTAATTTGGTCCCTAAAACATCAATTTTGAGTCTAAATGCTCTAATTACTAACATATTAAATTGGAGAACAGATTTTATCACTAGAGGGACATTGTAGACATCTAGACAAACATAATTAGGCAAAGAAATCCATTGCCCAAATCAAGCAACTCACAGTCAGGATCTAATTCTGATTCATCAAAATCAGTATACTCATTCGTTATAGTTGGGTAGCAGAGTTGGTTTGAGAGGTTTAAAATCTTCCACAGGTCGACCAACAACTCATTCTCAGGGTCCCAAACCACTTGTTCTAATTTTTTTCATTTCACAAACTTACCAAGCTTATAACAAATCTAATCAAGATTCATTGCTACATTAATATTTCTAATAAGCTAATGCATGTTAAGAGGACATAAATGTTTTAGTGATGAGCTCAGCAAATTCAGTATAACTACGCTGAGAGAAACACCAAAGAGACATGAATTGTCAAAAATGGACACAATTATGGTTTCTTCTTGTCAAGTTCCACATAGAGAGAAGTTCTAGAAAAGTGCATATAGCTAGGCCGCCTGCTAGTACCAACCCTGAAGAGAATATAGTTCATGAAAGTGAGAACAAGAATCATCACCGCGGAAGAAATAAGTTGAACTCCCAACACTTCAATCTCTAGCTTGAGCTTTTTATTCCACGTACAAAACTATTTTCATACAAGGAATTGTATCAATGGGCTTAATCTCACATTATGTTTCAATGGGCTATTATTAAATTCTAGATGCCTATTGCTAGATACTTTTGTAATTTTAAAATCAGTAAGACATGGACACTCACGATTCTGCTCATCAATCTTTAACACTTACGGCCTACTTGTAAAAGTAATATTCTTACCACAAGAAGTAATGCCCGGTTCATTATCCAGTTAACCTTTGTGGTGTATGATTCCAGAACAAATGTGTGCTTCCTCAAGTAATTCCAGTACCTGCACAAGTAAAAAAGTTGAGATGGAATAGAGTAGTTTTTATTTGAGATTTAATGCCCATATTCCAGTAAAAACATTTTTGAACCTCTACATTACAAACCTTGAGAAACTAAGATCACTTGCAAGGGGGTGAGGAAATGAGCCTGTTATGAGCCCCTAGAAATAAGCAATTATATCATTAATTGAAAATAAGTGGTGTAGCAGCTACAAAATGCAAAATTCTGAATATAAAAATTCCTTGTGACAGTTCATTACCAAATAGAGTATTATGCATTAGAAATCATACCTTCTGACTATTATGCATTAGAAATCATACCTTCTGACTATTATGCACTAGAAATCATCTCTCCAATGGATGAACGAGAACTATCTATCACAATGAATCATTAGACATTCCACCTTTCTTCACAAACTTCGTTTTTTTTAAAAAAAGAAAAAAGATAGATTTTTTTATTTTTTTATTTTTAACTTCAGCTGCACATTTCAGTAAAGAGAAACTTTGCATTGAGAAAATGCTTCAGAAATTTTAATGTTATTATCTTGATCATAATTAACACTGTAAAGCACTTGTATCCTACTTCAAACAGCTTAAACCATAATTAACACTGTAAGAACAAGAATATAGCCAATCTCCCATTAGTTTCTGCTTAGTCTACCCATTCAAAGTCACATCTTCCATTAGTTTGTTAACTTCTGGGTCCAGCATTCTTGCTAAAGACTTGTAAAGAGAAGAACAAGATAAAAAAAATGAACATGTAATTTAGATAAATATTTACTACATTTTAAGTATAAAAAACTGTGAACTGTTGATATCCTGGTTCAAATAGCTAAACCATTAGTCATTTAGAAACTAAGAATAATTGTAAACAAACAGATCAACATGTAAATCCATTTAAAAGAATAAAATAAAAGATCATGAACCTCTTGCAGATTTCCTTGGCAGATTGGGCAACATTGATGGCCTTGTCCATCATCTGGTTGCCCTTTTGCTGAAACAAATATAGCAAACATCTGCACATCAGTCTTCTTTTTTCCTTTTTTTCTTCTTTTTTTGTGCTCTTAATCTCTTGTTTATGGCTTATGATATATATATATATATAACAATATTGGAAGTTGTAGCCATGGGAAGGGAGAGCTTTGCCTAGATTGAACCACTGATATATTTAATTAAACATGAGTGGTTGGATGATTTTAATTAAGCTGATTTTTGTTGAAATACATAGGAAAGATCTATAGGTATTCAGAGCATATTTGGTTCATAATATGGCATAACAAATAAAGCATATTAAAAAAAAACAGTTGTGCTTGCCTATTGGCACACTTGTATATCTACCCAGTGTCAATCAAGAAGGGAAAAAAACAGAGCTTGAGCATCAACAACTAAAATTTCATCTCATCAACTGTATAACTCTGAAGCAATAGAAGGGGAAAAAACAGAGCATGAGCATATATAATCTATATCAATCTATACTCCTTAGAGGAAGAAGTGTAAGCATATATAATCTATATCAGTATACTCCTAAAATTTTCATTAACTTACCTACTAATAATATTCTTAAATTGTTCAGTACCTTAAATCAATTGCTATTTACCTAACAATACTATACATATATACACATATAACTCTACTCAGCAATTTAAGTAGTTCTTCACGATTGCTTAAATAGAGCAACAAAAGTTTGGAATTAAACACAACTTGGAGCTCATATGTGCTTCAAATGTAGAAAAAGAGTAAAACCCTAAAATGATTTTATCAAAATCCTACAGCATCAAAAATAAAATATAACGCTAGATCCGCGATGGTGAAATGGGGAAATAGAGGAAGAGGGAGAGAAAGAGAAAGAAAAACCCGAATGTGGCTGGGAAGGAGGCCGCGATGGTGAGCGACGGTGGCGAGAGTCACGATGGTTGGTGGTGAGTCGGGGTGGTGAGTGAGGGTGAGGTTTGGTAGTGTTTGAGATAGAAGTGTATATCGCGTGTGTATGTGAGAGACAGAACCGAGTGTAAATATAGCAGGCGCCAAAAATATTTTGTTTCCCTATAAAACAAATACTACAACCTTTAGCGACAAAATAAATTTTTGGTCGCCGAATAACAATAAATAACCACTAAATATTTTGCAGCCAAATATTGAGTAATAACTACTAATATATTTTTAGTCACTGAAAGTATTTTATAAATCCCTCCAACATATTTGAAATGTTTCCCTCCCAAAATTTTAATTCTTTGGCGACTAAAATTCTTTTTTGTCGCTGAAAATGAACTTTTGGCAACCAAACTTTTCGTCGCCAAAGGTAAAAAATAATTTTTTATTTTTCATTCGGCAACTAAATGGTTTAGTAGCTAAAAATCAATATACGGCGACTAAAATTCTTTTTTGTCGCTGAAAATAAACTTTTGGCGACCAAATTTTGGTCGGCAAAGGTAAAAAAATAATTTTTTATTTTTCATTCGGCGACAAAACGATTTTAGTAGCCAAAACTCAATATACGGCGACAAAAAAAAAAATTTGTCGCCAATTCTAGTATTTTTAGCGACTAAAATTTTTTTAGTCGCCAAAAACCAATATACCCCGACTAAAAAAATTTAGTAGCTAAATATTTTATTTTTGCCGACTAAAAAAATTAGTTTGTCGCCAATTCCACAACTTTTGGCGACTAAATTCTTTTTAATCGCCAATTTTGGTCGCCGAATGTGCATTTCGTTGTAGTGTATTTATATTTATATAAATGATGAATTTTAGGGAATATGAGAATTGTTGTTCATTTTGGAAATTATTGTTGAAAATGTTGAAATAGTTTTGAAATGACTAATTGTTGAGCATACTTGAGAAGAAGGAATTGAGTTATTCCTTGGATGATGAATTGGAATAAAAGTATTTATATTCATCTTGTGTTATTGGCATATCAATTCATTTGATTACATTAAACTTTGAAAGTTGATTTAAAAACTTGCATTGAGAAAAGAATATTGAGAAACAAGTTTCCATGAATTGGTTTTGGGTTAAATACGGTGGTAAGTCTTGACAGGTGATGTAGATGAAATTGAATAGGTGTCGAGCCTTCCAGTTAATACTGGTAAAAATGACAGATTATAGGTGTCGAGCCTTCTAATCAATGCTGGTAAAAATGACAAATTGGTAGTACTTGTATAGTCTACTTGCAGACACCAACCTAGGGATTATGAGAGTTGTATTTACCGCTCTTGAAATGAATTGTTAAGTTTTGGATAATTGAAATTGCATGACATCATTGAGCATGATGGTTTTCAAAGATGAAGATGTGATTTTCTTGCAAAAGGGCATAGCATGGCATGTGCATTTCATCTCTTGAGACTTGTATAAAATGTATATACTTTGTTAAGGATTTCCTACTGGGCTTTATGCTCACTCTATGGGATTTTTATACAGGAAAAGATGTGGCGATGTCGCCTAACTAGAGGTGAGAAAATGTGTGTTGAGAGTACGAGACTCTCATTTTGCTGTGACTCTGTGTGTAAGTCAATGGCTGTATGTGTGTGGGTTTGAATAACCATTTTGTGTAACCAGACTCAAGCCTTGGAAACTTGTAAACCCCTTGGGGGTATTTATTTGTTTATTTACTTATTGTTGGATTAATGTATTGTTGCATGAAGAACTATTGTATCATGTAAAGTAAGTTTGGAGATTTATATTCGGTTTTCCTTGAAAGAGGTATGATTGTTGTATTATCACACCACGGAATAAGGTTTGATCCTATTCATGTAGATTCCGTAAATATTCCATTCTAAAAATAAAAAGTTCAAAACAATTGGGATTTTTTTTAAAAATTGGATTCAATTACTAATTCATGATCTGACATGTACAAAATGAAAACCTCATTCTAAAAAACAAAGTAAAAATTGAATAGGTAATAAATTTTGAACAGATAGATATAAATTTGAACATATATGCAAAAAAAAAATTGAACAAATAAAAAATAATTTGAACAAATAGTTATAAATTTGAACAGATAAAAAAAAACAACAGATATATAAAGGGATAAAATTAGAAACAAAATGTCCTCCAAAACTAACAAAAGGATTTCTCACCAAATTATTTCACAAAGGGTAAACTACCAAAAGGTTCTAATAGTTGGACTTAATTCGCATAAAAACCTATTAAAAATAAGTTCAAGAAAACATCCCTAAAAATAATTTCTTGTGACGATTTTTTTCATGTCGCTAAAAATTGACAATTAATGACTTTTTTGTCACAGTTTGTATAAATTGTTGTTAAAACTTACAATTAGTGACGTTTTTCTATGACGAAGTTTTCAAATTGTCGTTCAAAGTTGAAAATTAGAGACTTTTTTTTGTGATGATTTTTTTAAACTGTCGTTAAAACTTATAATTAGTGACATTTTTTGTAACAAAATTTTTAAACTGTTGATGAAAATTAACAATTAGTGACTTTTTAAAATACTGTTTGATGAAAAAAGTCATTTATCATAAGACTTATTAGATAATAAGTCCACTTGTTAGGACCTACACATAAGTCTCTCAAATAAATTCATTGGACCTAATGTCATATATCCTCCTTACCTTGAACATTTTAACAATTTTCTCTATTCTTGCAGCAATAGAAAATTACTCTCTCTTTGTCCACAAGGTTGAAATTTAGTGAACGTATACTATAAAATGGGATACTTGAAATTCAAATTCGAATTTTCTTCCTAATTTGGACTTCAAAATTGGAAGTAAAAAGTTAGCATAAAGTTTTTAAAGCAGGGCCTAAAGTTTGAAATATATAAAAAAAAAAAATGAAAAATATTTTAACTCAATTCTAAAAAGAAGAGGTCTTTAATATAATATATTTACATTTTTGGTCAAATTAAAAAAAAAAGAGAAAAAAGAAAAGAAAAAGATCAATTCCTTAAAATACACATAAATTGAAGAAAAACAAAGCAAAGAAAGATGTGTTAAAGTTCTATGATTTCGTGTTTGCAAATTTATTTTTGTTAAAGGATAAGGATTTGAGAGAAAAAGAAAAGAAAAGAAAAGAAAAGAAAGATAGTTACACCAACTATACTACTGAATTGTTTACCAATAATCTACATAGGTGTAGGCCCAGATCCATCTATGTGACTGGTAGAATGGTTCATGACTACAGCAAAGTTGCTTGAGAAATAGGTTAAATTCCTCTTTCCAACTATAGTTTAAGCTAAAACCATCTTTTAAAGAGAGAAAATTCAAGCTGTTGCATAAATTAGTAGTAATGAAGTTAGGAGGGTTATAAAGAAAGCATATTAATTTCAAAATTGTCATTTTTCACCACAAACATAAAACTAGAATAAAATAAAACCTACTTTCAAAAACAAAAGGAGAATTACGTTCTAGTGGGATAGAATTTTTTGTTTTTACACAAATATGGAGGGGTGCAAGTCACACTAGCATCCCCACAGTTTTTTATTTGCACCCAATCATAGAATCACTTGCACCCCACATGTTTTTGTAATTTTTTTTTTATCCCACTGTGCTGTAATTTCCACAAAAACAAATCATAGAAAAGAAATAAAACCCTAGTCGTATTTTTGCATCCAACATTAAAAAAATTAAAAAAAAAATAGAAAGAATATTTGATCCCAAATGCACCCTTCAAGTTTGGGTGCAGCTTAATATGATGCATTTAAAAAATAAAAAAAGAATGCCTGATCCCAAATGCACCCTTCAAGTTTGGGTGCAGCTTAATATGATGCATTTAAAAAATAAAAAAAGAATGCCTGATCCCAAATGCACCCTTCAAGTTTGGGTGCAGCTTAATATGATGCATTTAAAAAATAAAAAAAGAATGCCTGATCCCAAATGCACCCTTCAAGTTTGGGTGCAGCTTAATATGATGCATTTAAAAAATAAAAAAAGAATGCCTGATCCCAAATGCACCCTTCAAGTTTGGGTGCAGCTTAATATGATGCATTTAAAAAATAAAAAAAGAATGCCTGATCCCAAATGCACCCTTCAAGTTTGGGTGCAGCTTAATATGATGCATTTAAAAAATAAAAAAAGAATGCCTGATCCCAAATGCACCCTTCAAGTTTGGGTGCAGCTTAATATGATGCATTTAAAAAATAAAAAAAGAATGCCTGATCCCAAATGCACCCTTCAAGTTTGGGTGCAGCTTAATATGATGCATTTAAAAAATAAAAAAAGAATGCCTGATCCCAAATGCACCCTTCAAGTTTGGGTGCAGCTTAATATGATGCATTTAAAAAATAAAAAAAGAATGCCTGATCCCAAATGCACCCTTCAAGTTTGGGTGCAGCTTAATATGATGCATTTAAAAAATAAAAAAAGAATGCCTGATCCCAAATGCACCCTTCAAGTTTGGGTGCAGCTTAATATGATGCATTTAAAAGGAGCCTTCTCTTTCTGTTACAAGTTAGCTGAAGCCATCTATTCTGCCAGTGCTCTCTAGCTGATTACTAAACGGGTAGTGTGATCAAAAAATCACTCACACAATTTGGCGCCGTCTGGGGGAAAAAAGAAGAATAAATGGCCAGTAACAGACAGAAGGAAAAGATTAGGGACGACACTCCTACTGGGAGTGGCAGACCTATCGACCTTGATATCAAAGGAGACAACCACAATGCAGAAACTCTTGACCAGGGACACGGAGAGAAAGACGTCGGCCAGGAGGGCGACACTTCGGAGAAGACAGACCAAAGCAAGTACTATAACGAAGATAACCTCCAGGTATGGAGGGATAGGTGCCTGGGGAGGGATGAAGAAGTAAAAGAATTAGCAAGCAAGTTGGCAGACCTGCAATCGGTCGTTAACTTCATGATGCAAAACAATGTCATGCAGCCACCGTACCCGCTGCAAGATACGCCGATTCCAGCAGCTAATACCCAGAAGGGAGGAAGGAAAACAATCCCCGAAGCCCCTCAGCACACCAGAAGCGGAAGACACTCTCACCGGCCTTCCAGGGAAGTTGGACAAGAGGAGCCGAGACGAGAGGAGTCCCGAAGGACATATCACACGAAGGACCCAAGGCCCAAAGAACATCGGCATGTTCAAGGGCAGGCGCTCTGTTTTGACATAACCCATGGAGAAAGATCAAAACGGGCCCACCACGAGGCCGAAAGTAGTGTGCCGAAAAGATTAAAGTCCAAAGATAGCCGAGCTCTAGGGAGGAGTAAAAAAGACTTGAGAGATTACCTCAGGAGGAAGCAACAGAATGCTGAAGCCGAGGTAACTTCCCCGGTTAAGCCGAGGACACCATTTTCGGTGGAACTGGACAAATTTGAAGCACCAAAGAGATTCAGTATGCCCAGGTTCCAAATATATGATGGTAAATTAGATCCCAACTTTCACGTTGGATTATACCTGAATTCAATGGCATTATATAGTGGGAATGAGCCATTGCTCTGCAAAGTATTCCTCCCCTCATCCTTCGGGGAAATTGCATCAGATTGGTTCCATAAACTACCAAAGGGAAGCGTAAAGACTTGGAAAGGCCTGGCCGAGATGTTTGTGGCCAGGTTTGTGACGAACAAACTGTAGCCCTTGAGGGTCGACGCACTAATGGCTTTAAAAATCACCAAGGATGAAGGCCTTAGGGCCTACGCAAAAAGGTACTACGAGGTGTTCAATCGAATACCCGAATGCAACCAAGAGGTGGCGGTTGTGTCTTTCAAGAACGGCCTGAAAGACGACTGTCCACTACGGAAGTCTTTGGCAAAGACATTGCCAAAAAGCATGGAAGAACTCATGGCGAGAATCGAGAAGTACGCCAGAGCCGAAGAGGATACGTTGAGAAACAAAGAGACAAAGCAGGAGAAAGGAAACGGCTCGCCGAAGCGAGGCCGAGGTAACAATGGATCGAACAAACAGGAAACGAAATTGAGGGCTAAACAGGCAGCGACAACTGTGTTCCGAATCCCAATCCACAAAATTCTGGATCAAATACAAAACCAACCCTATTTCAGGGCACCGGCAAGAGCACCAGGGGAATTTATGGAAAGAAACGTCGGTAGGCGTTGTGCCTACCATAATGAAGAAGGGCACCCAACACAGGGCTGCAGAGCCCTAAAAGCACACTTAGAAGACTTGGTGAGGCAAGGCCTTCTAAGGGACCTTGTCGATGAGGCCAGGACAAAGGAAAAACAGGCAAGATTGCCTCAAGTACCAGCAGCTCCGCCTCCCCCAGCACAGCAACCACAGGCAGGAGGACCACGGGTGGTTAATGTAATTCACTCAAAGGTGAACGAAAACGACATACGTGGGGAAACCCAGAAGGTAAAACACCTACAGCACGTGAACCAAGTCGGACATAAAAGACCTCGGCCTAAAAAATGCCAGGGATCGACGATAGCCTTTACTGAAGCCAACCTAGAGACGGTCCAGCATCCACATAATGATACCTTGGTAGTATCCCTCCAGGTTGGGGAGTGCCAAGTGAAACGCATCCTAATTGATCGAGGCAGCTCTTGCGACATCATGTATGTTAGATGTTACAAGGAGCTGGGCTTTCATCCTGATGACTTGGAGCAATCCAGTGGCCTGATGGTCGGCTTCAATAGAACGTCGACGTGGCCATTGGGCGCAACAAGCTTGGAAGTACAAGCCGGCACTAAGAAGATCAAGACAGAATTCATGGTGATTGACACGCCCTCGCCATACAACATCATCTTGGGAAGGCCATGGTTGCATGCAATGGGGGCAGTTCCCTCAACGTTGCATCAACTACTACGGTTCCCAACAGAGCATGGGATTGAAGAAGTCAGAGGAGATCAACTACAGGCAAAGAATTGCTCCATGGCAGCAATGAAATCCACCTGCAACATTCGAGAGCTAGAAAATGCAGAAATTGAAGATGAGAACGAAGAAGTCCTAGAAGACGTCGGCAAGGAGCCAGCCGAAAAGAGCGAAGAGGCACTAAAGAAAATCCTCGTCCAGGATGGGAATGAAGAATGCTTTTTTCTTCTCAGCTCGGGCTTAGCCGAAGAAGAGGAAAAAGAGTTGGAAGCTTTTTTAAGAGCCAACATTGAGGTGTGTGCCTGGACACCTTACGAAATGCCTGGCATTGACCCCGAGGTCACTTGCCACAGATTGGATGTCGACAGGTCGGCAAAACCTGTAATTCAACGAGCCAGAAGACCGACGTTGATGCACGTCGAAGTAGTAGAGGAAGAAATGGACAGACTTCTAGAGGCCAGGGCCATCCGAGAAGTTCACTACCCAACATGGCTATCCAACACAGTAGTGGTGAAGAAGAAGAACGGTAAATAGAGGGTCTGCGTAGATTTTACAAGCCTGAACAAAGCTTGTCCCAAAGACAGCTTTCCTCTACCTAAGATTGACCAGTTGGTAGACGCCACATCTGGACATGGGAAGATGAGCTTCCTGGATGCTTACAGGGGATACCACCAGATAGCCATGTATCCCCCAGACGAGGAGAAGACAACGTTTATCACCCCGAAAGGGCTATACTGCTACAAGGTAATGCCTTTTGGGTTAAAAAACGCAGGAGCAACTTACCAAAGGTTGGTAACCAAGATGTTCAAACACTTGATTAGCCAAACAGTAGAGGTCTACATCGATGACATGGTCGTGAAGACCAAGGAACCTAAGGGTCATCTTACCGACCTAAAAGAGGTCTTTGATATACTCAAAACATACCGGCTCCGACTCAGCGCATCGAAGTGCGTGTTTGGAGTTGGATCAGGTAAATTTTTGGGGTACCTGGTAACCAGAAAGGGCATTGAGGCTAGCCTAGATCAAATCAAGGCCATCCTAGAGTTGAAAAGCCCGACATCGGTAAAACAGGTTCAGATGCTTACTGGAAGGGCCGTAGCCCTAAACAGATTCATCAGCAGAAGCTCAGATAAGTGCAGACCTTTCTTTAACTTGGTGAAGAAAGCTACAGACTTCCTGTGGACAGAAGAATGCGAAGCTGCTTTGGCCGACCTGAAGAAGTACTTGACCACAGCTCCAGTTTTTTCCAATCCAGAGCCAGGAGAGGAGCTATTCCTGTACTTAGCCGTTTCAGAACATGCAATAAGTACAGTACTAATTTGAGAAGAAAAAGGGGAGCAAAGGGCTGTTTACTATGTAAGCAAAACCTTGGCCGATGCAGAAACAAGGTACCTACCAGTAGAGAAACTAATGCTGGCCTTAGTAATGGCTTCAAAGTAGCTGAACCATTACTTTCAAGCGCACACAATTATATTGCTAACAGAGCACCCACTGAAGTCCTTGTTACAACAAGGAGACTTAACTGGAAGAATAGCAAGATGGGCATTGGCCTTGGGCCAATATGACCTGGAGTTCAGGCCAAGAACAGCAATTAAGCGCCAAGCTTTGGCCGACATCGTGGCCGAATTCACGCCATAATCCATCAAACATCGGGCTCCGTTGAGCCAAGATGAACAATGTCCAAGCAAACAAGGAGAAGCCCAGCCAAAGGCAAAAGAACAAAGAAAGGAAAAACTCAGACCCTGCAACATTTACATCGGCAACTCCTTTCGCCTATTTGTCAATGGGAGCTCAAACCGGCAAGGAGCGGGGGCAGGAGTAGTGTTAATATCTCCTGATGGGGAGATATTGAAACAGTCCATTCGACTAGGGTTCAAGGCCTCGAACAATGAGGCAGAATATGAAGCATTGATTGCAGGACTAAAGCTGGCAGTGGCAGCAGAAGCAGATGAGGTAATAATTTTTTATGATTCACAACTTATAGTAAATCAGACAACAGGAGAGTTTGCAACCCGAGATGAGAGAATGTCAGCATACGCAATGGAAGTCATCAAGCTGGCAGCCTTGTTTCGCAACTGCCGACTTCTTCAAGTTAGCCGAGATGATAACAACCACGCTGACACATTGGCCAATTTGGCATGTTCAATACAAACTGGAAAAACAAGGACAATAATGATTGACTATTTGTCAGGCCCGAGCATAGAACCACCGATCACAGAATAAAAAGCAATGTGTGTGGACTTGGGACCAAGCTGGATGGATGCAATTGTTGCATTCCTAAAAGAAGGAAAGCTGCCAGAAGACCATAAGGAAGCACAAAAGGTCAGATTGAAGTCGGCAAGATTCAATCTGACAGCAGACGGACATCTCTACAGAAGGTCCTTCACTGGACCCCTTTTAAGATGCGTACACCCTTTGCAGGTTGAAGATTTTCTATATGAAATTCATGAAGGGATTTATGGAAGCCACATTGGGGGCAGATCTCTAGCTCACAGGGCCATTACCCATGGGTATTGGTGGCCTTAGATGTAAAAAGATGCTGAAGCCTATGTGAAGAAGTGTGAACAATGCCAGAGGTTTGCACCTTTGATACACCAGCCAGCTGCTGACCTGAACCTTGTATCCAATCCATGGCCATTTGCCCAATGGGACATGGATCTCATTGGGCAGTTGCCCCAAGCAACTGGGCAAAGGAAGTACTTGTTGGTAGCAACAGATTACTTCACGAAGTGGATAGAAGCAGAACCTCTTGCCAAAATCCGAGATGTGGACGTCAAGAACTTCATATGGAGAAACATCATCACCAGATTTGGCATTCCAAGAGCAATAGTTGCCGACAACGGAACGCAGTTTGACAGCAAACTCATCAAGAACTTCTGTGCGAAATTCAAGATAAAGAATTACTTTTCAACACCAAGTTTTCCCCAAAGCAATGGGCAAGCAGAAGCATCCAACAAAGTAATTTTGGATGAGATAAAGAAGAGGCTGCAGGCAGCAAAAGGAAAGTGGGTAGACGAGTTGCCCAACGTACTTTGATGTACTCTGGGCATATCGGACTACGCCGAGAAGATCAAACAGAGGAAACCCTCTTTGCCATGGCTTACGGCACAGAAGCAGTCATCCCACTAGAGATCGGCATCCTAGGGATCAGAACCCAGGGAGTAGAGAATGGACTAATGATATACTTTTAGCCCGAGATCTGGATCTCTTAGAAGAAAGAAGGGAGAAAGCTGTAATTCGGCTCGCAGCATACCAGCAGCAGCTTGCTAGAGCTACTATAAGAGGTCAATCCAAGGGATTTTCAAATCGGCGACCTAGTCCTAAGAAAAGTTGTTGGCAACAAGAAGGATCCTAGAGAGGGCAAGCTTGGCCCAAACTAGGAAGGACCCTATAGAATTACTTCGGTATTGGGCAATGGAGCGTACCGGCTTGAAGATAATGAGGGCAAAGCAGTGCCAAGGCCCTGAACACTTGTAATTTGAAATTTTTCTATCATTAGATGTTCCTTGTTATTTTTTGCCAACGTCATCAATAAAATCTTAGTAGAATTCTCTAAGACTTGTAATGTTGTTTCTAAATAATGTGAACCCAAGTGGAACTCAGGCTCACATTGGGGGTAGAGAGAAGACAAAAATGTTTAACACTTGTTAAAATTTGTAGTAATTTACAAGTTGAAGTTAAACCAAAGTAATGCTTAACTCTTGTTGAAATTTGTAGCAATTTACAAGTTGAAGTTAAGCCGAGATTATGTTTATCTTTACTTGTTGAAATTTGTAGCAATTTACAAGTTGAAGTTAAACCGAAATAATGCTTAACACTTGTTGAAATTTGTAGCAATTTACAAGTTGAAGTTAAGCCGAGATTATGTTTATCTTCACTTGTTGAAATTTGTTGCAATTTACAAGTTGAAGTTAAGCCGGGATAATTGTTTATCTTCGCTTGTTGAAATTTGTAGCAATTTACAAGTTTAAGTTAAACCGAAATAATGCTTAACGCTTGTTGAAATTTGTAGCAATTTACAAGTTGAAGTTAAACCGAGATAATTGTTTATCTTCACTTGTTGAAATTTGTAGCAATTTACAAGATGAAGTTAAACCGAAGTAATGCTTAATGCTTGTTGAAATTTGTAGCAATTTATAAGCAATTCACTGTTTAGCACTTGTTAAAACTTAAGAAAAATTTACAAAGTTGAGACTAAACCAGTATATGTTTATCCTTCTTGAAATTTATAAGCAACTTGCAGGACAAGTACTTGCCGAGGTCAATCGTCAGGTGGTATAACCGAGGTGTGTCACCCCGAGAAGATTGTACAAAGAAGGAAGAATACATAAGACATGCAAAAATATTCTAAGTATATAATCATACAAGATCAGTTAGAAGAAAACAAAGATGCAAGCACTTAGAAAATAAAAGATGTATTAGCATTCACCAAGAAAAAGGGCACGACGGCCATACAAAAAGCGTACATTGTTCCAAAAGATAAAGAAGAAACAAAATACAAGTAAGCAAAAGAAAAACATGAAGCTAAGACTCCTCTCCATCAGTTGGTTGAATTTGAAGATCAGATGCTTGTTGAGAAAACATCTCAGCAGCCTTATCCGCCACTATCTCGGCATCAATTTCTTGTAGAGTTTCTTCAACACTCTTGTCCGCAGAGGAGATGTCTGCTGGTGCATTCTCGGGAACAGCTTCTATGGGAACCTCATCACTTTCCTCATCTTGAGTCAAGTCTAGGACTTGCTCATTCTGAGGGGAGGACTTGGCCCCATCAGCATTCTTGGGTTTTCTCATTAAAGCCTCATCTTCTTCCTCATCACCATCCTCAGACTCGGATTCGCCGACGTCTTGACTCGGAGTTGAGGCCGGAGGAAATGGAAGAGGGATAAGGTCGGCATTTCTGAAGGGTGAGTCCTCGGGGACATTGAGCTTCTTTAGAAGAGACATCCAACCAAGGGTGAAACCCTTGTTGTATGCCTACTTCACTTGAATCTCATAGGCCTCCATGACGTCGGCCATTCCTTGAGCATATGCCTTTTCATCAGCTTCTTTGATTTCGGCGTCTTTGGTGGCCAGGGCCTCCTGAAGCTCCTTTTCGGCCTGGGCCATTTTCTCCTCGACCTCCTTTCTTTGGGACTCAGCAACCTTCCTTATGGCCTCGGCAGAATCGGCCTTCTCTTCGGCCTTAGTCTGGGCTTTGATTGCAGCCTCGGCTTGGTCTTCTAATTTTTTCAACTTTGACTGAAGACCTTTGTTAGTCTTTTGAAAAGAAGAGAATTCCTTCTTCATATTAACCAGCTTTTGCCGATTTTCAAAAGACTGAACAGAAAAGGAGTGAGCATGCTGGATTGCCTGAAAAAGCACAAGGCAAAAATTAGTACAAAGTTTTCTAAATACAAAACAGAAAGAGGAAAACTATCAAGAAGAAGACACTTACTTGAACGGAGCGTTGAAGCATCAACGCATAATTCTCGTACTCACTCAGCTCGGCGTTGCGATCAAGATCGCCGGGGAGGAGCATAGTTGTGCTAAGGGCTACGCCGACATTTATATCCACGGCACTATCGTTAGCCATAACTGGCTTATCCTCCAGAGTAATTTTTGGTGCCCAAGGAGCATTATTCTTTTTAGACCCCGAAGTCGTAGCGGAAGAAGACCTCGGTCTTTTGGATTTTGGGGACTCGGATGGCTGGGCTTCGGAGCACCTCTTCCCAGCAGAGGGTTGAGGTTTGTCACTCTCAGCCAACTTTGATTTAGGCAAAGCATCCTCAGGCTCAGTCTGAGTAACTTTAGCCTTTGGTTGGGCCTTCTTAATTCTTTTTGGCTTCGGTAGAGGAAGGGTTTGTGCTAGCTGCTCATCAACAGATGATGGGATGCTAGCCAAAAGGTCTTTTGCAACTGGTTTTGGGCGGCCCATCTCGGCAGTAAGGACAAGACGTTGCCGGCGTTTTTGTTCTGGTATTGGGACCAGGTATGGAGCCGAAGTTGATGGCTGATCAGCTGGATCGGATGTAGATCCTTGATCTGTTCGTGATGTGGATGCAGTCAATGGAGTTGTAGCAGAGGGTGGAGAAAGGCTTTTCTTCCTTCTTTTGGGAACGTCGGGCAAAGTTGACTTATATAATGGAATAAAATTGAGAAGCAGAGGTGCTTTCCTTTTATGAATAGGCAAGTCCAAAAGCATCTTCAAATCTTTGCTAGGACAGAAAGACTCACGAAAGCCCTTTGGTGGCTTACGAACAGCTGCAAGAATCACAAGACGTCAGAAACAGATAAGGTATTTGAGACTTTGAAAGAAAACAGGTAAATCAGAACGCTGGGCTCTTACCCTTGCCCTCTAAAATCGATCGAGGAAGAGGGAAGAGATGGTGGTCCTCGTCTGGAGCAAACTCCCAATTTTCTGAGATAATGAAATAGTCATCTCCAACCCCCTTGTTGGAGTCTGGGAGGTCGGCTACGATTTTGAATTCTGTAGACCTCGGCTTAAGGTAATAAATGTAGCCTTTTTCTTTCAAATTAAGGGCACACATGGTATAGCAGTACTGGATATCGGCTACGGTAATCCTAGCATTTTCCCGTTTAGCTAAGGCAATGATGCCATTGATCACTCGGTAGAAATTGATTGCCAGTTGCATGGGGTTCAACTTATAATAGTGAAGAATCTCGCGAAAAAGGATGTTGAATGGGAGCCGAAGTCCACACTCAGTAAAAGCTACAATGGGAAAGGGCATCGAATCATCTGTGGGCATGATAGAGTCGTTATCTCCAGCCAGCCTCAGATGGACATTGGCAGGAATGGAGAACTCTTGCCTAAAGTACTCAAGTTTGGTCGGGGTGTCTGCCCTATGTCTCCACATACCTATGACGTCGGCCTAGGTTAGAAGAGTTGGGTTTCGGAAGAAAGATGTTTTACAGAGGGTTATTGGGACCCCAGGAAAACCTAGGTATGAATTGAAGCAAGAATTTGTAAAGATTGTTTTAGTTTTTTTCTAAGGACTGACGGGTTCCACAGTCAAGTCCCAAACCTAAACCTATAAGGACGAAGATTGAAGGCACAAATCTGGAAAACAAAAAACAAAGGCGAAGTTTCCGAATCAAGAAACAGAGATGGACTATCAAAAACATGAAGAATACAAAGGGTTGAAGGCCAAGAACAGTGGCAAGACGTGCAAGAAAATTGTGAACAGTACATGTATTCAAGGCATAAGCAAAAAGTAAAATCAACGCACTCAGATGTATGATTCACAAATTAGATGTTTGAGCAAGGCAGTAATAACAAGAAATTCTAGAAAAGATCAAAAGCTGGAATACAAAGAAAACAGTTGCTTACTTGAAAATATGAAGCCGGTGTAAAGATTGCCGAAGTCAGACGACGGTCGGGGAGGCAACGAAATGGTGCAAAACACACCGGAAGCGGTGAGCGGAATAAATTTCAGAGCAAGGAAGCTTGAACAATGGCGGACTAAAGAAGAGAAAGTTAGAGAGAGAAAAAGCGAAGAGAAATCAGATGCAAAAGTGAAAAGTGAAGAAAGAGGGAAATGTTTTGTCAAAAACTTGAAACAGCGGCAAAAGAGGATAATAAATGCGCCTGGAACAACGCACACGTCAGACGGGGCACACAGAAAGAAACGTGGTTTACAGGCGCGTCGCAAACACGATCCAATGAGGATAAAACGCGTGAGTAAAATAGTTGAAAAATAATGTGTGACAGATCATGCACGCGATGGAGTTCATTAGAATTTTTTGCTCTTGAAAGAAGACATGTCGGCCTAAAATGAATGATCTCGGCTGAGGAGTTCTTGAGCCGATGTACAGGAAGAAATACTGATATAGGTTCCATCACCTCAGGATACCGAGGTAATAGAACCTAGGGGGCAGTTGTGGGGATATATTTTATGAGTACCAACACGTGGCAAGGTGACGCCGATGTGTCAGCCGAGGTGCCACGTGTCCTGGTCATTGTGCCGAGGTTATCACGGCGTTGCCGAGGTTATCTCCGAAGATATCGGAATCCGAGATAAATGGATAAGGGACAAGAGTCCTAGAATAAAGAGGAGACTTAGCCAAGATAAGGATAAAGCTCTTAGGAATTTTATCTTTATCCCTGAAGGAGTCCAAAGTAAATACTAAATAGGAATCCATAGAAGTCAGGCTTCTATTGGGATTAGGATTGAGGTAACTATAAAAGAGAGGCACCCCTGTGGGTCTAAGGTACGCAATTTATGCTTTGAGCAGTGAATTTAACACTTGATTATCTTTGAGAAATATACTGACTTGATCGTCGGAGTGCCCTCGGGTGGAAGAACCACCGCCGGAACCTTCTCTTTCTGTTACAGGTTAGCTAAAGCCATCTATTCTGCCAGTGCTCTCTAGCTGATTACTAAGCGGGCAGTGTGATCAAAAAATCACTCACACACATGTCATTCTCGTCTAGGACTCTGCACTTTCTTCTAGAATAATCGTCTTTTTCCAAATCGAATCTTCGTGCATTAAATTATTGTTTTGTCTTTTGTTAGTTTGGTCCACCCTTTGGGATAGTTCTCTTGATGACATCCCCCCACTTCCTCGGACCCCCATGCTCATATTTAATGACACTTTTCCTTGTGATGCCGATGAGTCTGTCCTTTTATGATAAGAAATTGTCCCTCTCAAATGGACCATACCTGGTGGTGGTAACAGTGGCAATTGTGGTTCTTCGTTGTGTGGTTGTACCTCATTTTTCTCACCCTCTAATTCTACTGTTGTTGTAGATGTTGATTTGATTATCATTTATGGTGTCTTTGTCATTATCACCTCATTTGGTGGTTGACTAACTATATCGGGATTGTCTATTGATTTTCTTTGGGAAAATGATAGATGAGGCAATTTTTTTTTCGTGTTATACATAAAAATGAAACAAGAGCAAATATGGAAACCATGCTTGCAATGAATAGCGATAATGATATGATCGGATGGAGTGATGGATTCTCGCCCATGAGAATTTTTCTTCCCATGATGAGATTATAAGAAGAAAAAAAACTAACTCAATCCCTCTTTCTTGATTTCTTTTGCGATAATCAGATTTTTTTTTTTGTCCCAAGAAAATTGCATGAATTGAGGAATAATAAAAGGAGAAAATCAAATGTTGAAAGGCATGGTGATGTTATTTTTAGCAATGTTGACAGTTAAGTTGGTTGATTCTTAGGAACATATACTTGAATCCAACACATCATCACTATACACCTCGCAGCTAAATAAGTTGCAATGATCAAGGCCTACATTCGTCCTGGCTAGGATTGGGCCTTGTGTTGGGTTAAGGTGAAGCCTTTTCAAAGTCCACTTTTGAGTTTATTTTACAGATTGTCCAATGTATCAAAATACCCTTATTCTCATATTTTTTATTTTCCTAAAATACCCTCATAGTTGGAAAGCGACACAATAGTTTCATTTTTTTAATTTTTTTTGGGATTGTTGGTGTGATTCTTGCATGTGTCAACCCCAACAATACTTTTGGAATTCCTAGTCCAAATATTGAATAATAGAGACAATTTCATTGTAAATTTTAAAAAAACATAGACATACAACATCAAATTGTAAATACAACAGAAAGAAGACATTTAAAGTTGTTATGCTCACATTAAACCACCAGTGTAAGGGACTCCAGTTGTAGGCAACCAGCTATTTCCAAATCCTTGCTGGCACGCTCGCATTTATGATATTTTCCTTCGTAAAGATGATTTTGGTCCTTTGTACCACCTTCGAAGCTTGTTACTAGTCCGTAATAGCTAGCATTCGCGACATCTAGTCATAATTTCATACTCATTCGAAACACTTCATTGGTGCTATTATATCATTCGAAGCACTTAGTTGATATTATTTGAAGCATTTTATTACTTGGATTAGTCATGTGCTTGGTTCGGCCCTTCAAAAATTCAAGTAAACATCATTTTTAAGGGTCATAACGTTTTCAAAATTGGATATCACGGTTAGTAGAGGCCGGTCTTCGGACCGGGCGAAAGGGGGTGCTCATAGCTGACCTTCCCCGATCGTACCCAAGCTCCCGAGCCGAGACAACTCCGGTGATGACGGACATGTGGCCTTCGGCACCGAGTCAGGGTTTCCTAAATTTCCCCATTTTAAAAATATTTAGGTGGCGACTCTGTATCTGGCAAAGCAGTCCATGTTTGGCACTACTTTTTCAAAAAAATCTGTTTCTCAAAACGATTTTCCAGATTTGGACTCTTTGGTTCAGATTAAGAACCGCGACAACAAAATCGAGTCCGAACTGTAGCATGAGGCCCACGGGCGCGTCTACAGTAGCAATTTACAAGATGAAGTTAAACCGAAGTAATGCTTAACGCTTGTTGAAATTTGTAGCAATTTACAAGCAATTCACTGTTTAGCACTTGTTAAAACTTAAGAAAAATTTACAAAGTTGAGACTAAACCAGTATATGTTTATCCTTCTTGAAATTTATAAGCAACTTGCAAGACAAGTACTTGCCGAGGTCAATCGTCAGGTGGTATAACCGAGGTGTGTCACCGCGAGAAGATTGTACAAAGAAGGAAGAATATATAAGACATGCAAAAATATTCTAAGTATAGAATCATACAAGATCAGTTAGAAGAAGACAAAGATGCAAGCACTTAGAAAAGAAAAGATGTATTAGCATTCACCAAGAAAAAGGGCACGACGGCCATACAAAACGCCTACATTCTTCCAAAAGATAAAGAAGAAACAAAATACAAGTAAGCAAAAGAAAAACATAAAGCTAAGACTCTTCTCCATCAGTTGGTTGAATTTGAAGATCAGATGCTTGTTGAGAAAACATCTCAGCAGCCTTATCCGCCGCTATCTCCGCATCAATTTCTTGCAGAGTTTCTTCAACACTCTTGTCCGCAGAGGAAATGTCGGCTGGTGCATTCTCGGGAACAACTTCTATGGGAACCTCATCACCTTCCTCATCTTGAGTCAAGTCTAGGACTTGCTCATTCTGAGGGGAGGACTTGGCCTCATCAGCATTCTTGGGTTTTCTCATTAAAGCCTCATCTTCTTCCTCATCACCATCCTCAGACTCGGATTCGCCGACGTCTTGACTCGGAGTTGAGGCTGGAGGAAATAGAAGAGGGATAAGGTCGGCATTTCTGAAGGGTGAGTCCTTGGGGACATTGAGCTTCTTTAGAAGAGACATCCAACCAAGGGTGAAACCCTTGTTGCATGCCTGCTTCACTTGAATCTCATAGGCCTCCATGACATCGGCCATTCCTTGAGCATATGCCTTTTCATCAGCTTCTTTGATTTCGGCGTCTTTGGTGACCAGGGCCTCCTGAAGCTCCTTTTCAGCCTGGGCCATTTTCTCATCGGCCTCTTTTCTCTGGGACTCAACAACCTTCCTTATGGCCTCGGTAGAATCGACCTTCTCTTCGGCCTCAGTCTGGGCTTTGATTGCAGCCTCGGCTTGGTCTTCTAATTTTTTCAACTTTGACTGAAGACCTTTGTTAGTCTTTTGAAGAGAAAAGAATTCCTTCTTCATATCAACCAGCTTTTGTCGATTTTCAAAAGACTAAACAGAAAAGGAGTGAGCATGCTGGATTGCCTGAAAAAGCACAAGGCAAAAATTAGTACAAAGTTTTCTAAATACAAAATAGAAAGAGGAAAACTACCAAGAAGAAGACACTTACTTGAACGGAGCGTTGAAGCATCAACGCATAATTCTCGTACTCACTCAACTCGGCGTTGCGATCAAGATCGCCAGGGAGAAGCAGAGCTGTGCTAAGGGCTATGCCGACATTTATATCCACGGCACTATCGTTAGCCATAACTGGCTTATCCTCCAGAGTAATTTTTGGTGCCCAATGAGCATTATTCTTTTTAGACCCCGAAGTCGTAGCGGAAGAAGACCTCAGTCTTTTGGATTTTGGGGACTCGGATGGCTGGGCTTCGGAGCACCTCTTCCCAGTAGAGGGTTGAGGTTTGTCACTCTCAGCCAACTTTGATTTAGGCAAAGCATCCTCAGACTCAGTCTGAGTAACTTTAGCCTTTGGTTGGGCCTTCTTAATTCTTTTTGGCTTCGGTGGAGGAAGGGTTTGTGCTAGCTGCTCATCAACAGATGATGGGATGCTGGCCAAAAGGTCTTTTGCAACTGGTTTTGGGCGGCCCATCTCGGCAGTAAGGACAAGACGTCGCCGACGTTTTCGTTCTGGTATTGGGACCAAGTATGGAGCCGAAGTTGATGGCTGATCAGCTGGATCGGATGTAGATCCTTGATCTGTTCGTGATGTGGATGCAGTCAATGGAGTTGTAGCAGAGGGTGGAGAAAGGCTTTTCTTCCTCCTCCTTTTAGGAACGTCGGGCAAATTGTTGAAATTTGTAGCAATTTACAAGTTGAAGTTAAACCAAAATAATGCTTAACGCTTGTTGAAATTTGTAGCAATTTACAAGTTGAAGTTAAT
>NW_021026612.1:2402724-2446854 GCF_004153795.1 Camellia sinensis
GGATTAGGATTGAGGTAACTATAAAAGAGAGGCACCCCTGTGGGTCTAAGGTACGCAATTTATGCTTTGAGCAGTGAATTTAGCACTTGATTATCTTTGAGAAATATACTGACTTGATCGTCGGAGTGCCCTCGGGTGGAAGAACCACCGCCGGAACCTTCTCTTTCTGTTACAGGTTTACTGAAGCCATCTATTCTGCCAGTGCTCTCTAGCTGATTACTAAATGGGCAGTGTGATCAGAAAATCACTCACACACATGTCATTCTTGTCTAGGACTCTGCACTTTTCTTCTAGAATAATTGTCTTTTTCCAAATCGAATCTTCGTGCATTAAATTCTTGTCTTGTCTTTTGTCAGTTTGGTCCACCCTTTGGGATAGTTCTCTTGATGACATCCCACCACTTCCTTGGGCCCTCATGCTCATATTCAATGACACTTTTCCTTGTGATGCAGATGAGTCTGTCCTATTATGATAAGAAATTGTCCCTCTCAAATGGGCCATACTTGGTGGTGAGTGGCAACTGTGGTTCTTCGTTGCGTGGTTATACCACGTTTTTCGCACCCTCTAATTCTACTATTGTTGTAGATGCTAGTTCTATTATCATTTATGGTGTCTTTGTCATTATCACCTCATTTGGTGGTTGACTAACTATATCGGGATTGTCTATTGATTTTCTTTGGGAAAATGATAGATGAGGCAATTTTTTTTTCGTGTTATACATAAAAATGAAACAAGAGCAAATATGGAAACCATGCTTGCAATGAATAGCGATAATGATATGATCGGATGGAGTGATGGATTCTCGCCCATGAGAATTTTCCTTCCCATGATGAGATTATAAGAAGAAAAAAAACTAACTCAATTCCTCTTTCTTGATTTCTTTTGCGATAATCAGATTTTTTTTTTGTCCCAAGAAAATTGCATGAATTGAGGAATAATAGAAGGAGAAAATTAAATGTTGAAAGGCATGGTGATGTTATTTTTAGCAATGTTGACAGTTAAGTTGGTTGATTCTTAGGAACATATACTTGAATCCAACACATCATCACTATACACCTCGCAGCTAAATAAGTTGCAATGATCAAGGCCTACATTCATCCTGGCTAGGATTGGGCCTTGTGTTGGGTTAAGGTGAAGCCTTTTCAAAGTCCACTTTTGAGTTTATTTTACAGATTGTCCAATGTATCGAAATACCCTTATTCTCATATTTTTTATTTTCCTAAAATACCCTCATACTTGGAAAGCGACACAATAGTTTCATTTTTTTAATTTTTTTTTAATTTTTTTTGGGATTGTTGGTGTGATTCTTGCATGTGTCAACCCCAACAATACTTTTGGAATTCCTAGTCCAAATATTGAATAATAGAGACAATTTCATTGTAAATTTTAAAAAAACATAGACATACAACATCAAATTGTAAATACAAATTAACAGAAAGAAGACATTTAAAGTTGTTATGCTCACATTAAACCACCAGTGTAAGGGACTCCAGTTGTAGGCAACCAGCTATTTCCAGATATGAAGTTGGAGACAGTGAAGTTAACCGCATTTGTCACATTTATCACATGGTAACCAGGCCAAGTAACCCTGTTGGCAGTACTTGATCCTGGTCCTCTATTATTGTATTCTGCATAATACAACGTATCTAGTGCAAAAGTTCCGGACCACATAGCCCAACCAGCTGGATTAATCAAGCTATCCAAGAAGGATTGCATATAAACAGTTCTCGAGTATAGTTTCCACGGCCTGCCCAAGTATGTTTGTGTAGTGCCATTGTTCGCTGCCAAGTCAGGGGCAGCTGTAATGGTACAATTCTGTATTGAAGTACCGGTATTCTGGTTTATATCTGTCCTTCCTTGTGCGGTGATTGTGTTAAATTGGCCTAGTATGGGAAGTCGAGGATACACATTGCAGTTTTGGAAAACCACAGCTGCATTTCCAAATATGAAGTCTACTGTGCCATAGATATCACATTCCCTATAGAATTGCCTAAGTGAATGAGTGTACAAGGTGTCTTGGTAGCCTTCAAAGCTACACTTGTAGAAGGTGGACAAATCAGCATCATTTCGAAGTGCCACTGCTTGCTGCTTTATGGCTCCTGCTGTGTTTCGAATGGTTATGTTTATTGCTACAAATCTTGGTCCAACTACCGCTGCAATTGAAGTATTCATTGAGAATGTAAGATTAGTTAATTTTGAATTGTTTTAATGTAATTGAATAGATTTGATTTATGGTAAACCTGAACATGTGTAATGGTAGATCATTAATTACAGGTCTTGGATTCTTAATCAGGAAACAAGTAGGCCAAATTTTATCTGTTTCAATATCTCTTGTTGTCTTAAAATACTGAAAATTATTAAATTATATATGAATCTTGAGGCCTAATCTAATGATGATAAATGTTTTGAATAGAAAAATAGAGGGATTGGGAAAAGAAGTTCTCGTGTCCATATAAGGGTTTTTTTGACTATATTTGACCCATAGGTGCTAAACTACACTATAGCTTTAAATCACAAGGGAGTAAAATAGATTTGAAAAAATTAAAAATAAATAAATAAATCCTAGGGTTTGACTCTTATAAGAACCCCAAATTTTTTATTTTATTAATTTAAATCTTAATCTTTTAATTTGTTTTTAATATAAACTATCTGCTTATTTTTGTTAAGAAAAACTGTCGAAAAATAATATTTTAGTCATTATACTCAATGAAAAATGATATTTTCAATATTTTATGTGCACTTATATTTAATTTAATAGCCAAAATATATATTTTTTCATCGATTTTACTTAACAAAAATAGACAAATAGTTTAGATTGAAAACAAATCAAAAAATTAAGATTTAAATTGATAAACTTTAAAAACCTTACCTTAGGTATTTTTTTATTTATATTTTCCCAATAAATTTTTCCCTTATATATAATTATTTATAAATGATGAGAACAAAAAGATGTAAAATGTAAAATAAATAGGTAATATTAAATGTTAATTTTATAACATTTTTACATTTAAGAAAATTAAATTAGGATTAGTTGGCGAAAATTCAATTCCTATGAGGCCATATGTCATTTACTCCAAGTTTTAAATTATTATTATTATTTTGTGAGAATGACACTAGTTGAAAAGTCACCAGAAAGTCATTGGCTACGGTGATAGTTGGTAGCAATGAACTAGATGGATAAAAGATATTGAACAGATATGTGACATGCGTACATATAGAGATAAATTGGAATAAATGTTGCACAGATAGGTTACATGTGTATAAAAAATAAGATATTTGAACAGATAGATAGATAGGTATGTTTTGAACAAATGTGTCTTTTTGGACAAATAATGTCATTTTAGTTTAAAAGGATTTAAACTTGGGCCTATTGACCTAAGAGTTTCAGAAATAGACTTCCGGTGTTCATTAAATTATATATATATATATATATGTATGTATGTACGTAAATTAAGATATTTTGATAAATCTAATTATATATAATATGTATTTTTAATTTAAAATGTTATTAAATAAAAAGTTTAGGTTAAAAAGTAAAACAACATTAGTTTCATAAATTTACATCTATAACTAAGCAAAAAAAAAAATTAAAACATAACGCAAAACTAATTTAGGAAATTAGAGTTTCTTAAACATTTGTCTATTTTCATTAAATAAAACAGACGAAAAAAATATTTTAATTATAAAACTCAATATAAATATATATATAAAATGTCTATAATATCTATTTTCTTTGCGTGGAATCTAAATGATAAAGATCTAAGCTTACCAACTGTTGCAGAACTATATGTAGTCCACCCATCAGCCACGCTATGGTTCCCCGTGATTATAGTCTTGTTAATGCCGTCTCCGACTATCATCAAGTACTGTTTGTTCTTTGCAATCGAAACATACTCTTCATATACTCCTCCAACTACATAAATCATAAAGTATCCCGTGTTAGCAGCAGTGTTGTTTGGAGCCGCAGCCACCGCATCACTAATAGTCGTGAAATTCCCACTTCCATCCTTGTTCACAATCACCATAATGTTCACCTTCACTTGACCGCCCCCGCTTGTTTGCAATAACTTTCTTCCACTCACCGACTCATAAACCTTCCGGTGTTGGTTCGACATTTTCAGACCCAAATGACCATTTTTGGAAAACATTGACTCTCTTTCTGCTAGCCACCTGCCTTTTCTTGTTTTAGGAACGTAACCGTACTTAAACAGCGCAAGAGATACGCTGTACAGCTTGTTTCCATTGTCGAAAGAACTTAAAAAGTTGTTTTGAATGCTAGAAGATGGAGTTGTGGCTTGAAGCCCATCCGAACATGTTTGATGGTTGGTTATAATGGCACTAAGCAAGGTATGTGTATCATCAGCTTGTGAACTTTGGAGTGTATCTGTAGAATCGATGGATTGAATAGTGGTCGACAAGAAATCCATGTTTAAGCCGAGGAGGGACTGGCAATCTTTGAGAGCATGAATGGTGGGTTGAGAGAGCCCATTTGGGAGTGTGAGGTAGCTATTGACCAATGAAAGGAAATTACTGGTTGTTTCTAGGGAATGGCGAATGGAAAACCGGGTGTAGTCATATATAGTGGAAGATTGGTTGTTTGGTAACATGGATTGGCAGAAAAAACGGTAAGGGGTGGAATTGCAAACGGCATCCGGTGAGCTAGAGATTTTTGCGAGGGATGGAGAGAAGAAATGGAGGGCGAGAAAGAGAGACAGAAAGCAAATAGTAGAATGCATTGAAGCCATGTTTGTGATAGTTTAGTTTTGCTGTGGCAATCTATTGTGGGATGGACTATATATATACTACTACGAGTATTTATATGCAAAACCATTTGAATTTAAATATGTGGAGTCAACTTCTATGTCTGCTAACAAGCATGTTGATGTTGATATGCCTGTTATAATTTGTTTTTTTTGTTATTCCACAATGAAGTTGGCAAGGAAATTAGTGTCTGTTGTAAGTTGGGGTCTAAACTAGACCAGATCAACCCAATCACCATGACTCTTACAAAACATTATGCAATAATTTAACTTCAATCAATAAAATAATAATGATTAATTGAAACAACTTTGTAAAACACTACAAGAAAATGGCCCAAATAACATGGAACTTTTTGCGACGGTATAGGTGCCGTTGCCAAAAATGGTCTTTTGTGACGACTTTTTCAAACCATTGCCAAAAATGGCCTTTTGTGATGGTGGTGACCCTATCGCTAATGAATATACAAGAAAAATACAGAAACATTTACAACACTTGGTGTACCGTGGCAAAAAAAAAAAAAAAATTGAGATGGGAAACATTTACTGTCGCAAATAGTGGACAAGTTGTGACGGCAAAAGTCCATCGCAAACAAACTCTTGTTAAAACGACGTCGTAAATAGTAATGAAATTTTTTCTCTCCTGCTCCTTTTAGCCTATTCACGGTCAAGTTTTTCCCAAAATTCCTAACCTTTCTAAACCAACATCCCCAAAACCATTTTGAAGCAAAATCCCCAAAACCCTTGAGCCAAAATTCGACGACGGTGAACGACGATGACGGCTAGTAGCGAGTGACGACGGTGAATGACGACGGCTAACAACAAGTGACAACGGTGAACGACGACGACGAGCAGCAGCGAGTGATGGCTAACAGCGAACAACGACTAGCAACGAGTGACAACGTCGAGGAGCAGTAAGTCTCAATCGCGCCTCTCTCACTCACTCAGCGAGTGATGACATTTGTATGCCTCCCCTCTCTCTCTCTCGCTGTGGATTTCTTCAAATTTCTCCCTGAATGATCTTGTAAATAGTTTATATTCATCTTGTAAATAGTTTAAAAATGGCGACACAGGACGAATTCATGGGTGATTTTCACTTCAGATTATTTGGGAAAATTACTTCTGAAAAATAGCCTAATTTTTTTTTTTACGAATACATGATAAAATTTATGATTTTATTTTTTAATGTTTATAAAATTTATTCATTTTGAATAAATTTTTTGGACAAATTTTCTTCAAATTTAAAATTTGAAAAGGATCTAGTGGACTCCGACTACCCAAACAGATTTAGTCCAATGGTGAGGTAACACATAAGCATATTTGGCCCAAAATCACTGTACATAGTCACTCCTTTTTTGGTCACAAGAAACTTCAAGATTGAATATTAAACCAGATATCATATGTATGGTTTGGCCACTTACTTTTTTTTTGTGACAACGGTGAACGACGACGACGAGCAGCAGCGAGTGATGGCTAACAGCGAACAACGACTAGCAACGAGTGACAACGTCGAGGAGCAGTAAGTCTCAATCGCGCCTCTCTCACTCACTCAGCGAGTGATGACATTTGTATGCCTCCCCTCTCTCTCTCTCGCTGTGGATTTCTTCAAATTTCTCCCTGAATGATCTTGTAAATAGTTTATATTCATCTTGTAAATAGTTTAAAAATGGCGACACAGGACGAATTCATGGGTGATTTTCAATTCAGATTATTTGGGAAAATTACTTCTGAAAAATAGCCTAAATTTTTTTTACGAACACATGATAAAATTTATGATTTTATTTTTTAATGTTTATAAAATTTATTCATTTTGAATAAATTTTTTGAACAAATTTTCTTCAAATTTAAAATTTGAAAAGGATCTAGTGGACTCCGACTACCCAAACAGATTTAGTCCAATGGTGAGGTGACACATAAGCATATTTGGCCCAAAATCACTGTGCATAGTCACTCCTTTTTTGGTCACAAGAAACTTCAAGATTGAATATTAAACCAGATATCATATGTATGGTTTGGCCACTTACTTTTTTTTTTTTTTTTTTTTTTTTGAAGATGGTAATGTTCCATCATGTTTTGCTCACTGATCTTTATGTGTCCAGTATCAAAGGAGGACCATAATTATCAAGCCACTAGACTTCACTTTGAGATTCTTGTCAAGCGATATGAAAATCCAATTATCATATTGACTTTGATAAAGGTAGGCTTTTGTGCATTAACTGATAAACGACGTAGTATTTTAATGATGCTCAATATGTTTATGTTCATCAGAATCTGATTTGAGTCTTCAGCCTTCTTTTACTTTGTCTTTTGTACTGGTTTATGTTTAAAAGACTCGTGAGAAGAAGCCCAGAGAATCTATTCTGTATGTTGAGTCTGCCAAGGCTATTTCTTTCATTAATAAAGATTTAATGGAGGAGAATCACTTGAAGTTCCTTCACTTGGACCCGAACAAATACTCTAAAAAGTACATAGGCTTCTCCTTTCTTATGTTCAATTTCGATACTATGTAAAACATATCATTGACACGAATGTCACCTAATTCTTTTTTCCAACAACACAATAGATGTGCTGTCGCTTTTAGGCAAAGTGGTTGGATATGCATTAAACTTAACTGGCTTCTTCTATTGTCAAATAGTACCAACTTCAGGCACCAAGGGATTGCTAAATTGGTCATATTTTGAGTAAGTTTAAATAAAGACAACTTCATTTATGGCATGCTTCTCTCTTTTCTTTTCTTTCTTTTTCTTCTTTTTATTTTTATATTTTAATCTTTTCTATAATGCGTATATTACTCTCTGAACATCTAACATGTTTGCCATACCATTTAACAAGTTGATGTCCATCATTTTTTTACATAGCATCTTGCTGGTTTAATCTTTGCCTGGCTGGTTTAACCCTAGGTTATGACTTTGGCAGATTGAGTAATTTTCCTTTTTGTGAGCATTTTTTTCAATTAAATAAATTTTCTTCCATTTAACATTATCAATGATGATGATCAATATTAGTTACAGAAGGGAGTCTAAATTCAGCAACTCAAACTTGGTAGAGCTTCGATAGGCGGTGGGCATGTTGTTCCATTCCTTAGGTTTTTCTGTGTTCGTCCTTAAACTGAGCAAAATCTGTGCAAATAGTACCCTGTTCAATATATTAATATGTCAAAGATATAATTTGAAGATCCAAAAACCTGTTGCTTCATACAACACTCATTTGGATTTTAAAAACTTTAATTTGTTTATTCAAAACCATTGCTTTGAAACTTCTAAATGGAGGGAAAAGAAAAGGAAGAAAAAATGAGATAATTGCTTTGGTGGTGAATTCTTGTGTAATGGTGGTGAAAGTGAGGAATGGTTTGACTCCATTGTTGTTTTTTAGCTTGTAATTTTTTCCACAAAAAAGAGATGGTTTCACGTGCCAATTTTAGAGAAAATTGAACAAGAAAGAAGAAGAAGAAGAAGAAGAAGAAAGACTTTTGGTTGTTAGGTTCTCAGAATGATGACCATTGACCCAATTTCACTTCATTTCACAATATGAAAGCAGAACTAGTTGTCTGTCATACCCATTTTTTGAAAAAATTTTCTTGTTCCTTCTAAGTTTGAAATGGAATATCCATACTTTTAATAGGCTTTGTTTGGTTTGGTTTGCTTCTATTTCTTTTTTTTGTCACCGGCATAGAAAGGGAAAGAATTCTTAACAAGTTGGGTCTTGAATGACGTTTTTTTTTTTTTTTGGATCTTGTTTTGATAGAGTTTGCACTAATTTTATAACTGGACATATTATTCTCTGTGCTGAGGTCTATTTTTGTTTTTTGTTATGGTTTTGCTCGATTTGAATGATTTTGATTTGAAAAACTTATGTGAGACTAATGTTTTAAGATGATTTTTTTTTTCAAATTAATCATGTAAAAACAAATTTGTAGGAGTATTATGCCAGAATTTTTTACATTTTGTCCCACCAACCTTCATTCTCCCTATATTTTAGTTCATTGTATTTTATTTTTTTTCCTCCTAAGGAATCCTTTAAGAAAATAGTTGAGAAAATGGATTACTTTGAATAGCTAAATTCATTGCTATAGAATGGAAGTGTACTACTTGTTTTGCGAGATGAGAGTGCAATTAATTTTGTCTGCATTTTTTTTTCCTTGACTCTTAAAGCCTATGATGTTTTGTGCACCTCTTGATGTTCTAGACATGTTGAATTAGTGATGGAATACTTGGCATTTTGCAGCATTTTTATGTCCCACGTGTTGTTATATAAGTATTTAATTTATTTTATGTTCTCAATGTAAACTTCAAAGTCCAGTACACTTTCTTTTGATATGATTGCTTCAATCTGTTATCAGGTTATTGGTTCTCCCACCCAAATTGCTAAATAATTGAATGGGATAAGACCACTTATCTATTTGAGAGAAATTGGACGAATAGGTATCATGATGAATGAATATGTACGTATTAATTTTTGTGGATGTGTGTAGAAGAGATATTTGAGGGAAGTACAGAGGATAGATAAGAGTTGGGTTGACTTGCCAAATAGGATGTCGAGGGAATACATTAATGGGATTGATCAATTCCTTGTGTTTGCCTACACCAATAGGGATGAAGGCTCGATGATTAGTTGTCCGTATAGGAAATGTGATAATCGATACCATCTTGTACGAGAGGGTGTGCAGGAGAATCTGATTTTGAATGGTTTTTTTAAAAAGTACAAACATTGGATTAATCATAGGGAATATTACGTATCTGTGCATGGTAATCAAGAGAATAAAACATTGGTTAATTTAGACATTGAGGATGATATTATTGGAATGATACAAGGGGCTATGGGAAATCCACATGCTGATACAAGTGTTGAGGGTAATGAACCACAAACGCCTAATCCCCATGCATCTTAATCCCAGCTCGGTCCAAATGTAGAGACTGCGAAGTATTTCAAACTTCTTCAAGATGCACAAAGTGAATTGTATTCGGGTTGTCAAAAGTTCACATCTTTGTCATTCATTATTCGACTTCTACATCTGAAGGTGCTTAATCAATGGACAGACAAGTCTGTTGACATGTTGCTTAAGTTATTGAATGAGGTGTTCTCGTTGGGTGTGAAACTCCCGAACTCATATTATAAAGGTTAAAAGGTCATAACAGGTTTGGGCTTCACGTATGAGACGTGGGATGCATGTCCCAATAGTTGCATGTTGTTTCAAAACGAGGATGCCAATCTTGATAAATGTGTCATATGCAACAGTTTTAGATGGAAATCAAATGGTGATAGTGGTTCAAATGGTCCTAACAAAGTGGCAAACGAATAGCTGCAAAACAGATGAGGTATTTTTCTTTAAAGCCAATGCAGAGGTTGTTTATGTCATCCAAGACGGCTAAGTTAATGAGATGGCATGCAGAGGAACGAACTGATGACAGTGTCTTTAGGCATTTTTCTAACTTCTTTGCATGGAAAGATTTTGACCGTCAGAATATTGACTTTAGTAATGATTGTCGAAGTATAAGGCTTGGCTTAGCATCTGATGGTTTTGCCGCCATGGATGTGCATGAAGCAACCATTTCTACTTTTATCCGTGCTTATTGATGGCCCGAAAGGACCTGGTGACAAGATTGATGTATATATACAACCGTTGATTGAAGAGTTAAAAGAACTATGAAATGACGGTGTCTCCACATTTGATGCATCAACAAATCAAATGTTCCAAATGCATGGAGCTTTACTGTGGACAATTAGTGATTTTCCTGCATAGGCAAACTTGTCAAGATGGAGCACTAAAGGCGAATATGCATGTACTTGTTACAATAATAAAACCACATCGTGTTGGTTGAAGCATAGTAGGAAACAATTATACTTGGGTCATCGTAGATTTTTACCTAGTGGCTATAAATTCCGAAAGGATAAAGTATCATTTGATGGTAGTCGGGAATTCAGACTCAAACCAAAATTGTTGTCTAGAATTGAGATGCTACTACAATTAGAATCTGAGGGTATTTTAACCCAATACAAGATGGATGACCTTAAGGAGAGGCATAGGAGACAAGTAGAGAAGGAGAAAGCTAGACATCGCACCCATAACTAAAAGAAAAAGAGTATCTTTCATGAACTGCCATATTGGGAGCACAATCTAATAAGACACAACCTCGATGTGATGCATATAGAGAAGAATGTTTATGACAATGTGTTGTGGACAATATTAGGGGTTGCATGAAAATTAAAGGATGGTGTTAATGCTCGGCGTGATTTACAAGAAATGAATATTAGAAAACCCCTACATTTGTAGTTAAATGGGTCAAATAAAGCTTTTTTACCACCAGCACAATTCACGATGACCAAGGACGAGAAAGATTTGTTCTTGAAAGTGTTGAAGGAAGTTAGAGTTCCTGACGGGTATTCATCCAATATATAGCGTCGCGTACGCTTAACTCACAGAATAGAAGTATTAGGGGTCTTAAGAGCCACGATAGTCATATTCTGATACAACAACTTATTCCATTGGCTATTCGAAGATTCTTACCGAAGAATGTAATTGAACCCTTGATTGAATTGAGCAATTTCTTTACACAATTGTGTTCCAAAGTGAATCGTGCGACGGATTTGTAATATATTCAAGATCGTATCGCCATAACACTTTGTCATCTAGAGAAAATATTTCCTCCGACTTTTTTTGATATAATGGAGCACTTGCCTGTACACCTAGCTGACGAAGCATTATTGGCTAGAGTGATTTAGTTTCGATGGATCTATCCAATTAAGAGGTATTTTATTACTTTGAAGCAATATGTACATAATAGAGCTCATCTAGAAGGTTCAATTGTTAAAGGATATCTTATAAAAGAATGAATGAATTTTTGTGCACAATATCTCAATGATGTGGAAACCAAATCTAGTCAACTGGTGAGGAACTACAGTGGTGATGATAATCTGGGTCATATTGTTGCTGAAAACACAAGCTTTTATCTTGATAATACTTCTTGGGTACAAGCTCATTGGTATATCTTATTAAATACAAGCGCGATTCAACCATTCATAAAGTAGGTTATGTCACTCAATCAATATTTTATTATGTTCTATTGAATTTTGAACAAAAAATTTCGCTCATTGATAAATTTTCAATCTACACAACAAACACATTGAAGTACTTAAGGTCAAAATGCCTCGTTATTTGGTTCAAGGAACATGTATGTATTTAAATTTACAGATTCTAGTTACCTAAGTCGAACTACATTTTTAATTTAAAATTTTTGTTTTAAATAGGTCCAAACTTTGCAAAGGACTAGTGATGTCACATTTTCTGAAGAGATTATTGTATTGGCAAATGGTCCTCATAACCTGGCAAAGAGGTTCAACGAGTATATAATGAATGGGTTTCACTATAGAGTAAAGGCCATGGATGACCGTCGAGCCACACAAAATTGTGGTGTAGCTTGGAAGGAAGATGCCATAAGTTATGCTAGTCGGAAAGACAAGAATCCTCATGTGGGGTCTGTGTACTATTATGGACAATTGATAGATATTGTTAAGATTCGATAATCCAATGAGAAGAAGCATGTGTTGTTTAAGTGTGATTGGATTGACAACATTCACGGGAAGAAAGAAGATGTCTTTAACTTCACGTTGGTCAACTTCAATCATTTGTTGTACCGAGATGATCGAATTACCAATGAACCTTTCATCTTGGCATCCCAAGCAGAGCAAGTTTCGTATGTTACAAACCTGTAAGAACCAGACTGGCAAGTGGTGGTGAAGATGTCTCAAAGAGGTTTATTTGATATGAATTCGACTGATCCAGAAATCGAGCCATATGTGAGCCAACAATTGGAAGAAAACATACTGCTCCATGATGAAGAAGTTGGTTGGGTGAGGGAAGCCACAGAAAGAGAAACACTTAATGTTGAAATAGGCTGATATTTAATAAACATCAATAATTGAATTAAGGTCAAGGTTGTAGTTACTCATTAGTGTCTTAATTTACTTTGTCTTTGTAATTGTATTAGTTCAATTAATGTCATATTATAGTTGATTCAAAACCATTCTCTATGTTTCTAATGTCAATTAATTTCATATTGCTTACAGATTATTATGGCAAAGAAGAAGAAGCTTGATCATCCCCTACGTATGATGTTCGATGAGGTACGTAAGAGGACATTAGTTGCACCACCATCATAGGAGGCATCACATCCACCACCATCAAAGGGGCCATTAGTGCCTCCACCATTTGACCAGCCACCGCAGTGACCACCATTAGTGGCACCACCATTAGAGGAGGCATCACAACAAACACCATTAGAGGGGCCATTAGTGCCACTGCATCGACCACCATTAGTGGCACCACAACAACTATCATCCCGACTAGAGTTGCTATCTTCAAAGCCAACCACAGGTATATAAATTTGCTTTGATTTGTATGAAAATTATTTAAATATATATTTATTTATTATCATTATATATAACTTGTTTATTCTCATTGTATCTTCCAGACCCTTCGACTTTTTCATAGCCCACTCAGGTATAAGAATTCGATTTATATTAACATTATTTAAATTTGCATTTCTTTATTATCATTGTATATTGTTTATTCTTATTGTATCTCACAGGTCATGTTAGTTCTTCGTCAACCTCGACTAGGCGTGGTAGAGGATGTGCCAAGGGCATTAGGGAGTGGGGTACAAGTACAAAGTTAAACATACAATTTGACGAAAATTGCTGCCCAATAGGGGATAATGTGTCTACGTTGACTACTCAACTTGGTATTATTGTGCGCAATGGTAACATTGTTCCTTTTACTTTTCTTGACTGGACCACTATGCTTGACGATATTCTTGACACTATCTGGAATGATGTAAAAGTAAAAGTATATTTTTGTCCATTGGTTTTATTATTCCAAAATTGTGTTATTATTATTTAAACTTTTAAATTGTGTTTTGTAGGACAATTTGAATGTATGTCCAGAGGAGTATAAAGGCAATTTTAAAGGTAAAGCTAGTTCCCTAAGAAACATAGAATTCAAGGTGTTGATGCCTCAAAATCACTAAACGGTGTCGAATTAAAACGAAACCTGGCGCACACCGCCGTCTAGGCATGAGAGACTTGTGGGAGAATATAAGACTCGACTCGGGTTCTGGGTTTGTGAGTTAGAGCTGGATTTCAGTCTAGCCTAACTAGTTCCTTAAGAAACATAGAATTCGAGTGTTGACAACCCAAAATCACAAAACGTGGTCGGATTAGCACGAAACCTGGCACACATGACCGCCTAGGCACGAGAGACTTGTGAAAGAAGACTCAACTCAACTCGGGTTCCCGATTTGGGTGTTAGAGCCAGATTTTGATCTAGGGAAACTAGTTCCTAAAAAAACTTAGAAGTCGAGGTGTTGACGTGCCAAAATCACCAAACGGAGTTGTATTAGCATGAAACTTGGCACACATGAATACCTTATCATGAGAGACTTGTGGGAGAAGATGGGACTCAACTCGGGTTCCTAGTTGGGGAGTTAGAGATGGATTTCGATCTAGGCAAACTAGTTCCTCAAGAAACTTAGAATTCGAGGTGCTGACACCCCAAAATCACCAAACGGAGTAGGATTAGCACGAAACTTGGCACACACGATCACCTAGGCACAAGAGACTTGTGGGAGAAGGCAAAACTCAACTCGAATTTTTGGTTTGGGAGTTAGAGCTGGATTTTGGTCTAGGCAAATGAATTCCTTTATAACTTAGAATTCGAGGTGTTGACGCCCCAAAATCACCAAACGACGTCAGATTAGCATGAAACTTGGTACACATGACAGCCTTGGGATGACAAACTAGTAGAAGAAGACGGGACTCAAATTGGGTTCCCGGTTTGGGAGTTAGAGCCAGATTTTGGTCTAGGCAAACTAGTTCCTTAAAAAACTTAGAATTCGAGACGTTGACGCTCCAAAATCATCAACTGGCGTCGGATTAGCACGAAACTTGACACACACGACCGCCTTGGCACGAGAGACTTGTAGGAGAACACGGGACTCGGTTGGCGTTCCTGGTTTGGGAGTTAGAGCCGAATTTCGGTCTAGGCAAACTAGTTCCTTAAGAAACTTAGAATTCGAGGTGTTGAAGCCCCAAAATCACTAAACGACGTCAGATTAGCACGAAACTTGGCACAGAAGACCGCCTAGGCACGAGAGACTTGTGGCAGATGATATGACTCGACTTAGGTTCCCAGTTTGGGAGTTAGAGCTAGATTTCGATCTAGGCAAACTAATTCCTTAAGTAACTTAGAATTCGAGGTGCTGATGCCCCAAAATCACCAAACGGCATCAGATTAAGAAAAAATTTGGCACACACGACCGCCTAGGCACGAGAGACTTGTGAGAGAAGATGAGACTCGACTTGGTCCCCGGTTTGGGAGTTAGAGCCAGATTTTGGTCTAGGCAAACTAGTTCCTTAAGAAACTTAGGCCTTGTTTGGTTTGTTTTCCAGAAAAATTTTTGGGAAAAATTCTCTACAAACAAATTTTCAAGAGTAATCAAACCAAACAATTTTTTCCCAAAAAAATCTCAAAATTTTGTTTGGTTATCTACTTTCCAAAATCACTCTATCTCTCACACACATCAAATCAATCACTTTTTTTAAAACTCTCTCTCTAAAACAATTTTCCAAAACCATTTCTGAAAAAAGCCAAACCAAACAACTTTTCATATTATTTATCTCAAAAATTACTCTACAAACACAAACCAAACACACCATTAGAATTCGAGGTGTTAAAGCCCCAAATCACCAAACAACATCGTATTATCCCGAAACTTGGCAAACAAGACGCCTAGCCATGAGAGACTTGTGGGAGAAGACGGGACATGACTGGGGTTCCCAGATTGGTTGTTAGAGCTGGATTTTGGTCTAGGAAAACTTGTTCCTTAAGAAACTTGGAATTCGAGGTGTTGACGCCCCGAAATCAGCAAACGGCGTCGAATTAGCACGAAACATGGCACACAAGACCACCTAGGCATGAGAGACTTGTGGGAGAAGACGAGACTCGACTTGGGTTCCTGGATTGGGAGTTAGAGCCAGATTTCGGTCTAGGCAAACTAGTTCCTTAAGAAACTTAGAATTCGAGGTGTTGATGCCCCAAAATCACCAAACAACGTCGTATTAGCCCGAAACTTGGCAAACAAGACAACCTAGGCACGAGAGAGTTGTGGGAGAAGGCAGAACTTGACTCGGGTTCCCGGTTTGGGAGTTAGAGCAGGATTTTAGTCTAGGCAAACTAGTTCCTTAAGAAAACTTTGAATTCGAGGTGTTGACGTCCCAAAATAGCAAACGGCGTCAGATTAACACGAAACTTGGCACACATGACTGCTTAGACACGAGAGACTTATGGGAGAAAACGGTACTCGATTTGGGTTCCCGGTTTGGGAGTTAGAGCCGGATTTTAGTTTTGGCAAACTAGTTCCTTAAGAAACTTAGAATTTGAGGTGTTGAAGGCCCAAAATCACCAAACGGTGTTAGATTAGCACAAAACTCGTCACACACGACTGCCAAAGCACGAGAGACTTATGGGAGAAAACGAGACTTAACTCGGGTTCCCGATTTGGGAGTTAGAGCCGGACTTTGGTCTCGGCGAACTAGTTCCTTATGAGGCTTTGAATTCGACGTGTTGACGCTCCAAAATCACTAAACGGCGTCGGACTAGCACAAAACTTGGCACACACGACTGCCTTGGCATGGGAGACTTGTGGGAAAGATGGGACTTGACCCGGGTTACCGGTTTGGAAATTAGAGCAGGATTTTGGTCTAGGCAAACTAGTTCCTTAGGAAACTTATAATTCGTGGTGTTGACGTCCCAAAATTAGCAAAAGGTGTCAAATTAGCACAAAAATTGGCACAAACAACCGTCTAGGCACGAGAGACTTGTGGGAAAAGACGGGACTCAATCGGGTTCCCGATTACGGAGTTAGAGCGGGATTTCGGTCTGGGCAAACTAGTTCCTTAAGAAACTTATAATTCGAGGTGTTGACACCCCAAAATCACCAAACGACATCGTATTAGCACGAAACTTGGCAAACAAGACTACCTAGGCATGAGAGACTTGCAGGAGAATACGGGACTTGACTCGGGTTTCCGGTTTGGCAGTTACAGTCGGATTTTGGTCTAGGCAAACTAGTTCCTTAAAAAACTTAGAATTTGAGGTTTTGACGCCCCAAAATCCCCAAATGACGTTGGATTAGCACCAAACATGGCACACACAACCACCTAGGCACGAGAGACTTGTGGGAGAAGACGAGACTCGAATCGAGTTCCCTGTGTGACAGTTAGAGCCGGGTTTTGGTCTAGGCAAACTAGTTCCTTAAGAAACTTAGAATTCAAGGTGTTAACGCCCTAAAATCACCAAATGGCATCGGATTAGCACGAAACTTGGCAGACACGACTGCCTTGGCACGAGAGACTTGTGGGCGAAGACGAGACTCGACTGGTATTCCCGGTTTTGGAGTTAAAGCCAGATTTGGGTCCAGGCAAACTAGTTCCTTTAGAAACTTGGAATTCGAGGTGTTGACGACCCAAAATCACCAAATGGCATCGGATTAGCACGAAACTTGGCACACACGACCGGCAAGGCATGAGGGACTTGTGGGAGAGGATGGCACTTGACTCTAGTTCCCGGTTTGGAAGTAAGAATTGAATTTCGATCTAGGCAAACTAGTTCTTTAAGAAACTTAGAATTCGACGGCTTCGGATTAGCACGAAAATTGGCACACACGACCGCCTAGGCATGAGAGACTTGTGGGAGAAGACAGGACTCAAATCAGGTTCCCGTGTTTCAGAGTTAGAGTCGAATTTCGGTCTAGGCAAACTAATTCCTTAAGAAACTTAGAATTGTAGGTGTTGACGCTCCAAAATCTCCAAACGGTGTCGAATTAGCATGAAACTTGGCACACACAACCGCCTTGGAACAGGAGAGTTGTGGGACAAGACGGGACTCGACTTGAGTTCCCGGTTTGGGAGTTAGAGCCTGATTTTGGTTGAGGCAAACTAGTTCCTTAAGAAACTTAAAATTTGAGGTGTTGACGCCCCAAAATCACCAAACGGCATCGGAGTAGCACAAAACTTGGCACACACGACTGCCTAGGCACAAGAGACTTGTGGGAAAAGATTGGACTCGAATCGGGTTCCCAGTTTAGGAGTTAGAGTCAGATTTTGATCCAGGCAAACTAGTTGCTTAAGAAACTTATAATTCGAGGTGTTGATTCTCCAAAATGACAAAACGACATCGAATTAGCACGAAACTTGGCACACGCTACTGCTTTAGCACGAGAGAGTTGTGGGAGAAGACATGACTCGACTCGGGTTTCCTGTTTGGGAGTTAAAGCTGAATTTCGATCTAGGCAAACTAGTTCCTTAAGAAACTTAAGATTCGAGGTGTTGATGCCCCGAAATCACAAAAAGGCATCAAATTAGCACAAAACTTGGCTCACACGACCACCTTGGCACGAGAGACTTATGGGAGAAGACGGGACTCAACTTAGGTTCCTAGTTTGGGAGTTAGATCCAGATTTCGGTCTAGGCAAATTAGTTCCTTAAGAAACTTAGAATTCAAGGAATTCAAGGTGTTAACACCCCAAAATCACCAAATGGCGTCGGATTAGCATGAAACTTGGCACACACGATTGCCTTGGTACGAGAGACTTGTAGGAGAAGACGGGACTCAAATCGGGTTCCCAGTTTAGTAGTTAGAGCTAGATTTTGGTCTAGGCAAAATTATTTACTTAATTATCTTTGTAATTGTATAGTAGTTAGATTTTTATGTTTTTTTTGTAATTAACATATTAACACATAATTATATTGTAATTAATTATTTTTGTTTTTTGTTTTCAAATATTTCCCGAGTAGGAGTTTGCTTCTTGTGGAATGCATGCCTGTGAAGAATGCGACTAACTTTTGTTTTTGTTACCCACGGAGAATGATGAGGAAAATTTTTGTTTTTCGTTTATGTTATTTTGAATTGTGTACAACATTTTGTATTTAAACATTATATATGTATTATGGAACATTATGTAGTGCGGTAATTTTGTTGATGTGTACTTATGAATGTAAGAATATTTTTATTATGGAGAAATTATTTTTTCTATACAGGAATTTTTATATTATTATTTCAATTTCTTTTTCATTTAATACAGGTAATTTGAATATTTTTAAAAATTTCATTGCAGATATTTTTATTTTATTTTATTTTATTTTATTTATTTTTTTATTTTTTGCGACGGCACCACACCATCGCAAAAAACATTAGGACTAAAATGCTTTTTTTCTGGCGACATAGGCAATGCTCTCGTAAAAGGAATTCGTGACAGAGGTCATGCCGTCGCAACAAAAAACATTTCGCGACCGCATTTTTGTGCCATCTGAAATAAAACTTTTAGTGACGGTACAACATTCCTGTCGCAAAAGGTCTCAATTTTTTACATATTATAGGCGATGGTAAAATGTCGTCGCAAAAGGAAACATTTGCCATCAAAAAAAAAAAAGTGACAACATCATTCTGTCGCTAAAACGTTTTAGCAACACACTCTGTTGTGACCCCCCCTTGTCATCACTAAAAGTTTTTTGAGACGACATTAGGAGTATTAGCGACGGCATTTTGCCATCGCAAAAAATTGAAACTTTTGTAGTGAAAGTTGGTGGACATATGGGAATTTAAAATCACATATAAAATTATGAGAAAAATATATATAGTAAGAAACATCTGGTTAATGAGAATTAAAGAGACGTGTTTTTTCTCATATGAAAGTGCTTATTGGGTGTAATAATTCGAAAGTTCAATCCAAGTACTCATGTTCTTTCTTATTAAGTATTCATTTAGACTAGAATGATACATAAATGAGTCACGAATCAAAATTGGTCATTAAATTAAGAGCAAATTAAACCTGTAGTCCCTATATTTTATTGTTTGTGTCATTTTAGTCCCTACAGTTTTAATTGCCTCAGCTTTGACACTTAATTTTGGATTTTTCATCAATTTAGTATTATTGATAATGTTGGTGGAGTTTTTGATAAAAAAATAAAATAAAAAAAAATTATTGAATTGGTTGAAGTTAAATCTGTTGGAAAATGGCTTTGGAAAAATCTTATTTTTTGCTAACTTTGAGCATTAATTAAGGTCGGACCCAACGTTATTTTTAACGTTACTAATTGGGTTCATGTTTAATGCCACATAGTAAATAATATCGTGTATTTAGTTGCTGAAAACCGTTTCCGGATGAATAAGAATTCAACGAGTATTTTCGTGTTCGTGGATATGTCTTTAAGTGGGTTTCTTATACATTTGTGAAATGTGCTTGTGGAAGGGCTTAAGAATTTATGTTGGTATATAAACTTTAGGTTGGGATACTTGGGATAGGCCCCAAGGGGTACCCAAGTTTGTGGAAGGGTGAGGTTATAGGTAAAGTGGGCTAGACCCAAAACAAAAACACGCGCGCGCACCGCCGTCCGTCCGTCCAGGCGGGTGGGCTGGGCTGAGCTTGGCTTGGCTTAGGTGCGGATGCGTGGTGTGAGGTTGGGTTGGGTTTTTTCAGCCCAATACTTATATTTCTGGGCCAAAAACATTTGTATTTTATTTTATTTTTTTAATTTTGGTTTCAAAATTCAAAACAAATTGGTCTACATTTTTTCCATCACCCAAACACATCCCGAACAGGTTCATACCTGTTAAAGTCGACTCGAACAGGTTTAATGCCACCTGAATAGATCTATTTCTATTCGTTACAGATTTGTTCCTATTTCGAACACGTTTTTTCCTGTTGGTACTTGTTCGAAAAAGCCACCAGTTATCCTATATAAAGCCTACCATCTAGTAATTCATTTCATTAAATTTTTCCCCTCAAATTTTCGTCTTTCTTCTTCCCTTTCCATTCTGCATCTATTCTGCATTTATTTTTAGGAAGAAAAAAAGAGAGTCACAACGAAGTTTTGGTTCGCTAGACTTAATTTTCGCCAGACTTAATTTTGTAGTGCTACAAATCAAGTTTTAGTCGTTGTATTCTAGGAAATAGACGCTAGTAAATCTTGAAGCACCGGAGCGAGGGTGAAATCTACTTTAAGGAGATTATGTCCAGCACATGCCTCGACATTTGAAGTTTCTATAAGCAATTAATTCAGAATTTAAATTATATAATTATTTTCTAAATTATTTTATTTTGTTGTTTATTTTAATTATACATTTAATTTACACACACACACACACACACACACACACCACTGTGGGTATAACAATCTTAAAGTAGATTTCCTTTTCTTTTTTAATTTGTGTGTTAGACAGACAAATATTTTGTTTCGAGAAATTAAACAGTAGTCATATACTGTTTAATAATTTCTTTGATAACATACTAGTCATATACTGTTTATCATTAAAATTTTGTTACAAAATATTATTCTGTATATTTTGTGTGTAAATTCTATTATGTATAAATTTGTGATTGGTGTATTATTATTTCGTCAAAATTATGACAACTGAAACAAACAATACTGAGATTGGTTTTACTTCGAACCTCACACCCGTTGTGCCAATGATGACTCCGGCAGTACTAGTAAATCATGGAGAGAAGCCAAAAAAATTCAATTGAAATGATTTTAAAAGATGGCAACAAAAAATGATGTTTTATCTTACGACATTGAATTTGGCTCGCTTCACTCATGAAAAAACACCAACACTGAACGAGAGAGAAACTGACCGGCAACTTGATGTCACAGTCAATGCGTGAAAACATGGCGATTTTCTGTGTCGAAATTATATCCTAAGTGGGTTGGACAATGCACTGTACATTGTGTATAGTGTCAAAAGCACTGTAAAAGAACTGCGGGAATCTTTAGATCATAAATATAAAACAGAGGATGCCAGTACAAATAAATTTGTTGTAATTTTCTAGATTTTAAGATGATAGATTCCAAGACAATTATTAGCCAAGTTCAACATCTTCAATTAATTCTCCATGACATATATGCGGAAGGGATGGTTCTTGGTGAATCTTTTCAAGTAGCGACAATCATTAAAAAATTGCCACCATCCTGGAAAAAATTCAAGAATTATCTAAAGCATAAGCGCAAGGAGATAAAATTGGAAGAACTAATAGTGCGGCTCAGAATTGAGGAGGACAACCATGGTTCCGACAAGAAGTCAGGAAACCATATCATGCAGGCTAAAGTAAATGTTGTGGAACATGGACAAGGGTCAAAGTTCAACAACAAGAAGCGGAAGTATGATGGCAATGGTCCCAAATCCACTAGTAAGATAAACAAAGGGATCAACAACGGGGTTCAACAAGAGGTTCAAAGGTAAGTGTTTTGTGTGCGGCAAAGATGGACATCACGTTAAGGATTGTCACGTTCGCAAGGACGGGGGGAGTTCAAGCAAAAAGCCAACACAAGCCAACATAGTAGAGAATTTTTATCTTTCTGATGGAGTGGCAAACATCAATCTTGCTACAATAGTCTCTGAGGCAAATTTGTGGAAAATCCCAAGGAGTGGTGAGCGGATACTGGAGCAACCCGCCATATCTTTGCAGATAAGAAGATGTTCACAGCCTACAAAATGGTGAAAAGTGGGGAACAACTTTTTATGGGAAACTCCTCTACTTTAACTGTAGAAAGATAAGGAAAGATCATGCTGAAAATGACCTCAGAGAAAGAAATCACTCTTAACAATGTACTCCATGTTCGAAGATTCACAATAATTTGATTTTTGGGTCATTGTTGATCAAGAATGGATTTTAATTAATCTTTGAATCTAATAAGGTTGTACTCTCCAAGAGTGGAATGTATTTGGGGCGAGGTTACATGAGTGATGGGCTTTTTAAGCTTAATGTAATAACTGTTATACCTAATTTGGCTATTAATAATAAGAACACATCTTCTGTTTATATTGCTGAGTCTTCTTTTCTATGGCATAGTAGATTAGGACATGTAAATTTTAATTCTTTGCGTAGACTTGTTTCTTTAGAGTGTTTGCCAAACTTAGAATTTGATCCTAATCATAAATGTGAGATTTGTGTTGAGAAAAAACTCACTAAGGCATCATTTAATAAAGTAGAAAGAAGTACTAAACCTCTAAATTTAATTCACACAGATATCTGTGATTTAAAATTTGTTCAAACTGGAGGTGGTAAAAAGTATTTTATTACTTTTATTGATGATTGCACTCGATATTGCTATGTTTACTTATTGAGAAGTAAAGATGAAGCCTTAGAAGCTTTTAAGCAATATAAACTTGAGGTTGAAAATCAACTTGGCAAAACTATTAAGGTAGTGAGGAGTGACAAAGGTGGTGAGTATGATGCGTCATTTGAGGAATTTTGTTCTGAACATGGTATTATTAACCAAACCATTGCACCCTAATCTCCTTAGTCAAATGGAGTTGCTGAGAGAAATAATCGAACTTTTAAAGAGATGATGAATGCCATGTTGATTAGTTCAGGGTTACCTCAGAACTTATGGAGGAAGGCAATTTTATCTGCTAACTTTGTCCTTAACAGGGTACTCCACAAGAAAATCAATCAAATACCTTATGAAGTATGGAAAGGTCGACGACCTACCTACAATTACCTCAAAGTGTGGGGGTGTTTGGCCACGGTGGCAGTCCCTAGTCCTAAAACAATTAAGATAGGACCAAAAACCTTTAATTGTGTGTTCATTGGTTATGCAAATAATAGTAGTGCATATAGATTTTTAGTTCATAAATCTGAAAATCCTGATAAGCATGTAAACACTATTATTGAGTCAAGGAATGCGTCATTTTTTGAACACATTTTTCCTTGTAAGGAAACTGAAGAGACAAGTTCAAATAAAAGAACTTTGGACATTGCTATGGGTGGCAATAAAAACCAAAATAATAATGAAACAGATGAACCTAGATGTAGTAAGAGGGCTAGCATCTCTAAATCATTTGGTCCAGATTTACTGACTTACGTGTTAGAAAATGAGCGTCAAAACTTCAAGAAAGCAATGTTAAGTCCTGAATCTCTATTATGGAAAAAGGCTGTGAATAGTGAAATTGAATCAATTTTGCAAAATCATACTTGGGAACTGGTGAATCTTCCACCAGGGTGTAAACCTCTTGGATATAAGTGGATATTCAAGAGAAAAATAAAAGCAGATGGTTCAAGTTAAATACAAGGTTAGGCTTGTTGTTAAAGGATACAGGCAAAAGGAAGGCCTTGATTATTTTGGCACCTATTTACCAATGACAAGAATAATATCTATTCGCATGCTAATTGCTATTGCATCTTTGTATAAGCTGGAGATACATCAAATGCATGTTAAAACAACCTTTTTGAATGGCGAGTTAGATAAGGAAATCTATATGGAACAATCGAAACGGTTTCAAGTTTCTGGCCAAGAGAAAAAGGTTTGTGAACTTGTCAAATCCCTTTATGGATTAAAACAAGCTCCGAAACAATGGCATGAATATTTGATCACACTATGCTTTCAGATGGTTTTAAGATAAACGAATGTGACAAATGCATCTACGTTAAAAGCACAAACAAAGGCTATGTCATACTTTGTCTTTATGTGGCTGACATGTTCATTATTGGAAGCAATAGTGACATGATTAAATCCACAAAGAAAATGTTGAACAAAAAGTTTGGCATGAAAGATTTGGGAATAGAAGATGTAATTCTAGGAATAAAAATTACTAGAACATCTGAAGGATATGCATTATCTTAGTCTCACTATGTTGAGAAGATTCTAGAGAAATTTAGAAAGCACGACGACCGTCCTGCTAAAACACTTGTTGACACTAATCTTCATTTGTCAAAAAATACAGGTGCAAACATATCACAATTAGAGTACTCTTGGATAATCGGAAGTTTGATGTACTTAATGAATTGCACTAGGCCAGGTATAGCCTATACTATAAACAAATTGAGCTGGTACACAACTAATCTAGGGTCTGATCATTGGAAAGTGATAATTAGGGTACTTAGGTATCTAAGACATATCCAGAATTATGGCTTACATTATACCAAATATCCAGCAGTACTCGAGGAGTATAGCGATGCAAATTGGATATCGGATACTAAAGACTAAAAATCCACTAGTGGATACGTCTTTACCTTGGGAGGTGCTGCAGTCTCTTGAAAATCTTCCAAGCAGACATGTATAGCAAGGTCGGCAATGGAATTTGAGTTTATCGCATTAGATAAAACAGGAGAAGAAGTAGAATGGCTTCGTAATTTCTTAGAAGACATTTCAATGTGGCCTAAACCTGTGCTAGCTATATGCATTCACTGTCATAATAAAGCAGCAATAGGACGGGCACAAAATCATATGTATAATGATAAGTCTTGACACATTCATCGAAGACATAATACCGTTAGGCATTTGCTCTCACATGGAATAATTTTCATAGAATGTGTAAAGTCAAGAGAGAATATTGCAGATCCATTGACTAAGGGGCTAGCCAGAGAGCAAGTGTACCATTTATCGAGGGGAATGGAATTAAAGCCTATTACTTAAAAGTTGCCATAATGGCAACCCAACCTAGTTGACTGGAGATCCCAAGATCTATGTTCAAAGGGACAACCAAATTATGGATGACTTCACGTATCACTAAGGAGGTTTTCTCTTGCCCATTTCTATGATAATGAGAGTGATACCTGCAGCGTTAGTAGGATAAGTTTTGCTTTTAAAGATTCTTATAGCTTAGACATCGAAGTGGGGTATAGCAGGATACTCTTCATAAGAAGTCACTTATATGAATGTGAACTGGGCCAATTTTGTGAGAATTGAGAAGGCTAAATTCTCTAGAGCGCTCATGAATTACCAAGTGTTGTTCAGGGCCAAAATGAACACAATCATAAGAACCAAACTGTGTCTGCGGATACTTTATGTGTAGTCTATTGTCTTGGCTTACACAAATAGTTAAACAGTTCAGGGCATTGCGTCCATTGGTTAGCCAGTAAGTCCGATAGGCTTTCACTAGAAGAGGTTCAAAGCCAAAAACTACCTATCTCAATGTGGTGTATCTTCTTAATGTACTCTTTTTTTTCCCTGTATTTTGTTGTATGTCCATTATCATGAATTCTATTCATGTGGGGGATTGTGGGAAAATGGCTTTGGAAAAACCTTATTTTTTGCTAACTTTGAGCATTAATTAAGGTGGGACCTAAGCATTATTTTTAACATTACTAATTGGGTTCATGTTTAATGTTGCGTAATGAATAACATCATGTATTTGATTGCTCAAAACCATTTCTGGATGAATGAGAATTCAACAAGCATTTTTAGGTTCGTGGATATGGCTTTAGGTGGGTTTCCTACACATTTATTAAATGTGCTTGTCTCACATTAGAAGGGCTTAAGAATTTATATGGGTATATAAACTATAGCTTGGGATACTTGGGATGGGCCCCAAGGGGTATCCAAGTTTATGGAAGAGTAAGGTTATAGGTAAAGTGGGTTAGACCCATTAGACCCAAAACAAAAAATACGCACAAGTCGCCGTCGTCCGTCTGGTCGGTCGGGCAGCTGGGCTTGGGTGCAGGTGCATGGTGTGAGGTTGGGTTGCGTTTGTCTGGCACAATATTTATCTTTTTAGGCCAAAAACATTTGTATTTTATTTATTTTTTTAATTTTGGTTTTAAAATTAAAAATAAATTGGTCTAGATTTTTTTCATCACCCAAACACATCCCGAACAGGTTCATACCTGTTAAAGTCTACTCAAACAGGTTCAATTTCACTCGAACAAATCTGTCTCTGTTCTTAACAGATTTGTTCCTATTCCGAACAGGTTTTTTTTTTTTTTTGTTGGTACCTGTTCGGAAAAGCCATCAGTTATCCTATATAAAGCCTGCCATCCAGCAATTCATTTCATTCAATTTTTCCCTCAAATTTTTGTCTTTTTTCTTCCATTTCCATCTTCATGTTTTCTGTATCTGTTCTACATTTATTTTTAAAAAGAAAAGAAAGAGTCACAGCAAAGTTTTGGTTCACCACACTTGATTTTGTGGTGCTGCAAATCAAGTGTTAGTCGTTGTATACTGGGAAGCAGGCGCTGGTAAATCTCGAAACATCGGAGCAAGGGTGAAATCTACTTTAAGGAGATTGTATCCAATACAAGCCTCGACATTTAAAGTTTCTGTAAGCAATTAATTTGGAATTTAATTTATATAATTATTTTCTGAATTATTTTATTTTGTTGTTTATTTTAATTATACATTTAATTTACACACACAAACCACTAAATCATTAAATTGATTAAGTTAACAATTTTGCTCCTAAAAGTATGATACTTGCCGCTCATGTGGACATTTACCATTAAAAATGCTAGCAATTGGAAGTGTTGGACTAATTTGAGACGAAATATAAAAATAAAAATAAAAAATAAAAAAATAAGGGTCAAAACTGATCTATTAAAATTATAGGATAAAATTGACACAAGAGTCAAAATATAGGAACTAATAATGTAATTTACCCTTAAATTAATAAAATTAGTTTGAAGTACACTTCTAAACAATCTCAACATACAACTATTTTGTAGATGAATTGGACTTCAGCATTTCTTAGCCATCTCATCACTTTCACTAGCCAATGGCTCTAGCGTTTGTAGAAGAAATTTTGTAATATATTTGATATTTACACTCTATTTGCTTTGATTGAAAATATTTTAATTTCACACATTTTTCAGTATTTTTTAGATAGGATACGATGAAAAATAAATTAATTTGAGCATAAAATATCTTTCACTTTTGTAAGGTAGAAATCACACTCGAATTGAAGTATTGCCAACGCTACCACCATCATCCCATCACTATTGACGCCTACCACTAGTACACATTAATATATTAGTTTCAAGATCACTACAAAAAATATAAAAATACATTGTTTATAAAAAAAATATTTTTTTTCCTAAACATACTGAGCACTAACTAATAAAGAACTTTACAAGATTAATTCATATAATGATAACATTTAAATAAATAAATTTGGCATAACTGGGTCTCTCTTACACTTCTAATCATCAACTATTCATCTATGCTACACATTATTGGATTTGTAAAGTGAATTTCTATATTATTTTTTAGCATAATTAAATATAGTCAAAATAAAATAATTTAATAACTCAAATATTAGAAACTCAATAAAGTTGTAACAGTCACATAATTATTAAAGGAGTAAAGAACATTTTATTTGGGAAAAATTACACTCACCTCTCTTGAGATTTGAAATTTTTTTTCTAAAAACCTTTGAGATATTGATTTGTGATTATGATTCAATTTTAAACAATAAATAGCAATCATAGTCAAACAATCAACAACAAATCAGCATAACGATTTAACGTGGAAAAAAATCACAATTGGGCTCCTCTAATTGTGATAAAAAATCATGGGCCAAAACTATAAAACAATCTACTAAGAAGACAAAAAAATTTCACACGAGAACCTTCAATTACCTAGCAAATCCGTGCTCGAATTAAACCAAACCTGATGTGCGTATTCCACCACTGCCTTCACCTCAAATTGCTTTCCCAAATGTTGAATCCACAAAGTCGAATCCATAACGATGAGCCACTCCAGAATCTATCAAAGTTTCAGGCCCAAGTTTCTTAGAATCCACCAATAAACACTTCTCTCTTTTTGTGAATGAAAGAACAAAAACAACCCTTGATTTTTGTCAATATGCAGTTTGTTGATCAATTGACCACCTTTTATATATCAAGGAAACTCATATTTAAACACCCTTCAATATAGAACACTTTATTTTTTTACTTCTCTTTGAGAATCTGGATGGGTTAAACCCTTAAACGAGCAAATAACGCACTTTATAAGAAACAGAGCTGCGAAGACTGCTTGAGCGCAAGAAATATCGTCCGAATGGTGTGACTAAAGGCGTTGCTCACATATAGACCAACTACTCGAGCGCACGAAAGACTGGTCGATTCCCTTACATAGTCAGCAAAGAGGTAAACAACGATTGCTCAAGTCAAGATACGAAACGCCAGCACAAACTCTTTTATTCAGGTACAACACGGGTTAGATTCGAATATAGACTCTCATAACCTCACCAAACAAATAAAACGAAAGCAATTGCAATTGAATGGTGTTTTTTTCTAATGGGATTACCAATTACAAAAACCCTTAACACATTTAGTCTCATAGTTTTGACATAATTAAACTGACTTCTCTGAAGATTTTAATTCACATAATAAGCCTTCTTCATAGTAATTCGTTAGTTATATGAATGAAAAAAAAATGATATTTATCATCTATTTCCTACTAAAATGTATATATATTTGTTTATTTTAGTGTTTACTTACTATTGATATTAGTTTCGGTCATGTTAACTATACTAAAAGGGAAATTAGTGTAATTATGTTAAAAGTGTGTACCTGCATTTTTTCTAAATTTTTAAGGGAGGTAAGTGTAATTTACCCTTTTAGTTTTATTAAAATTCTTAAACAATGACCCTGTAAATTCTAAGTTATTTAGAACATAGCCATTCATAGGTCATATCCAATACTTTGATGTTGATTCTGGAATTTAACTATACTAAAAGGGAAATTAGTGTAATTAGGTTAAAAGTGTGTACCTGTATTTTTTCTAAATTTTTAAGGGAGGCAAGTGTAATTTACCCTTTTAGTTTTATTAAAATTCTTAAACAATGACCCTGTAAATTCTAAGTTATTTAGAACATAGCCATTCATAGGTCATATCCAATACTTTGATGTTGATTCTGGAATTTGAATTTTTTATAATAAAAATCCAGTTTGAGCGTCTCTGAACATTGAACAACCACCATATGGTGATTGTGGGTGTTGATTTTTGACCACATAACCAAACATGGAAACTTAATAGGAGAGCATCGGCAGAATAGATTAAGCCTAAACAACTTGTCACAAAAAGATAAGAATCTAACGGTGGTTCGTCCACCCGGGGGTACTCCGACGATCAAGTCAGTAATTATCTCACAAAGATAGCCAATTATGCTTAACTCATAAAAAAGAACTTTCTGCTTACAGTATATCACATATACCTCAGACCCACGGGGTGCCCTACCTTTATAGCGAGCACTGACCTAATCCCTGTTGAGGCCTAACTTCAATGGACTCAGGATCAATGCTCATCTTGGGCTCTTAGCTAGATTGGGATAAACTCCCTAGGAGCTTTATCTTTATCCAGATTGAGATCCTTCCCTATTTTAGAACTCTTATCCTTTATCCGTTCATCTTGGATTCTGATATTTCGGCAGGTTACCTCGACCTAGCCAAGATCACTTTGGCATCATGACCAGGCCACGTGGCACCTCGGCTGATACTACAGCATCACCTTAGCCACGTGCTGTCACTCTCAAAATATGTCCCCATAACTGCCCCCTAGGTCCTATTACCTTAGCATCCTAAGGTGATGGAACCTACATCACTTGTTCAGATATTATGTTGGCTAAAAATTCATTCCTTCCTAGCACTTAACTATCCATTTTTATCAAGGGTCAAGAACCAAGACTCAAGTTCTTTAGATATCCCAGCCGAGGTCATTCCTCTAGCTGAGGTTGTTGCTTTATTAACTCAAGAACTCCAAGAGTTTAATCTGCGCATGAGCTGTCGCGCACGGTTTTCTCATCTATTTCCGCCATGCGTCGTTCTCTCATTAGTTTGTAATTGGCACGCGCCATTAGGTCGCGTCATTTCTACGTACGTCACCTGACAGACACATCGTCCAAGGCATACTCATTTTCTTTTGCTACCTTTTTGAGTTTCAACAAAACTCTCTCTCTCTCTCTCTCTCTCTCTCTCTCTCTCTCTTCGACTTTTCACTTCGTATTCTCACATTCTCTCTGTGCTTAGGATTTTCTCTCTCTAACAATTCCCCAACCTCCATTGCTATTTCTTTAAGCTCTCTACAACTGTGCTCCGTTCTCCTCCTCCAACGAAGCATTTACTGTTTTGATCCACTCGTTGTTACTGTCTGACTTCGGTGAACCTCAAACCAGTGTCCTTGACCTCGGACCCAACTGGTGAGTTCTTAGTTTCTTTCAAATTTCAGTTTCAGCCCTCCATGATTTTGAATATGTTCCTTCTTTACCATTTGTCTATTCTGTTGCTATCAAATCTGTTTTCATAGTTGCACTCTATTTTTTCTTCGATTATGAATCAATTTCCTGTTCTTGAATCTTGAATTTGTGTAGTCTTTTGAAAATGCCAATCATGTTTTCTTGTTGTGACTTTTGCACACTGTCTCTCACACTCACTTAGTGTTCATGAATTTGTATTCTCCATGTTTCTTGGATGTTACTTTCTTGATTCTGATTCGCGTTCCTTTTTGTTTTGTCTTGCTTTGTCTTCAGATTCTTGCCTTTGATTCTTAATTCAATATAAATTTAGGTTTTGGGATTTGATAGAAATCACAATCTCTAGGAAAATTGAAACAAATTCCCCCTAGATCTTGAAAAACCCTCGCCCCAATGCCAATCTGAGGTTTAGTCGAGGTTTCCAAACCTATACCAAATATCATTTTCTGAAATTTTGCATCAATCCACCCTAGGCCGACATCATGGGAATGTTTAGGTAAAGAGTTGACCCCCTTGTCAAGATGGAGTACTTTAGGCAAGAGTTTTCCATTCCAGTCAACGTTCAGATCAGGTTGGCTGGAGAGGAAGATTCTATCATGCTAGTTAGGGACTCCATGCCCTTTCACGTGGTAGCATTTATCGAGTGTGGACTTTGGCTTTCTTTAGACATATTGTTTAGGGAAATCCTCCACTACTACAAACTCAACCCCATGCAGCTGGCCATTAACTCCTATAGGGTCATTAATGGTATAATTGCCCTAGCTCGCCGAGAAAATGCTAGGATAACACTAGCCGGCATCCAATTTTGTTATACCATTTGTGGCCTAAAGTCTGAAAAAGGCTACATTTATTACCTCAAACCGAGATCCACAGCCTACAAAATCATAGCCGACCTCCCAGACTCTAACAAGGTTACTGGAGATGATTACTAGATTGTCTTGGGTACTTGGGAATTTGCTCCAGATGATGATCTTCATCTCTTCCCTCTGCGCAGACCGGTGTTTAAAAAGGATGAGGGTAAGAACTAAGTGTCAACTTCTCTGTTTAAGACAAACCACTTTATTCCATTTATTTGTTCTAATGTCTATTTTTTACCTTTTGCAGCTCTTCCCCAACCATCAAAGGACTTCCACCAATCCTTCTTCCCCAACAAAGACTTGAAGAGGCTATTGGGCCTGCCCATTGACCTCCACAAAGTGCCCTTGCTACTCAATTACATCCCCACATACAAGTCAGCTCTGCCTGACATTCCTAGACGTAGCAAGACTCCTCTATTTTCTTCAAATCCTTCAACAGCTTCATCTCCAAAGCCAGACTAGGCCTCTACCTCTGACCCAGTTAAGTAGCCAACCACTTCTGCCCCACAACTAATTCCTCCATCCCAACACCAACGCCGACGTCGAGCTTTAGTTTTTACTCCTGCCGGCAGAACTTATAGCCGTAAACGCCAAAATTCTGAGGCATCGGCTTACAATCCAGCAAACTTACCAACTGCACTTCCAACAATTCAGTTCAGTACCAAAGTTACCATTGCCATTACTGTCAAAGAAATGGGTTATGCAAAAATCATCCTGGACGACCTTCTTGCTGACATCCCAGTCGTGGTGTCAGTCCACTTTTCCCTTCCTTCCCAATCGTAGCCAAAACCCAAGGCCAAGAGGGTTAAAAGGGCCAAGGCCAAGCCTAGCGCCACTGAATTGGAGTCAGAAGACACAGTGTCAATTTCCAAATTGGCTGAAGTAGAGAAGTCTGCCTAGAAGAGGCCTACCGACGCCGAGGTATCTGACCAACCTCACTAAAAAAAATGGAGGTCCGGCGGGTCTTCTGAGCCCTCTGGATTTTGCGCCAATGCTCCCTGGACTCCATCCGCCACAGTTAGAGACCAACCATTCTTAGCCAGGGACAGCGCGCTTGACAATCTAGAAGTCGATTCCACCATTTCCACCGCCGTTCTACTCCCAATTGACATCAATCGGATGGCCGAGCTTTAGGAGTATAAAAATTACGCGATGATGATGCAACATTGTGACTTGGTAAGTCTCAACACTTTGTAATTTTTAGTTTTATTTCAACTCCTGTTTTCATACTTTAACAACTTTTCTTCGCATTCTTGCAACCTATCTAGCAGGGTCACTCCCTTGTAGTCAAGACCGATGAGTTCAAGAAGGAACTAACCCAAAAAAAAAAAGAGGCAGCCAAACTCCTTACCACACTAAACAAAGCCGAGGCCCGTATTTGAGGTCTTTCGGATCAGGCCAAGGCTACTGAGTCGATCCTGAAGAAAACTGAGGACCACGTTGAGGTTGCAGAAAATGTTGCCAAGGTTTCTCAAGCCGAGGCAAAAGAGGCCAAAGAGAAAGAGGCTTAGGCCCAAACAGTGCTCCAAATAGCACTGCCTACAAAGGCAATTGAAATCAAAGAGGCGGACGATAAGGCCTATGTCGCAGGGGCAGCCGATGTCCGTGACGAATACAAAAAACAAGTCAAACAGGCATGCAACAGGGGTTACATCCTTGGTTAGATGGCTTCTTTGAAGGAGTTGGCTGTCCCTGATGACTTGCCCCATCGGAACGAGAGCCAACTTGTTATGCCCTTCCCTCTCGCTCCAAGCCAATCCAAGGATGAGGCTAAGGATGATGAAGAAGTTGAGGCCGACAAGGCTGGGAAGATTGAAGTTGCTGAGGCCAAGTACCTAACTCTGAATGAGCAAGCCATGAACTTGACTCAGGACGATGAGGACGAGGTCCCCAAGAACATACCTGAAGCCGTGGTTGAATATAGCACTTGTGCCCTTTTAAAACTTTTGGGAAGTGTATTTGAATCATGTATTATGTTTTGGGAATCTTTGGTGTTGTTGTATCTTGGTTTTGGATGAGTGAAAATTTATTTAAACTTGTTGGGATTGCTCGTTCATGCTTGTTCGCATTGAAAAGTTGTTTGGAACCTTGAAAATCTTGTTCTGGGGTCGACACCGGTCTTGGTGGTGTCGACACCTTCTTCTTTAGTTGGCCACAAGGGTCGACACCAATCTGGGAAGGGTCGACCCTTGTTCTGAAATTGCTCACTGCATTTGGTGTCGACACCAGTCTTGGAAGGGTTGACACCTTGCCTGTTGCACTCTTTGCCTTTTTGCCTAAAGGGTCGACACCTCCGCTGTAAGGGTCGGCACCTGTGTTGCTGTCAAACAAAATGTTCTAGCATTTCTTCATAAGGGTCGACACCTACGACTTTTTTCAGAATTTTCAGTCGGTTTGGAGGTCCACTTTCGGGGAATTTTGACTTGATATTTTGGGTTGACTTTGGGGCTTATTTCTATTTTGACCTAGTACTATAAATAGGTTCCCACTTAACCCTTTTCTTTATTTCTTTTTCTCTTTTCTCCCTCTAAACCGTATCACTCTCTCTCCCTCTCCAAAATCACTTTTTGCTCAAAGATCTCTAGATCTACTCACCTAGAGTGATCTTTTCATCATGGTCCTTTGAGATGGATTGTAGATCTCGTCAAGGGCTTCCTTTTGATCCGAGTGGTTCGTGGTTTCGGCGCCGGTGATTTTTGGGTGGTTTTCTCTCCTAAGCTTGAGGTAGGGATTTCTTTGCTCCTTTCCAATACTTCATCTATGGATAGACATGTGGTAGTTTTGTTGCATAAAAACCATATTCATTATGGGTTTTTCTTGAAAAGCATGAAAGGGGATCTAGGGTTTGATACTCATGATTGGTATTGTTAAGTTGTTTGTTGTTGAGTTATTTTGGAAATGATTTACTATGTTTATGAAGAAAGGGAGGAAAGCCCTAGTTTGTTATTATTGATATAATGGATTTAAAAAGGGAGGGAGTTGAATAATCTTTATATTTTGCTAGTATGGGTTGGTTAATTGTGTTCATATCAAAAGAAAACAAAAGAGAAGTAACCACAGTGTTGTTATTGTTTCAAACTAATCACGTGATGGTGAGTTGAGTTATGGTTTTGGTGCTATGGAATTGATTTTGTAAAATAAAGGTGATGGATTTGGTTTTGGTTTTGTAAAATGACGAGAATGAATTTTTAGAAAATTGTTGGGGTTGTGTGGTTCGGACAATAACAGAAAGTGGTCTTCTGAAAGAAAATGAAATCATCACCCTTTGTAAATCGATAATGAACTTGAGGTTGGAATTTGGAATTCCTTCACATATTATTTTTACTATTGGACTGAAAGTCTAGTGAGAATTGGGCTTGTTTTCCTTTCGTGTGAAATGTAGATATGGATGGATATGAATTTAAATAGTGGGGTTGGATATTTGAAATCTCTCACCTATGAAAGTATTGATAGTTTATCTATTTGGAAATTATATATATATATATATATGTTTAGAAATATATGTTTTGGGCTATCGGTAGAGGATAGTTATGATTGTTGTAGAAACTGCATGATGATTAGGTGAATTGAAACTAGTCATTTGGAATATGTCATTGTATATGACAGTTGGATGTAAACATTGTATATGTGCTTTAGTTGGCCATTGTATATGGCAACGTGTTAAATACATTGTGTATGTATCTTGTTTGGGAGGAGATAGGGGATATACTCCACTGTTTGGGAGTAGAAAGGGGATGGACTCTATTTATAATTAAGTTGGCCGAAGTGTCCTGGTGAAAGTCCTGAAACCTTGCATATATGGGCGCCGATCCCTCGGATGAAAGTTCCGTAAAATGGCAAAGAAATGGAAGTATATGAGTAAATGTTTATGAATGAAGTGTTGATAAATGAGTTGTAGTCTCATTTTGGAATGTTTAGACGATGATGAACTATATCCTTGACTTGGCATTTTGTTATGAAAAGGTGTATCCTTGACTTGGCATTTTGTTATGAAAAGGTGTATCATTGACTTACCATGCTTAAGGCAGGTAGAGCAGAATTTATTTATCATTATTGTCTCAATGTATCTGGGTATGTCATGGGGTATGATGGTATTGTTCTAGAAGGCTGTGTTGCCTAAATTGTTAAAGCAGATAGTTATTGACTGCTTGTGGTTTTACCTTTTGTATTAAAGGCATACTTGTATAGTTATAAATGTGTTAGAAACGAACGTAAGTGTTATGTTGAGATGGAGGAAAAGCGTAAAAGACTTGAAGAACTTGTGAACATGTTTTGAAAAGGCAAATCAGGTATAAGTCTGGAAAGTGAGAGAAAACGTAATGGGCTTGGTGAAATTGTTTTCTTCTGAAATTTGTTATAATCATGTGAATTTTTTTTGGAAAATGGGTAACAAGAAGAAAGGAATGTGAATTGCTTATGTTATTGAATGAAATGAACGATCTTTGAGAAAAGTTCTTATATTCATATATTTCTGTATAAACCGTCACATTATTTATACAGTATGAGACCAAGCATTCATGATCATAGCTATCTGTAAGTTGCTATTGTTTAGGATCATGTTGAGATCCCTACTGGACTTTATGTTTATCCCATGTTGCTAATCCTTTTTCAGGTGAACGTCGAGAGGTGTTTCAAGATTGAGGATCATTTTTATGTGTTGGCCACGGGGCCTTTTATTTGTAGGCGGAATGCCATTGATGTAAAAGGGTTAAACCCTTTCTTTTAGTGTTAAAGATGTAAGCTTTCGGGCGATTTATTTAGTTATGTACATGTTGCATTTTCAGAATGAGAGAATCTTTATTTATTCTTACAAATGATGTAAAGAGTTTCCACATGTTATCTCTGTAATTGAATAAACTTAATGAATTTGGTAATGGATTCCGAGTAATAAAATGTGGGGCGTGACAACTTGGTATCAGAGCGAGCTGGGTTTGAATAATTTGGGCTCGTGGGGAGTGATTTTTTTACCATATCGGGTTTACTATGCTTGGTGAGGACGTTGCATATAGTTAGGATAAGTGTTAGGATTTACATGTTGCATTTATGTGAGCATGGAATTAAGTTTCTTGGATAGTACTTATTGCCGGTGAACTTACTTTGAGGTCTTATCGAAAACACGCCTGATCAACATTGTTTCTGATACGAATTCCTTTAGAGTTCCGGGATGAGTGTCTATCTTTGAGGACTTCATTCGATTATGTGTTTAGGTGTTTAATTGTTTATATGCGATAGAAATTGTATGTTTTGGGACGTAAGTGTGTCTTGTAGCCTAGAGGTGGCAAGTACGTGCCATAGGAAAGGTCGTTGTGTTGAATACTAAACTTGAGTAGTAAGCTTGGTTTTGTTTTTGGATTTTATAAGATGTATATACATGGGTTGATTTCATGGAGGCCTTTGGGGCCAAGTACTTCCCTCTTTCCGCTCGGGAGAGGTTGAGGAAACAGTTTGTTGAGTTGTGCCAGGATGTTACTCCTTTGCTATAGTTTGAAATGCGGTTCACTAGTTTGTCGAGATTTGCTTCAGAGTTGGTAACAACAGAGGAGTGTCATTGTTATGAGTTTGAGAGGCGATTGCGTGATGATATCTGGAAGAAGGTAACTAGATCTATGTGGAAGAATTATTATGCTCTAGTTGAGGCGGCAGTCCATGAGGAGGCCGTGGTTATGAGGGTTGGTTGAGTTAGGGAGAAGGCCACTTTGGCGACTCCTACAGTTCATAAGCATTCTAGGCTCAGTAAGAGGTGGTGGCGAGCATATGCTCAATCGCAGGCTCAATCCTTGTCTTTGTCAGGAGTTTCAGACTCGTCAGTTGGGAGGCCTAGTGAGCTCTAGGCTTCAAGTCAGTTGTAGAGTAGGGAGTCTCCTGTTTGTTTGTTCTGATTGTGGTAAGCTAGGGCATGTTAAACGTTTTTTCCCTTTGCGTGTGAATGTGTTGGGTGTTTCAAAACCTAGCTGGACTCAGTCTCTTCAGTCCAGTTGAGGGTGGTACCAATACCAGACCCGTGTAGGCCAGGCTTCGGGAGCTCCGTGATGGTCTACCTTTCAGCTATCACAGTAGTATTACCCTAGAAGGGGACTTTTGTATTAGAGGCCGGTGATTTATATGTGAATCTTTTGTTGTTAACCGACGTACTGGTGGGTGTTGGCACACCGCGATTATGTGTTGTATATGTACATGTGTTGTTGTTTGTTTAGTCTCATGTGTTGGAGCACGTAATGAACCTCGAGCGCTCTTTTATGTGTGTAATGAAAAATGGTTCATGGATTGTTAATCTTAACAGCGTTGTATACGTGTTATTGACTTATGAGATGGTTATGTAATGGCCTATGAGCCTTGTTTTATTTGGGATTTAACTGTCGAGAACGGGTAACCCAGGGATTGTTGTAATTAGTAGTGTTGTGCAGTGAGAATGAATTATAAGGCTTGAATGTGTTGGGTATAGAGGAATGCGAGATTTGGATTCCTGGGTAGTACGGATGGTACTTATGATTGTGGCTTAATGTTTTGGTTTGTTGGTCAATGAGTTTGTTGTGATCCTATAGATCTTGTTGAGGGTAATGTTTGTGTTGTGGTTTTTATGAGTTGCTATGGGCTTACGGTGTTATTAGATATTGCATGGAGCTTACGAATGTGAGGAAAATTTGGTGGCTAGATACTAGAGGTATTCTTTGGAAGGAAGTAAGGTTGTGTGCTTGGTTAGCGAGTTTAGCATTAGAGAAAATTCTTTTGTGTCCAAAATTGGGTGTTTGTCATTAACCATATCGGTCTTATGTTTCAGAGGTGAAGGAGTATTTGCCATATAGGCATATGAGTGGTGATTTTCCTTAGAAACGATGGTGGTTTGGCCAAATCTTGAGAAATCCTGTGAGATTCAAGGAATATGAGAAGTTGAGTGTGGAACTCCATCTTAAAGCAAGTGGTGTTGGGTACCATGTCAGTGTTTGATACCGAGTGCAAAGTTTTATCGAGCTAGTTAGTCAGTTGGTTGATATCAAGGTTTGGTTAACACGTGGTCACCTTGGGAATAGCTTGGGCTAGTATGCGAGGTTGTGAGATTATGGATGCATTGGAGTGGTTTGGCGAGTTGTATGTCTCGTGTAAGTGGCTGTGAAGCTCATATGAAGATTGTTTGAAATTGTGGAAATCCCCTAGTTGGGGTAACGTATTGTGAACTCTTCATTTTTTTGTGTGCTGTAAGCCTCATATAACTAATAATTTATGATGATACTATGCTAGAATGGAATTGCAAGATTATGGATTCATTTGTTTTGTGTTTGTGCCTTATTGTGGATAAAACAGTTGTAATTTCTATTAATTGTTATTATAGAAATGTTATGTTTATATTGGTTGAGGAATCACTTTAAGAGTGATGGGAGTTGTTGGGTGACGGTGGAGGTTCACTAATTGTCTTATGTTGAGAAATGATCTTGGAAGATGAATTCCTTCCTTGTGTTGTAGCCTCGGATGGCAATGTTGAATTACGATGTTGTGGATTTGATCCAAGTGTTAATAAAGGATTTTGATACATAGTTTATATGATTTAATAAACGCTGAGTTTATCAAAGTGTGAAAATGTGAATGATTCGGTATTCAGAGTAACACTTTATTTTATTGTTGGAGAATGATTACAAAAATTTTAAGAATTTATTAACGTATTTTGGTTGTGGAAACCTTCAAGGAAAAGGAGAAAACGTGAATTTTTTTTTACATGGTTGTGTTGTAGATGATGTCACCATGTTGTGGTTGGTTCACCTCGAGTTACGTTGCGTTCTTAATCACGGGGATGAAATTTCCTAAGGTGGGGAGGTTGTAGCACTTGTGCCCTTTTAAAACTTTTGGGAAGTGTATTTGAATCATGTACTATGTTTTGGGAATCTTTGGTGTTGTTGTATCTTGGTTTTGGATGAGTGAAAATTTATTTAAACTTGTTGGGATTGCTCGTTCACGCTTGTTCGCGTTGAAAAGTTGTTTGGAAGCTTGAAAATCTTGTTCTGGAGTCGACACCGATCTTGGTGGTGTCGATACCTTCTTCTTTAGTTGGCCACAAGGGTCGACACCAATCTGGGAAGGGTCGACCCTTGTTCTGAAATTGCTCACTGCATTTTGGTGTCGACACCAGTCTTGGAAGGGTTGACACCTTGCCTGTTGCACTCTTTTCCTTTTTGCCTGAAGGGTCGACACCTCTGCTGTAAGGGTCGACACCTGTGTTGTTGTCAAACAAAATGTTCTAGCTTTTCTTCATAAGGGTCGACACCTCTGCTGTAAGGGTCGACACCTACGACTTTTGTCAGAATTTTCAGTCGGTTTGGAGGTCCACTTTCGGGGAATTTTGACTTGATATTTTGGGTTGACATTGGGGCTTATTTCTATTTTGACCTAATACTATAAATAGGTTCCCACTTAACCCTTTTCTTTATTTCTTTTTCTCTTTTCTCCCTCTAAACCGTATCACTCTCTCTCCCTCTCCAAAATCACTTTTTGCTCAAAGATCTCTAGATCTACTCACCAAGAGTGATCTTTTCACCATAGTCCTTTGAGATGGATTGTAGATCTCGTCAAGGGCTTCCTTTTGGTCCGAGTGGTTCGTGGTTTCGGCGTTGGTGATTTTGGGTGGTTTTCTCTCCTAAGCTTGAGGTGGGGATTTCTTTGCTCCTTTCCAATACTTCATCTATGGATAGACAAGTGGTAGTTTTATTGCATAAAAACCATATTCATTATGGGTTTTTCTTGAAAAACATGAAAGGGGATCTAGGGTTTGATACTCATGATTGGTATTGTTAAATTGTTTGTTGTTGAGTTATTTTGGAAATGATTTATTATGTTTATGAAGAAAGGGAGGAAAGCCCTAGTTTGTTATTATTGATATAATGGATTTAAAAAGGGAGGGAGTTGAATAATCTTTATGTTTTGCTAATATGGGTTGGTTAATTGTGTTCATATCAAAAGAAAACAAAAGAGAAGTAACCACGGTGTTGGTATTGTTTCAGACTAATCACGTGATGTTGAGTTGAGTTATGGTTTTGGTACTACAGAATTGATTTTGTAAAATAAAGGTGATGGATTTGGTTTTGGTTTTGTAAAATGACGAGAACAAATTTTTAGAAAATGCTAGGGTTGTGTGCTTCGGAAAATAGCGGAAAGTGGTCTTCTGAAAGAAAATGAAATCATCACCCTTTGTAAATCGATAATGAACTTGAGGTTGGAATTTGGAATTCCTTCGCATATTATTTTTACTATTGGACTGAAAGTCTAGTGAGAATTGGGCTTGTTTTCCTTTCGTGTGAAATGTAGATATGGATGGATATGAATTTAAATGGTGGGGTTGGAAATTTGAAATCTCTCACCTATGAAAGTATGGATAGTTTATCTATTTGGAAATTATATATATATATATATATGTTTAGAAATATATGTTTTGGGCTATCGGTGGAGGATATTTATGATTCTTGTAGAAACTGCATGATGATTAGGTGAATTGAAACTAATCATTTGGAATATGTCATTGTATATGACGGTTGGATGTAAACATTGTATATGTGCTTTAGTTGGTCATTGTATATGGCAACGTGTTAAATACATTGTGTATGTATCTTGTTTGGGAGGAGATAGGGGATATACTCCACTGTTTGGGAGGAGAAATGGGATGGACTCCATTTATAATTAAGTTGGCCGGAGTGTCCTGGGGAAAAGTCCTGAAACCTTGCATATATGGGTGCCGATCCCTCGGATGAAAGTTCTGTAAAATGGCAAAGAAATGGAAGTGTATGAGTAAATGTTTATGAATGAAGTGTCAATAAATGAGTTGTAGTCTCATTTTGGAATGTTTAGACGATGATGAACTATATCCTTGAATTGAAATTTTTTTATGAAAGGTGTATCCTTGACTTGGCATGTTGTTATGAAAAGGTGTATCATTGACTTACCGTGCTTAAGGCAGGTAGAGCAGAATTTATTTGTCATTATTGTTTCAGTGTATCTAGGGATGTCATTGGTTATGATGGTATTATTCTAGAAGGCCGTGTTGTCTAAATTGTTAAAGCAGATAGTTATTGACTGCTTGTGGTTTTACCTTTTGTATTAAAGGCATACTTATATAGTTATAAATGTGTTAGAAATGAACGTAAGTGTTATGTTGAGATGGATGAGATGGAGGAAAAACGTGAAAGACTTTAAGAACTTGTGAACATGTTTTAAAAAGAAAAATCAGGTATAAGTCTGGAAAGTGAGAGAAAACATAATGGGCTTGGTGAAATTGTTTTCTTCTGAAATTTGTTATAATCATGTAAATTTTTTTTGGAAAAGGGGTAACAAGAAGAAAGGCAGGTGAATTGCTTATGTTATTGAATGAAATGAACGATCTTTGAAAAAAGTTCTTATATTCGTATATTTCTGTATAAACCGTCACATTATTTATACAATATGAGACCAAGCATTCATGATCATAGCTATCTGTAAGTTGCTATTGTTTAGGATTATGTTGAGATCCCTACTGGACTTTATGTTCATCCCATGTTGCTAATCCTTTTTCAGGTGAACGGTGTTTCAAGATTGAGGATCATCTTTATGTGTTGGCCACGGGCCTTTTATTTGTAGGCGGAATGCCATTGATGTAAAAAGGTTAAACCATTTCTTTTAGTGTTAAAGATATAAGCCTGCGGGCGATTTATTTAGTTATGTACATGTTGCATTTTCGAATGAGAGAATCTTTATTTATTCTTACAAATGATGTAAAAAGTTTCCGCATGTTATCTCTGTAATTGAATAAACTTAATGAATTTGGTAATGGATTTCGAGTAATAAAATGTGGGGCATGACATTGAAAGCGTTGAGAATAGCCTTGACAAGACTCTTCTAAAGATCAACGCTGAGATTAAGGCCGAGAAGGCTACTGAGAAGCTCTCCCAGTTGTCTGCTGAGGCCAAAACTCAGCCAACAACCGATGTAGAACAGTTTGTTTAGAATCGTTTCTTTGTTTGTACTTTTTCCCTTATTTTGAATAGTGTTTGTTTTGTTGAGCCGATGTGCCAACTTATGTACTTGAACAAGTTGTCTTTTTCTAAATGCAAGTCTTATATTTTCTTCCAAGTGCTGAATGTATGCCTTCCTTTCTTCTATGCACGTTTACTGCTTTCCTTCATGCCTTTTATGCATCCCTACTTAGAATATTTTTGTATTTTTTCAAAATATACCTTAACTGTATAATAACTCTGGGATATAATACCTCAGATATAAACCTTGAATGTTTTCCTCGGCCAACCATTGGCATACCTCGGCTAACGCTTTAAAAATATCAAAATATTTTTACAAGTGTTATTCAGTATTGCTTTTTTCCTTCATATGTTATCTTCTATCAAGACTTCTTCCTTCTATCCTTTCCAAGCTTGGTAACCTGGTTGGTCATCTCGGCCAGTATGTATCTTGGATACTTCTTTCAATATTACATCGGCTGACTTTAACTTGTAAATTTTCCCGAAATTTCAACAAGTGTTAAGCCAATTCTAGCTTGTAACAAATTCAACAAGTCCCAAGCTCTTAAACTTTTAAGTTCCACTTAAGTTCAACATTCTCCAGTTTCCTATCCTCTAATGTGAACCTAAGTTCCACTTAAGTTCACATTAAGCATGTATCTATGGTCTTTCAGCGAAGTCAGATTAAAACGAAGACTTCCCGAGGTGTTTCAACCTTGGTTTCTCTGTTAATGAACTTAGTTCCATTCTGAGTTTGACTCTGCCGGTATGGAAAGTCTAGGTTAATTTAACTTAGTTCAACTCTTTTATATGCAAGTATAATTCAACTTTGCCATATAATGATTCTAAGTTATTCATCATGTTTTATTCAGAAACATCGCTAACTTAGTTCAACTCTATTATATACAAGTATAATTCAACTCTGCCATATAATAAGTCTAAGTTATTCGTCATGTTTCATTAAGAAACCTCGCCAACTTAGTTCAACTCTATTATATGGAAGTATAATTCAACTCTGCCATATAATAAGTCTAAGTTATTCATCATTTTCATTCGGAAACATCGCAAACTTAGTTCAACTCTATTATATGCATTTATAATTCAACTCTACCATATAATAAGTCTAAGTTATTCATCATTTTCATTCGGAAACATTGCCAACTTAGTTCAACTCTATTATATGCAAGTATAATTCGACTCTTCCATATAATAAGTCTAAGTTATTCATCATTTTCATTCAGAAACATTGCCAACTTAGTTCAACTCTATTATATGCAAGTATAATTCGACTCTTCCATATAATAAGTCTAAGTTATTCATCATTTTCATTCAGAAACATTGCCAACTTAGTTCAACTCTATTATATGCAAGTATAATTCGACTCTTCCATATAATAAGTCTAAGTTATTCATCATACTTAGTTCAACTCTATCATATACTTAGTTCAACTCTATTATATACAAGTATAATTCGACTCTTCCATATAATAAGTCTAAGTTATTCATCATGTTTCATTCAGAAACATCACCAAC
>NW_021026613.1:16293-42661 GCF_004153795.1 Camellia sinensis
CTTGCCACGTGTTGGTACTCAAAAATATATCCCCACAACTGCCCCCTAGGTTCTATTACCCCGGCATTCTAAGGTGATGGAACCTATATCAGGTACCTCATGTAATACATCGGTTTAATCCGAGATCATCATCATAGGCCGACATGTCTTCTTAAAGATCATAAATTCCAATGAACTCCTTTATGCGTATGAGCTGTCAAAACATCACTTTTCAACCGTTTCACTCACGCGTTTTATCCTTATTGGATCGTGCTTGTGACGCGCCAACAAACCGTCTCGTCTGCGTGCGTAGTCTGACGCATTCGTTGCTCTAGGTGCATTAATTTGATTTCGCTGCCTTTTCAAGTTTTAACAAAAAACTTTTCCCTCTTCTTTCATTCATTCACTTTTGTATTCGATTCCTTTGTTTTTTCTCTCTCTAGCACTTGAATACGCCATTGTTCCTGACCTTAAGCTCTGCAACTGCCTTCATTCCTCCTTCTGGTGAAGCTTCCGCCGTTCTGTTACTTCTGTAACCATTGTCTGACTTCGGTGATCCTTACACCGACTTCTTTTCTTCGGTGAGTTTACTGTTCCTTCCGTTTTCAATTCTTTGATGCTTTCTATTACTTGCTGTCATTACTGCATTTGTTCAAACTTTTAATTTGTGAGTCATACATCTGAATGTGTTTTTTTTCCACGATTTTGCCCTTGCCCATATCTTGAACACATGCACTGTTTCACCACTTCCTTGTACTTTTGCCACTGTTCTTGGCCCTATACTTCATGTATTCTTTATGTTCTTGATAGTCCATCTCTGTTCTTGATTCTGAAACTCCGTTCTTGTTTTCTGTTTTTTGTGTCTTTTCCAGATTCGTACCTTCAACTTTGTTTCCATAGACTTAGGCTTGAGATTTGTCTGTAGAACCCACAATTTAGGGCAAAACTGAAACATCCCTTACAAATTTCTGTACTAGCTCAAACTTAGGTTTTTTTGCCGAGGTCCCAATAACCCTTTTTGAAACATCTTCTTTCTGAAATCCAATACCTTTAGTTATCCCGATATTATGGGTATGTGGAAACATCGGGTAGACACCCCCTCCAAGCTAGAATTCTTTAGGCAAGAGTTTGAAATCCCAACCGATGTCAATTTGAGGTTGGCTAGGGATGATGACTCCATCATGCCTACAGATAACTCCATGCCCATCCATGTGGTTGCCTTTATTGAGTGTGGACTTCGGTTTCCACTTGACCCTTTTTTCCGTCAAGTCCTTCATTTCTATAAGTTGAACCCAATGCAACTCTCCATCAATTCTTACCGAGTTATTACTGGTACCATAGCTTTAGTCAAACAAGAGAATGCCAGGATTACGCTTGCCGATGTCCAGTACTGTTATACCATGTGTCGCCTTAGAAAAGACACGGATTATGTCTACTACCTCAAGCCGAGATCCATTGAATATAAAATCGTAGCCAACCTTCCAGACTCCAACAAGGGAGCTGGAGACAATTACTTCATCGTCTCGGGCAATTAGAAGTTTCAGCCAAACAATGACCTCCATCTTTATCCCTTAAGCCGAACAGTTTTCAGGAAAAGAGCTGGTAAGGGCCACCCTTCATAAGTTTTCTTATCTTCTTGCACAAAGTTTTCAATATTCTGTTCTAATGTCTGTGCTGTTTTATCTTTGCAGTTCTTCCTCAGCCTCCAAAGAACTTTCGCCAAGCTTTCATCCCCGGCAAGGATTTGAAGAAGCTACTGAACCTTCCGGTTCACAAACGGAAGGCGCCTTTGCTTCTCAACTTTATCCCTATAAGTCAGCTCTGCCTAACGTCCCTAAGAGGAAGAAGAAAAGCCTTTCTCCACCTTCTACCACAACTCCACAGACTGTGTTCACATCTCGGACAGATCAAGGGTCAACTTCTGATCCAGTTGATTAGCCATCAACCTCGGCTCCATACTTGATTCCAATATCACAACACCGTCGTCGATGCCGAACAGTTTCTTCTGCTGAGATGGGTCGTCCAAAACCCGTTGCCAATGATCTTCTGGCCAGCATTCCAACCGACGTTGACGCTCAGCCAGTTCTAACCCAGCCTCTAAAGCCAAAAAGGATAAAAAAAGGTTCAACCAAAGTCTAAGGTAACTCAGACTGAATTTGTGAATACTTTGCCGATCTCCAAGTTGGCTGAGAGTGACAAATCTCAACCCTCTGCTTGGAAGAGGCGCTCTGAAGCCCAGCCATCAGAATCCCCAAAATCAAAAAAGCCGAGGTCATCTTCTGCGACCACCTCGGGGTCTAAAAAGAATGATGCCCCCTAGTCTCCAAAAATTACTCTGGAAGATAAGCCAGTTATGGCTAACAATAGTGCTGATGACATCAATATCGGTGTAGCCCTCAGTACTGCTCTGCTCCTCCTCGGCGATCTTGATCGAAACGCCGAGATGAGCGAGTACGAAAACTACGCCTTGATGCTTCAACATTCTGTTCAAGTAAGTGTCTTTCATCTGGTAATTTTTTCCTTCTTTCTCATACTTAGAAATTTTCTAATAACTTTTGTTTTGTGTTTTTTCAGGCTATCCAGCATGCCCATTCTTTCTCTATTCAATCTTTTGAAAATCGAGAGAAGTTGGCCGAGATGAAGAAGGAGTTCTTTGCTCTTCAAAAAGCCAACAAGAGTTTATAATCAAAGTTGAAAAAATTGAAGAACTAAGCCGAGGCTGCGATCAAAGCCCAAACTGACGCCGAATAAAAGGCTGAATCTGCCGAAGCCATCAGAAAGGTTTCTGAGTCCCAAAAAAAAGAGGCCGAGGAGAAGATAGCCCAAGCCGAAAAAGAGCTTCAAGAAGCCTTGGCCACCAAAGAGGCTGAAATCAAATACGCCGACGAGAAGGCATATGCTCAAGGTATGGCCGACGTCACGGAGGCTTATGAGATTCAAGTGAAGCAGGCATGCAACAAGGGTTTCACCCTTGGTTGGATGTCTCTTCTAAAGAAGCTTAATGTCCCCGAGGACTCACCCTTCAAAAATGCCGACCTCATTCCTCTTCCATTCCCTCCAGCCCCAACTCCAACTCTAGCTCAATCTGACAGTGACTTTGAATCTGAGGAGGAGATTTTGGTGAGGAAGCCAAAAGATGCTGCTGGGGTCAAGTCCCCTCCTCAGAATGAGTAAATCCTAGACTTAACTCAAGATAAGAAAGGTGATGAGGTTCCCAGAGACGCTACTCCTGAGAAGGCATCAGCCGACGTCACCATTGCTGATAAGAGTCTTGACGAAACTTTGCAAGAAATTGATGCTGAGATTGCGGCAAAAAAGGCGGCCGAGGTGGCTTCTCAACAGCCTTCCAAGGTCCAAACCCAACCTGTTGCTGATGCTGAGGAATCTTAATTTTGATGCCTTTTCTTTTGTACTTTGTTTTTTCTTTGTTTTTGAAACAATGTAAGCCTTCCATATGGCCAATGTGCCTCATTTTCCTTGCTTAATACAACTTTTCTTCACTGAGTATTTGTACCTTTATCTTCTCTTGGCTGCTTCTGTATGATTCTACACTTAGAATATTTTTGTATACCTTTAACATATCTTTCTTCTTTGTGTAATCTTCTTGGGGTTACACACCTCGGATAGAAAAACTTCTCGGTTTAGCTTAACTTGTAAACTTTTAACAAGTGTTGAACATCATACTGGTTTAACTCAACTTGTAACTTGCTACAAATTTCAACAAGTGTTTGAACAATAATCTGGGTTTAACTTCGGCTTGTAAATTGCTACGAACTTCAATAAGTGTTAAACAATGATCTTCGTTTAACTTCAACTTGTAAATTGTCCACAAATTTCAACAAGTGTTAAACAATAATCTCGGTTTGACTTCAACTTGTAAATTGTCCACAAATTTCAACAAGTGTTAAACAATGTTTTTGGTTTAACTTCAACTTGTAAATTGTCCACAAATTTCAACAAGTATTAGACAATGATTTCGGTTTAACTTCAACTTGTAAATTGTTCACAAATTTCAACAAGTGTTAAACAATTATCTTAGTTTAACTTCAACTTATAAATTGTCCACAAATTTCAACAAGTGTTAAACAATGATTTCGGTTTAGCTTCAACTTGTAAATTGTCCACAAATTTCAACAAGTGTTAAACATATTCTTCTTCTCTCTTTTTCTCTCTGCCCCCTAACGTGAACCTGAGTTCCACTTGGGTTCTCATTATGCATGTGTTCTAGAGATAATGTAAAATATTATGAAAAGAGAACCAGCTGAATCTTTATTTATTTACTTCGGCAAATGGCAAAAGAACAGCGAAATTCTAATGATAGAAAAATTTCAAATTACACGTGTTCCAAGGTCTTGGTAGCTCTTTGCCCTCATTATCTTCAAGCCGATATGCCCTATTACCCAGTACCGAGATGATTCTGTAGGGTCCTTCCCAATTTGGGCCAAGCTTGCCCTCTCTAGGATCCTTCTTGTTACCAACGACTTTTCTTAGGACGAGGTCACCAATCTGAAATTCTCTTAGGTTAACCTTCTTGTTATAAGTTTTGGCAAGCTGTTATTGGTATGATGTGAGCTGAATTGCAGCTTTCTCCCTTCGTTCTCCTAGAAGATCTAGATCTCGGGCTAAGAGTACATCATTAGTCCCGTTCTCTACCCCCTGGGTTCTGATCCCAGGGATGCCGACCTCCAGTGGAATGACTGCTTCTGTGCCATAAGCCATGGCAAAGGGGGATTCCCCTGTTGATCTTCTCGGCGTAGTCCGATATGCCCAGAGTACATTGGGTAGTTCGTCTATCCACTTTCCTTTTGCTGCCTGTAGCCTCTCCTTTATCCCATCCAAAATTACTTTGTTGGATGCTTCTGTTTGTCCATTGCTTTGTGGAAAGCTTGGGGTTGAAAAGTAGTTCTTGATCTTGAACTTTCCACAGAAGTTCTTGATTAGCTTGCTGTCAAATTGAGTTCCATTGTCTGCAACAATTGCTCTTGGAATTCCAAACCTGGTGATAATGTTCTTCCAAATGAAGTTCTTTACATCCACATCTCGGATTTTGGCAAGAGGTTCAGCTTCTATCCATTTAGTGAAGTAGTCCGTTGCTACCAGCATGTACTTCCTTTGTCCAGTTGCTTAGGATAATTGCCCAACGAGATCCATGCCCCATTGGTCAAATGGCCAAGGACTAGATACAGGGTTCAGGTCAGCAGCTGGCTGGTGTATCAAGGGTGCAAACCTTTGGCATTGTTCACACTTTTTCACGTAGGTTTTTGCATCTTTTTGCATGTAAGGCCACCAATACCCCTGGATAATGGCCCTGTGAGCTAGTGATCTGCCCCCAGTGTGGTTTCCACAAATTTCTTCATGGATTTCATATAAAAAATCTTCAACCTGTAAAGGGTGTGCGCACCTTAAAAGGGGTCTAGTGAAGGATCTTCTGTAGAGGTGTCCATTTACTGTTAGACTGAATCTTGCTGACTTCAATCTGATCTTATGTGCCTCCTTGCGGTTATCTGGCAGCTTTCCTTCTTTTAAGAACGCAACAATTGTGTCCATCCAGCTTGGTCCTATGTCTACACACATTACTTTACGCTCTTTGGTTACTGGTTCAATGCTCGGGCCCGACAGGTAGTCAATCATTATTGTCCTTGCTTTTCCAGGTTGCACTGCACTAGCTAGGTTGGCCAATGCATCGGCGTGGCTGTTATCATCTCGGCTTACCTGAAGTAGTCGGCAGTTCTGAAACAAGGCTGATAGTCTGATGACCTCCTTTGCGTAGGCCGACATTCGTTCATCTCAGGCTGCAAACTTGCCTGTTGTTTGGTTGACTATCAGTTGTGAATCACAAAAAACTATTACCTCATCTGCTTGCACTGCTGCTGCCAGCTTCAGTCCTGTAATGAGTGCTTCATACTCTGCTTCATTGTTTGGGGGCCTTGAACCCCAAACGAATTGATTGTTCTAGTACCTGCCCATCTGGGGATATTAACACTACTACTGTCCCCGCTCCCTGTCGGTTTGAACTCCTATCAACGAATAAGCGAAAGGAGTCGCCGATGTAGATGCTGCAGGGTTTAAGTTTTTCTTCTTTCTTTTGTTCTTTCGCCTTTACCTGGGCTTCTCCTTACTTGTCTGGACATCGTTCATCTTGGCTCAACGGAGCCCGATGTTCAATGGAATCTAGCGTGAACTCGGCCACGAAGTCGGCTAGAACTTGGCCTTTGATTGTTGTCCTTGGCCTGTACTCTAGGTCATACTGGCCTAAGGTGACTGCCCACCTGGCTATTCTTCCTATCAGGTCTCTTTGTTGTAGTAAGGATTTCAAGGGGTGTTCTGTTAGCACGACAATTTTATGGGCCTGGAAGTAATGGTTCAACTTCTTTGAAGCCATTACTAAAGCTAGTGTCAATTTTTCTAAGGGTAGATATCTCGTTTCTGCATCGGCTAGGGTTTTGCTTACATAGTAAACAGCCCTTTGCTCCCCTTTTTCTTCTCAGATTGGTACTGCACTTATCGCATGTTCTGAAATGGCTAAGTACAGGAACAGCTCCTCCCCAGGTTCTGGGTTTGAAAGAACTGGAGCTGTGGTCAGGTACTTCTTCAGGTCGGTGAAAGCGGCTTCGCATTCTTCGGTCCACAGGAAGTCTGTGGCTTTCTTCACCTAGTTGAAGAAAGGTTTGCACTTATCTGAGCCTGGACTTCTTCCTGTTTTGCCGACGTCGGGCTCTTCAACTCTAGGATGGCCTTGATCTGATCTGGGTTGGCCTCGATGCCCCTTCTGGTCACCAGGTATCCTAGAAACTTACCAGATCCAACTCCAAATGCACACTTCGATGCATTGAGTTGAAGTCGATATGTTTTAAGGATTTTAAAGACTACTTTTAGATCGACGAGATGACCCTCAGGCTCCTTGGTCTTAACGACCATGTCGTCAATGTAGACTTCTACTGTTCGGCCAATCAGGTGCTTGAACATTTTGGTTACCAGCCTTTGGTAAGTTGTTCCTGCGTTTTTCAACCCGAAAGGCATTACTCTATAACAGTACAGTCTTTTTGGGGTGATGAACGCGGTCTTCTCTTCATCTGGGGGGTATATGGCTATCTGGTGGTACCCCCTGTAGGCGTCTAGGAAGCTCATTCTTCCATACCTTGAAGTGGCATCTACTAGCTGGTCAATCTTGGGTAGAGGAAAGCTGTCTTTGGGACAGGCTTTGTTGAGGCTGGTAAAGTCTACGCAGACCCTCCATTTACCGTTCTTCTTCTTTACCACCACTGTATTGGATGGCCACGTCGGGTAGTGAACTCTCTAATGGCCCTGGCCTCCAAAAGTCTGTCTACTTCTTCCTCTACTGCTTCGACGTGCATCAGCATCGGTCTTCTGGCTCGTTGAATTACAGGTTTAGCCGACCTGTCAACATTCAGTCTGTGGCAAGTGACCTCGGGGTCAATGCCAGGCATTTCGTAAGGTCTCCAAGCAAACACCTCAATATTTTCTCTCAAAAAAGTTTTCAACTCTTTTTTCTCTTCTTCGGCTAAGCCCAAGCTGAGAAGAAAGAAGCGTCCTTTATTCCCATCCTGGACGAGAATTTTTTTTAGTGCCTCTTTTCTCGGCCAGCTCCTTGCCGATATCTTCTAGGACATCGACGTCCTCATTTTCAATTTTTGCCTTTTCTGGCTCTTGTATGTTGCAGGTAAATTTCATTGCTGCTATGGAGCAATTCTTCGCCTCCAACTGATCGCCTCTGACTTCTTCTATCCCATGCTCTGTTGGGAATCGCAATAGTTGATGCAATGTTGAGGGAACTGCCCCTATTGCATGCAACCATGGCCTTCCCAAGATGATGCTGTAAAGGGAGGGTGTGTCGATTATGGTGAACTCTGTTGTTACCTTCCTGGTGCCCGCCTGCACCTCCAAGCTTACTGTTCCTAGTGGCCATGTCGGCCCATTGAACCCAACCATTGGGCCATTGGATTGTTCCATATCATCTGGGTGAAGGCCAAGCTCCTTGTAACATCGGACATACATGATGTCACAAGAGCTGCCTTGGTCAATCAGGATGCATTTTACTTGGCACTCCCCAACCTGGAGGGATACTACCAAGGCATCATTATGCGGATGCTGGACCATCTCTAAGTCAGCTTCAGTAAAGGTTATCAATGGTCCCTAGCACTCTTTTGTCCGATGTCTTTTCTCCCTATAGATGTCCCCGAACGTCCCGGGAGGATGAATCCCGTTTTGTTCGTCTGTGGGTCACTACAGTTCGGACTCTCAAATTGTCACGGTTCTTAATCTGAACCGAAGAGTCCAAATCCGATAAATTGTTTTGAAAAATAGATTTTTAGAAAGAAGTTCCAAACATGGACTGCTTTGCCAGATACAGAGTCGCCACCTAAATATTTTTTATGGGGGAATTTAGGAAACCCTAACTCGTTTGCCTAAGGCCACGTGTCCGTCATCACCAAAGTTGCCTCGACTCGGGAACTTGGGTATGATTAGGGAAGTTCAGCTATGAGCACCCCCTCTCGCCCGATCCGAAGATCGGCCTCTACTAACCATGATATCTTGTTTTGAAAACATTATGCGTTCTTATACTGGTTATTAGCCTAGAATTACTATGTGATGCATACAGCAAAACAAGTATAGACTAAATTGCCCAAGTCGGAACAAAGCATCGCATTTCCGTTTGTTTGAAAAATGGTTTGAATTTTGCTACTCGCGAGTAGGCTAAAATACGGATTTCGATGAATTATCCCAATTCAAACAATCCAAGCTTCACCCACAAACATCCAAGAAATTATATCATATAAGCAAATAGCCTCATGGTAAGCATGCTGTCATGGCAACACTCACACGCATGCAAGGATGCTAAAACATAAATGCTTACCGAGTACTCCAAGCCAAAACAGAAACTAGTTAGTAATCATATGCATGATCCTAGTTCATGTTAAATTGGCTAATGCGACACACGCCAGATGCAGCTACAATAGGCTCGGCTAATCTATGGATGGCATATGATGATGCTACAACTAACACGTATTCAACTTGGAATTGAAATACAATGCAGTTAGTATAATGCGCCGAGCCCGGTGCATGCAGGACAAATGTATGGATGCACGCATGTATAGTATAAGGTATGCTAAATTAAATATGACCTAATACTAACCATCAAAAGCAGGTAAGTAAAAGGGAGAAAGAAGTGGGGGTTGGAAGACATACACACACGCACCCACACTTATTACAAATTCGCCCTTGCTCGGAGGGACCAAAAGAATATACAAATTAATTAACCTACAAACTAATTAATTATTACAGACCACCTAACTAGTAGAAAGCAATAAACAGCCTCGGGAAGAGGGTCTGATGTATGCGTGCTCGGATTGGCTTTGCCCGGAAATCCATTGCCATGCACAAGCTGTCTCTGTTTTCTCTACTCGGCTCCTCTGAAAATTGCACAAGTCCCAAGGTACACTTCATGGACACTGTGGAACACCATCGACCAAGGGGAATCACCACGGGCCAAAGAGAGTTGGTCATCGACCAATTATGGAGCTCTCGGCCACAAATATTTGGTCGGTCGGCAGTATAGATGGTCGGCCAGCCAAAGATTCCTGCAGAAACCTGTTTTGACAGCAGCAAAGGACAGACAAGGCATGGCAAAGTATTTTCAAAGAAATGTTTGCACCACCACCCTCCCTATCATGTTTAAGGCTCAAAGGAGCATGGTACTCGACCCTCGGACCACTAATCACGCATTTCAATGCATGATGGCCCAAAGAAGCCAAAGTGTGCAATTTCAATATGGAATGAAATGCACAAAACAAATAATGGGCCCTAACATCTATCATAATCAATTCAAGAGGCATGGGATGCATGCAATTCTATGCAACCTAACTATGCAAGCTAAGTATGCAAATGTGCAATGTATCAAACATGCAAAATGCAATGTAACAAACATGGAACAAGGCCAAATATGCAACAACATACAAGGCAAGCATGCAACAACATGCTAGGATGGTCTTGAATCGAAGTGGACAGCCCTCAAGTAGGCCCAAAACAGTGGCCAAAATGATGCAACAAAAGCATGAAAACACACACACAAGCATGCATGCACAAGGGCCTAAACATGGAGCATAAGCCTGTAGACACCCTATTTTTGACCGTCCTCAAGACTTGGACGTCACCGTTTGAACACCCGGTGATCATCCATGTTTGTGTTCGTTTGGAGTTCCCGGAGGTCTCAGCTACGTGCCTAGCCTCAGGATCTCCGAACTCGACTGTTCAGTGTCTGGTTTCGTACCAAACACTTGTGTTTCGCCTTGGAGGGGTAGGGAATACCTTGTGAGGCATCCCCACAAATCACCGGCCATGGCCAGAGGCCACCGGCTGGTGTTTTGTTGCCATCGGCAATGTATATTGCCGGTCGGCATTCTTTGTTGCCGGTCGGCAGTACATTTTGTCAAGATGACAATTTTGAGCAGCCGACTACTGTTCATCTGCTTTTGCAGATATTTTAATACAGCTGTATGGCATTTTGTTCCCCTCCATACACGTGTATGGAGGGATGGCCTTCTTGTTAGCTTACCTTGTAAGCTTTACAAGATTGGCTCCTTTATAAGAGAAGCCCTCCTCTCTTGGCTTTAAGGTTAAACAAAAAGGTTAGAAAATATACAGAGGAGAGCTTTGGATTAGGGTTAGGGTTTGTGTCTCACCTATCTCTATTTCTCTCTTTCTTTTTACCTTTGTGTGTGTATAAGTGCATTTGTGTCTTACTATTGCACACAAACACATAGTGTTACACCTTTCCTTGGCTACTGAGGTTCTAAGAGGTTGTTCTTGAGGTTCTTGGGTGGTTTTGAGCTTGGAGGAGCAGCTGGTCCACCATTGTTGAAGAAGTCTTCAAGGGTAACAATCTTGCCCCTTTTTACCCCTTTCTTGCATTGCATTTTTTCCTACCTTAGAACTGTTTTTGAGCTTAGTGTATAATATAAACAAATTCTGTTTTTAGGCTCTCTAAATAGTTTGTTTAGAGAGTTTTGTGGTTTGGAGGTGTTTGACCCCTCTTAGGCCTTGAGAGGCCCCATTTTGTGCTATTTTGAGTGAGCTTCGGGACCTTGGTGTTTGGGCCTCCTCACTACTGAAATCTTAAGGGATTTCAGAGGTGAGGATGGTGCCTTGAGGTCCTAGGGAGGAGAGGGCCACCCCCTCTCCTTGTTGTCCTTAAAATGGACCATTTTTGGCCTCTTGAGGGAGCACCTAGCTAAGCTTCATGTTTACCATGCCTTAGCTGATTTCCATGCTTATTATGTCATAATATGCTTCTTTTTTTAATTTGTTTTGGTACACCATGCATGCTTAGCATACCTACCTTGTAATGCCATGTTTAGGCCTTAATATGCCTTAGGTTGTAAACCATTGTTCAAGTATATTTTAGGCTTAGCTTTGCGAAGTTTTTGTGCTTATTTTGCCATGCTAGAGGTCTGTCCTTAGTCATTTCGGTCGGCCATGGCATGTTTAGTATAGCCCCTTTGCATTTTGGCTTGTTGGCCTTAAGTGTGTGAGTGTGTAGCATGCGTTACTTGCTTTATTTCAGTGGTTTGGCACCATTCGTAGCATCATTTCAGTCCCTTTAGCATGCTTGTATGCTTGCCTTGGATGTCCCTTTGATGCCTTATGAGCTTGTGTTATATGCTCCATGTTTTGGTCATTGTGCATGCTTTCGAATTTGAGCCACTTAGATGCCATCTAGGTGTCCCTTGGGTGTTGTCTAGGCCTGCCCTTAGACCTATTTTAGGTCCTCTTAGCCTTGTAAGGCTTGGTTGACTTAGTCTTGGTTTAAGTCTCTTGGCTGGTCTTGGGTTTTAGACCATCGGTGCATGCTATGTTTGTCTTGTTTAAGTTGGTTTGGCACCTCCCATAGCATGATTTTCAAGGCTTAATTTGCATGCTATATGTCCATGTTTGCATCCTCTTAAGTGTGCTTGAGAATTGCTCTTTGCCGTTTGAAGTGTTGGAGATCATTTGCATGCATGCTTGCATGCTATTAGTCCTTCATTTTGGGCACTTTGGCCACTGCTTTTGGGCTTAGTGAGGGCTATCTAAACCATGCTTAAGTCCACCCTTTGCTTGTTTGCATGTTTGCCTCGCATATTTGCTTACATAATTGCATGAATGTATTGCCTTACCGTATCGCATCCTTAGTTCACATGCCTAGGATTGCATTCCATTTGCATGCATGCTTGGCCTCTTGAAATGCTTGTAATAGAGGTTGAGTCCCATTGGTTTGTTCATGTGCATTGCATTCCATATCAAAAATGCATACTTGATTCTTTGGGCCATCACGCATTGAAATGCGCGATTGATGGTCCGAGAACCAAGAACCATATCCCTTTGAGTTATACACATGATAAGGGATAGGATTGGTGCACACATTGCTTGAATTGCATTGTCATGCTATGCCTTGCCCTCTACTGCTGTCAATTGCAGATTCTGCAGGAACTTTCTGCCGACCGGCAGTGTTAAGTGCCGACCGGCAATCCTTCCTGGGCCGATAGCTTCATCCACAGCCGATGGTCACATTCTACTGCCGGTGGACATTCTACTCAGCCGGTGGTGTCTCCCAATGTCCGGGGAAGCAATTTTGAGACTTTGGCAGTCTTCCAAGAGGTAGTGCAGGGAAAACAGAGGCAGCTTATGCATGGCAATGCACTTCCGAGCAAGACCCGAGCGCTCGTGCATCGAACTTTTTTCCTGAGGCGGTTTATCTGCTTTCCCTAGATTAGTTAATTTGCTTAGCTAATTAGATGGCCTGTAATATTTAATTAGCTTGTAGGTTAATTATCTGTAATATTTATTTGGTCCCTCCGAGCGAGAGTAAATTTGTAATAAGTGTGGGTGAGTGTGTGCATGTCTTCCAACCCCCACTTCTTTCTCCCTTTTACTTACCTGCTTTGATGGTTAGTAATAGGACATGTTTAATTTAGCATACCTTATGCTACGCATGCGTGCATCCATACATTTGTCTTGCATGCACCGGGCTCGGTACATCATGCTAACTGCATTTGCACTTCAATTCCAAATTGAATACGTGCATCAACTGATTGCATTTCACATGCCATGTTTAGGTTAGCCGAGCCTACTCTAAATTGTATCCTGTATGTGTTGCACTAGTCAATTTGACATGAACTAGGACCATGCATGTTGGCTAACTAGTTTATTGTTTTGGCTTTTAGCACTAGGTAAGTATTTATGCTTTAGCATACCGCATGTGTGTGAGTGTTGCCATGATAGCATGCTTACCATGTGGCTAGGTGCTTATATGATAAACTGTTTGGATGCCTGTAGGTGAAGGTTGGATTGTCTGAGTTGGAAAAACTCGTTGAAATCCGTATTTTAGCCTACTTGCGAGTAGCAAATTCCAAAACATTTTTCCAAAATAAACGAATATGCAATGTTTATTCCCAAGTTAGGCAATCTAGTCTATACTTTTGTGCTGTGCGCATAACATAGTAATTCTAGGCTAATAACGCGATAAGAACACATAACGTTTTCAAAATCAGATATCACGGTTAGTAGAGGCCGATCTTCGGATCGGGCGAGAGGGGGTGCTCATAGCTGACCTTCCCCAATCGTACCCAAGTTCCCGAGCCGAGGCAACTTTGGTGATGACGGACACGCGGCCTTTGGCACCGAGTCAGGGTTTCCTAAATTTCCCAAAATAAAATATTTAGGTGGCGACTTTGTATCTGGCAAAGCAGTCCATGTTGGCACTTCTTTTCAAAAATCTGTTTCTCAAAACAATTTGCCGGATTTGGACTTTTTGGTTCAGATCAAGAACCGTGATACACAAATCGAGTCCGAACTGTAGCGAGGGCCCCCACGCGGCGCGTCTACAATTTCTGGCGACTTCTGCTAGGGATTTTAGAGAGCTTGACTTGAACTCGTGATATCCTATTTTGATTCCATTTATGTGTCTCTTTGCATTGCATGTGCATTGGTGCACCTAGGACATCAGTTGTTTGCCATCTGCCATTCCTGAACGGTTTTCCGGAGGCTTGTCTTGTCAAGGCATGACCATAAGGCTGATCGGTTATGGGCTCTGACAGTATGGGAACACAAACCCCGGTTTTACCGGGGCACCCATTTTTGACCATTCGACCTAGTGCATATTCGGAATCTATAGTGACCATTCCAAACTAGGACAGGTTGCTTACCCGTTTATAGGTTGTTTGAAGCCGCTGTGTGCTTAGTGAAACCCTAGCTCCTGACAAAATAGGACAGGGAAACCCTACCCCAACATAGGGGTGTTTTGGCTCTCTTTACTTGCTATGTGCTTTTAGAGTGTATCCCTACAGGGAAAGTACATATCAGTTTGCAAGTTTGAGTATCAGGCCCGAGGGCACCAGTATCAGTGTTGTTGAGAAACCAGTTATCTGCGGGTATCAGGTTCAGTTTTTGGAGACAGTGATTTCTGGGGAACAGTGATCGACAGTAGAGTATAGTTGTTCAGCTACACCCGTGTTTGATCCATTTGGGCTGAAATGCTGCTTGTTGTCTTTTTCAGTTCGGACAGCTGGTACAGAATAGCTAGTGTTCCCCCTTGCTGAGGCAGGACTTATGATGACGCAGAATTCAGAAGAGATCGTGGTTATGACAGCTGCATTAGATCAAGGGATCACTCTGCAAAGTGAGACCAATATTGATATGCCACATCCACCTAGGTCGCCTGTTGCGCACCCGGTCTGGGCCCCCCAGCTATACCAGGCTCGCGAGCCTACTACATTTGAACTGATGGGGATGATAGGTGATCTCCAGAGGTCTGTGGCGGATCTCGCCTACGGAATGTCAGCTTCACCTCCAGCCGTACCATATACCGGGAGTTTTGTACCCCAGGAGCCCCCGTTGTTGGGGCGAATTGTGATTGAACTTAGCCAACCGGAGATGGCCTCCAGTATGGTAATGACATATCCACATCAAACCAAACCCTCGATCAGACTGAGTCCAGAGGAAAAGACAAAGTGAAGGCAGATGCCGATCCTAGTGAACAACTGCTGTGGGCAGTCGAGGCTTTGAAAGCCGCGGAGATGAACAAGCAACAGATATCTGCAGTTATGACAAGAGCTGTGGAAGATGCTTTCCCCACTCTACCTAAGGGTAGTTCAAGCTAGTCAGAAAATCGGGATAGGCCCCGTCATGTCAGAACAGTTCCTTCCGTTCCCAACCCTGTACCGGGAAAGGATCAGAAAGCCAAGGTGGCACCTGCCGACCCTTTCGCTAGTGCGTCTAGCAAGAGTGCTCAACCTTCAAAGTACCTGCCCCGAGGGCACAGGGTCTTCCACGCTCTCTACATGCCTTTGTCTAAGGCACTTCAGATCCTTGCTGAGAGGGGACACCTTAAACCCTTGGAGTCTCGGCCTCTCCCGAAGAATCTCCCTGCTACGCATAATGCTGCTCAGTACTGCGCGTACCACCAGCAGACAGGCCATGCTACCGACAATTCATGAGGTGCAAGATTTGATTGACAACGAGGTTATCCTCCCGCCCACCTCAGTCAAGTCCGTTACCACCCAGTTATTGGATTTTGAGGACGCAGATACTGCAAGTATGTAGTCAGAAAGCGAACCACCTGCGGCGGTATTTGGTATATTTTGGATGTGGCGTCTGGCACGCATTTTTGAGCATCTGTGGACACTAGCTTTGTAAATTCTGGCTTGGGTATCGAGTCAGTCTTTTGTTTTGAGTCTATCTCTTTGTCTTGAGTCAGTCTTTTTGCTTAAGGGTCTGTCTTGTTGTAGCGAGTCAGTCCCCTTTGGTATAGAATACCAGGTGATTTCGAGGTTGTCGCCTCGAACACCGTTTTTGTCTTGTAATTATTCGTTTTTGTTTTTGAGTCTGTTTCAGCCGAGGAGCCAGTTATATCCGAGAAACCTGAATGAAACAGCTGCGGCTATCATGTTTCCGTGCTTATTGTTTGTTTTAGGCTAGTTGTGCCAGGGGTTTTGAATGGAACAGTCCTGCATTCCACCTGCTCTTCTGTGCCTTGAGAATTATCGCATTGACCTAAGTTCTCCAAAACTTTTTTTCAAAACATTGTGATAAAAACAAAGAGAAAGGAATTTCTCCGGTTTTGCAAAAATTTGATCAATTGAGAGAAAGAGAGGCATGCTAAGTCCTTAATGAATGAAATCATGCTTGTCAGCGTGAGTACTAGGAAGGACCCTGGCTTGATCCAGATTGGTTCCACACTATCTTCGGCGCGAGCGATTTGTCGCTTTCTTAAAAACTTTCAAAAACGAATGTTTTGCGCGGCCCTGTGAAGACCTGTGTGGAATCGCTCTTGAGATTGTGCAGCCTAGGATCGCTCTCAGCCTCAAGATTCAACCCGTCCGTTTCTAACCTTGAACCCGTTCAGAAAGTTCAAACGGTCAAACGTCATGCAAGGTCTATATGGCCAGATCAGAAGCGGCCCTCGAACAAGAGGCACCAAAGCCGAATAAAAAAGATTAGATCTCACCAGAAGAAGCTTGTGGAGCAGCCATCGTGGATTCTTCGGCAAATCATTGCAACAGCCGTTCTCCTAGATATAGAGAGGCTTCAACTTCAAAAACCATTTGGCATGGACTTGTTACACTTTTACCCTTTGAGAGGCTCGCTGGGCCGAAAACCCAGAAGGGCGACCCAGGCAAAAGTTAGAGCAAGAGAAAAAGAAAAAAATACAAAAAAAAGAAGAAGCAAAAAATAATAATGCAAAAGAAAAAGAAGAAAAAGAAAGGAAAAGAGAACAAAAAGAACCAAAAAAATCAAAAAAAAAGAAAAAAAGAAAGAAAAGCTCGCAAGGTCGAAAACCCGCATCGGGCACCTTGGCAAAAGTTAGAGCCTGAAAAGTGAAGGTTAAAATACCCGAGTGTACCTTAACCGGAACTACGTAAGGCTTGATTCCCATGTTTGGGATACATAGGCAACTTCATCCTGAAGTCCAGCCTCCAACGCTTTCATAGCGTCTCGGTCCATACAATGGTTTCGATTTCATCCCAAAGTCCAGTCGCCAACGCTTCCAAGGTGACTGTGTCCATATATTTGTTATAACCGTCTTCGTCATCTCTGTGTCCAAGAGTTCAACCACTACCAATGAAGACTATTTGCGGACTGCTGCGGCACCATCCAAACAAGGGACAACTTTTCGTTGCCGCGAGTCGTTGCGAGTCGCCATTCAAACCAGGGGCAACTTTCTGTTGCCATCCACCCCTTTCAAGCCAGGGGCAATTTTCTATTGCCTCCGATCTGAGGTTGCCCATCTCGAGGGTAAGTTCCGCGCCTGTTTAGCACCGATCGTTCGCAAAAAATAGTTTTTGAGAATTTTTACTGAGGTTAACTAAGTTTTCTCGAAAATTATTTCATTTTCCAAAACTGGACCATTTTATTGGACCCAAAAAGGAAAATTTTCAGTGCTTATAGCCTGACTTGCATGGTTTTCAAATCAAAAATCGAACAAGTACGTTAATCCGACTCTCATCTTGATCAAAACTGTTTTAGTAGAAAACCAAAACGAAGAATGGTCAAAATGATGAACTAGGGGCACAGTTGAGTCAAGCGTTCTGTCTTTCCTCCATCATCAACATACTTGCCAGGAGGGCACTCTACCTACCAAAAGAAATAGCTGTGCGCTAACGGTGTTGAGCATGAACCCACACCTTTCTATTTATCCATCAATCACCCTAGGGAGGGATGAAAAATGAGAGAATAAAGAATAGAGAGGTGTAAGTTGAGAGAAAAGTGAGGAAAAGGGTTTTGAGAGAAAAACCGAGCCTGAGGGTCGAGTGATGTGAGAATCACAAATCAAAAAGGGCGGGAAGTATACCCGAAGGAACCGGCTCCTCGAGGTTTGAGGTCTCTCAGTTTATAAGCACGTCCGTGTGTCGTGTCTTTTTGATTTGTCGGTCTCGCCTTTTGTTCTCAATCTTTCCTGAGCGTGTCTCGTTGTGTTTAGGTCGTGTACCTTTGTCGAGTCCTTTTCCGCTGTATCCAGTTGTGGGCTCGATACCCCGATTAAGAAAACCCCTTTTCCGAAAGTTAATCGTTTATGCTCGGAATGCCGTGCCATTCTTTACATTTGGGGCGAACCAAAAGAAGGAAGGGAAAATTTGGGGCATCCGAGCATGTTTCAGCCCCAGCAGGTTTCACCTTTGAAAGTCGTCTTGTCAGATTGGGCTGTTCTGTTTAAAGCTTGCCGTGTGCAAAATAAACCAAGTGTTGGGTGATTGACTGTATGCAGATTAATCCTCAGCAGAGTATGGGCCGTGTGTTCAGGTTAAGCAGTGGTTTGTATGGGTTGCTTTGCCATTACTTAGTTTGGTTATCTTGTTATTACAATGCAAGTGTTCAACATTCAGACCACAGATCAATTTCATTTACATTGAGGTGTAACATGATGCAATGCAGTGGAATATAAAAAAATGTAACGCTTCTTCAGATAAAAAGTTCGTTTCATTTCATAATCTTTTTCAAGTACAAAGTTTTGAGGAAAACAAAAATCTACCCACGGCAGTACAAGGTAATCTAACTACCAGCAAAAAAAAAACGAAAACGAAGAAGAAAAGCAGCAATCTGGGTCATCATCAGTAGTCTCGGGCCCGGGGATCTGCCCTCGCCCTCTTCTTGAACGAAGGTCCAGGGGCATCGTCGTCAGCATCGCTGTCTGAGCCTGAGTCTGAGTCATCTCCAGCATCCTCAGATGACCCGGCCTCTGCCTCTGCATCTGCCTCGGACTCATCATCGTCATTATCATCATCATCAGGGGTCGGCGCCCGAGAACTACTCCCGACATGAGTACACCCTCCCCTGGTACGGGGACGTACAGCGTCTCCACGCCCTCCTCGAACAGGAATAGAGGGCCCAGCCGGAGCACCACCCACCGGAGGAATCTGGAAGGGAGGCTGAAAAGCACAAAAGGCAAATACATCAGTATATTGTGGACAGTTTATCAGTGCAAAATGCAGTATATGAGTACAGAGTGTGAATGCTGTGAGCAGTGTATCAGTGCAGAATGCAGTGTATGGGTACAGTGTGTGACTGCCGTGAGCAGTTTATCAGTGCAGAATGCAGTATATGAGTACAGTGTGTGAACGCCGTGAGCAGTTTGTCAATGCAGGATGCAATGTATGCAGTGTATCAGATGCTGTGAGATCAGTGCGTCAGGTGTGGTGTCGTGCATCAGATTACGCGAATCAACTTATGAATGGTTTGAGGCCATTGTCAGAAGAACATACCGGAATACTATAAAGGGCCAGAAGGTCGAAGGTCCGTTGCAGCATCCCCATCATGGAGGCATTCAACTCCACGAACTGTCGGGTGTACTCGGAGGACGCCTGCAAGAGTATAAGATACATCAGTGTTCTGCAGAATATCAAATAAATTGAAATGAAATGTCAATGCAAGATGCAAAATGAAGTAATACATATCGGAGGCAAGTCGGGGATACCGGCTAACTCATGATCAGCCGGGGGAGGAGCAAAGGGGATCTGATAAGTCGCCTCATCCTGCCCTCTATATGACAGTACAGTGGGCAGGGCAGGCCAGCCAGCCAGTCCCCCGTCCCCCCCGAGCTCCGCTCTTGCCATGCACTCGAGCCCTCCTCAATGTGCCTGCTCCAGCCCCAGCTCCCGCTCTAGCTACTGGCGCCGCTGGCCTCTCCCCCTCAGCTCGGCGACCACCGCTCAAGGGTCGGATAATGTAGGTCGGGACGTACTCTGCGTAGTCGCCCTCACCTCTGTGATGCTCTGTACCCCAACCGACGGTATAGTCCCTCATTTGCTCAAGAGAGAACCCCTCTGTATGCCTCATATGCGTAAGAGGCGGACCCGGAACTATCTGCTCCGGTAAACCCAGGGTCTGACGCAAGAAACGCTCGCCCAGGTACCAAGCCCGACAAACCAAGCCCTCCAACAGAATCCGGCAACGGGCAGTCTCCTCTACGCCCTCATAGTGATCCCTTACCACAGCCGGCAACGGAGCCCAAGGCTGCCAGGTGATCTGAAAATAATATGCAGTTTGTTATCTATCTGTTATTGAAAACATACGGTGCGAAGCAAAGCCAAAAAATAAACTCTAAAGTTGAACATACCTTCACGGCGGTGATGGTGTCGAAGTATCGGCGGAAGAAAATAAGAGACTCCCATGGTCTCCGCACGCATCGCACATCGAAGCGATGAGAGAAGGGGACGCCGAGTGGGATCTCCTCATCGGGTACTGGGGCAAGCCTAGGAAAGTAGGCATACACCCACAACTGCAGAATAGATATCAGTATGACTATCAGATAAGGCAAAATACAGAATAAAGCAGAAATGGCAAAACCGTGTGTTGTGTAGTGTATTGTGCGGAGTGTACAGTGTGTGCAGTATACAGTCAGTGTAAAGTAGAGTATATGTGTGCCGGGTGTGCAGTGTACAGTCAGTGTAAAGCAGAGTATATGTGTGCCGGGTGTGCAGTGTACAGTCAGTGTGGGGCGGTGTACAGTATATGTGCAGTGTGCAGAATACAGAAAGTAGGAAGCAGAAATGTAAAAAGGGAAGAGGACGTACCTCCCGGGCTCGCCAGTAGCCATCGAGAAGCTGTCCGCTGAGGCGGGAAGAAGAGCTCATGTAACCGTACAAAGTGGCCAGAGCTGTGCCCCCCCAGTCGTAGCGGCAGATCCGCCTGACGTCCACCAGTGCGCTCAACAAGCATAAAGGCACGGTGTTCGCCCGATCAGCGAAAAGGGTCGTCCCGAAAAGGAACATGATGAAGCCTCGCGCATACTGGTCCACCTCCTCTGGGGTCATCTGCGCCTCCTCCGCCAAAGCTGGCTGGATTCGGAAGTGGCTCTAAAACCAGGAGTACCTGACGAACCCTGCTCGAGCGAGGGGAGGCTGAGTGCCGAGTAGGTACAGCTGGGTGGCGTCCCACTCACCTATATCAGTGTCAAAGGGGATCGGATCACCCCCTACCCCGATGCCGGTAAGCATCGAAAAGTCATAAGGGGTCATCGTCATGTCCCCTGCAACGGAGAAGTGGAAGGAGTTGGTGGTATCCCACCACCTCTCCACTAGAGCAGCGAGCAAGGGCCTGCATGTGGTAAGTCGGGAGAGCCCCCTGCAGAAAATGCCGAAGCCGGCCTCGTCGACGATATGACGAACAACATCTGGAAGCTCTAGGTACCAATCCTGAGCGACGATGTTCCCATACCGCGGATGGTATGGGAATCCCCCTGTAATAAAAAAAAAACAATAACAATTGCAAGGCAATATTCAAAATGCAATTTAAGAAACATACAAGTATTCAACATGCGTGCATGTTTTCAAATTCGAACAGACATTGGGTGCTGGTGTGCTTACAGTGAACTACAATGTGTGATGTGTCAGCGTATTTGAGTGGTTCAGGGCAAATACAGCATGTGTGCATGTTTTCAGACTCAAGCAGATACCGGGTACCAGTGTGTGTATGCAGTAAAGTACAGTATGCGCCGTGTGTTTGGGTGATTCAGGGTCAATGCAGTGTGTGTGCACGTGTAAGTTTCAAACAGATAACAGTTGTAAGTTTGTGTGCAATCAACTACAGTGTACAGTATATCGGTGCATCCGGACCAAACAGTTAGAGAACAGAATCAACTAATGGCAGTTATGTTCTATATTGCGAAAAATAATAAAACAGAAGAAAGAATGTTACCTCGAAAGCGTCGAAGGACAGATGGGAAGTAGGCTCACGCAGGAGAAGCTCGGGTGCTACGCCCCTCTCGAAGCTCCGGAACTGGCGTAGTCCATCGAGGAGCATCACATGAACCGCAGGCCTGTAGGTCTCCGGATCGAACGGCCGGATATGAAGTGGCAAGGGGTCGGCCTCGGGATCCATCTCGAGCTCTGGAGGGGTCCCGCCCTGTGGAAGATCATCCGCCATCTCGAAGGGGGGTGTGAAAATGGCCGGAAGACGAAAAACCGGGCGAGAAGGTGAAAAGTCAACAGAAAGTCAACCCCGAGAAGGCCGGAAAAGGCCGGAAAAGTCGGAGTGCGGAAAAGGCACATATATCGAGAAAAACTCGAGGGAAGCAAGCCCCGAGTGGTGGAAATCAAGAAACAAACACCGAAACGAAGTTTCGTTCGGTTCAAAATGTTCGAAACGCGAAGATATACGCGAATCAAACAACGAAATCGAGGCTAGAATGCAAGAAAATGAGGAGATCGAAGAACGAAAACACTCTAGGGAGAGAGAGAGGGAATTTTCGAGCAAGAGGATGTGAGAAATATAGGGCTAGAGGCCCTATATTTAAAGACCCACGGCTGAAATGTCGAAACTGCCCCGAACAGGAATAGTTTGCCGGTCGGCCATACTCTTTGCCGGTCGGTAGTATTTTGTGCCGATAGAATTTTATGAAGGCCAATGGACGGCCGGTGATGCATTATGATGGCCGATGGGCATCCGGTGGTCTCCTACAATGGTTTTTGAGCCTTCTACACCCTTGTTTGGGTTATATGTGTGGTTCAGGGCCTTCAGTGATCAAAACAGTGCAAGAAAGTGCATCTCCGACACTCAACCGGCCTCCGTTTTGACCTCGGATCGTGTCTTCTGTGCGTGGCACTCAAATTCCTGCAAAGTGTATCCTTTTCGTATCCTTTTAGCTTTTACAAAACTCAAAAGTTGCCCCATGCGTATCGCATATCATTCGCGCTGTCTTGTGCGCTCGCGTTGTCTAAAACGCATCGCGCGGTTTTGCGCATCTCACTGCATTCCGCATGCTTGTTCAATTTCATTACTTGCGTAAACCGCATGTTTTGCTTGCGTAGACCGCATATTTGTTCAATTTCATTACTTACGTAGACCGCATGTTTTGCTTGCGTAGACCGCATATTTGTTCAATTTCATTACTTGCGTAGACCGCATGTTTTGTTTGCGTAGACCGCATATTTGTTCAAATTCATTACTTGCGTAAACCGCATATTTTGCTTGCGTAGACCGCATATTTGTTCAATTCCATTACTTGGGTAGACCGCATGTTTTGTTTGCGTAGACCGCATATTTGTTCAAATTCATTACTTGCGTAGACCGCATGTTTTGCTTGCGTAGACCGCATGTTTGTTCAATTCCATTACTTGCGTAGACCGCATGTTTTGCTTGCGTAGACCGCATATTTGTTCAATTTCATTACTTGCGTAGACCGCATGTTTTGCTTGCGTAGACCACATTCTCTTGTTCAAATTCATTACTTGCGTAGACCGCATGTTTGCACTCAATCACGTTACTTGCGCAGACCGCATGTTTTCCTTACGTACACCGCATATTTGTAATCAATTCCATTACTTGCATAGACCGCATGTTCTGCTTGCGTAGATCACATGCTTATGTTCGATTTCATTACTTGCGTAGACCGCATGCTTATGATCAATTTCATTGCCTGCGTAGACCGCATGCTCCACTTACATATTTGTGCCTTCACAGCGTTGTTATGTTTCCCACTTGCTTTGCGCTGTCACGCATTTTCAAATACATTAATATGCATATTGTTAATCACATTGGACCTGTTAAGTTTGTTTTCTTTGCAGGCACGATATTGTATGTACGGTTCATTTGAGGCTGGTGCAACCAGACGAGCCGCACAGGTATTGTATTGCAACGGTCTAGGAGACCTTAAATCCTTGGAAGGTGCAAAACCTTCGGCGCATTGATGTGTGCAGTTCGTTTGCATTGCCATGCATGTCTTAAGTCGCACATTGTTGCGCATTTCAAATTTACTTACATTGTTATGCATTTCTTGTGCAATATACACGGTCTAGGAGACCTTAAATCCTTGAAAGGTGCAAGACCTTTAGTGCATTGATGTGCGCAGTCCATTTGCATTATCATGTACCTTAAAAGCCGCGTGTTGTCGCGCATTCCATGCAACATGCATTTCATGCATCATTTGTATTTCAAAAACAAAAAAAAAAACAACAAAAAAATATAATTGCATTGTCATGCATCATCGTAAATAATTGCATAAGTCATGCATCATTGTAAATAGTTGCATTGTCATGCACCATCGTAAATAGTTGCATTGTCATGCATCATTGTAATATAGTGTATATTGCATTGTAAATTGCATGCATTCACTACATCACCTTTCATCTATGGCTCGCGCCTTTCCGTGATTGAGCTTGGTCTGGTATGTGCCCATACTTCTCGTGTCGAAGCATAGTTCAGTGGACCGTTCTATGTTAGACGCGGATTGCACATGTACATGCCCTTCCTAGGCAAAGATTTGGTTTGGCCTATGTGCCTTATCCATCGTATCTTTTCCATCCCGGTGTATATTGCATTGTAGCTTTGTGGCTCGCGCCTTTCCATGATTGAGCTTGGTCTGGTATGTGCCCATACTTTTCACGTCGAAACATAGTTCAGCAGACCGTTCTATGTTAGACACGGTTTGTATGTGTACATGCCCTTCCTAGGCAAGATTTGGTTTGGCCCGCAGGCCATATCCATTATATTACATTTCCATTCCATTGCATATAGTGTATATTGCATTATAGCTTTATGGCTCGTGTCTTTCCATGATTGAGCTTGGTCTAGTATGTGCCCATACTTCTCGTGTCGAAGCATAGTTCAGTGGACCGTTCTATGTTGAAGTGGCTTGTATGTGCGCACATGCCTTTCCTAGGCAAGATTTGGTTTGGCCCGCGTGCCATGTCCATTGCCATCTCCCCAGCATATCCATATATATATTGCATTGTAGTGTAATTTTTGCATCCAGCATTAGGATCGTAGTCCTTTCCCCAGCGGGTAGTTTCCCCACTTATGTCATCCCCCCCCCCCAATACTTGTTATTGTGTCCGTCTACATTACTCATAGTTCAGTTGACCGTTCTATGGTAGACAGACCTTTTACCTCCATCAATCTATTTGACATAGGCGTGGTTTCAAACTGCTCATGATTGGATCATGATTCAATTGCTTTGCATATAGTTTGCATTGTTTCAATTACATTACATCTTCATTTGCATTGTTTGTACATTGTTTTGTATATATTGCATATCATTTTACATTCATTTTTGCGTTGTCATGCATGTTGCTAATAACATCGTACCTGTTAAGTTGTGTTCTTTACAGGCACGATATTATATGTACGGTTCATTTGAGGCTAGTGCAACCAGACGAGCCGCACAGGTATTGTATCCTTCGAGTGAGACGTATCAAGAATTGCATAATTCTCTTACATCCTTTCTGCATTGTAGTGTAGTTTGGCGTACGCTAGCTTAAAAACTGTTGCATGTGTGCTTCGTTACAGTTTTTCTTTGCATGATCATAAGTTATGTCCGGCTCTGTGCACTGTTTTGCATTTTGCCCCCGCCTTCGGGCGCATATCTTGTTTATCTTGCATGTTTGTCTAAGTTTTCGGCCTTGTCAAAAATGGGTCGTCTCTGGTCTTTGACATTCACTCCTGTCATTGTTATGACTATCGAGTTCTGTCAAAGAGGGGCAACTGTAGACACCCCATTTTTGACCGTCCTCAAGACTTGGACGTCACCGTTTGAACACCCGGTGATCATCCATGTTTGTGTTCGTTTGGAGTTCCCGGAGGTCTCGGCTACGCGCCTAGCCTCAGGATCTCCGAACTCGACTGTTCAGTGTCTGGTTTCGTACCAAACACTTGTGTTTTGCCTTGGAGGGGCAGGGAATACCTTGTGAGGCATCCCCACACATCATCGGCCATGGCCAGAGGCCACCGGCTGGTGTTTTGTTGCCATCGGCAATGTATATTGCCAGTCGACATTCTTTGTTGCCGGTCGGCAGTACATTTTGTCAAGATGACAATTTTGAGCAGCCGACTACTGTTCATCTGCTTTTGTAGATATTTTAACACAGCTGTATGGCATTTTGTTCCCCTCCATACACGTGTATGGAGGGATGGCCTTCTTGTTAGCTTACCTTGTAAGCTTTACAAGATTGGCTCCTCTATAAGAGGAGCTCCCCTCTCCCTTGCTTAGGGTTAGACATTTTAGAGAGAAAAAACATTGTTAGAAGCTCTGGTTCTAGGGTTAGAACTTATACATATTCTATCTCTATATCTCTCCCTCCCTTGAGTGTTCTAGGTGTATTTGTTCATAGTATTGCACACAAACACCCACCATTACACCTTCCCTTGACTATTAAGGTTCTAAGGGATTGTTTTTAGAGTTTTGGAGCTGGTTTGGAGCTTAAGGAGTTGCTGAAGCTTCATTCGTGAAAGAGGTCTTCAAGGGTAACAATCTTGCCCCTTTTAGCCTTTTAATGAATGAAACCATGCTTGTCAGCATGAGTACTGGGAAGGACCCTGGATTGATCCAGATTGGTTCCACACTATCTTCAGCGCGAGCGATTTGTCGCTTTCTTAAAAAATTTCAAAAAAATGTTTTGCGCAG
>NW_021026613.1:42834-93493 GCF_004153795.1 Camellia sinensis
CTTGAATGCCTGTGGGTGAAGGTTGGATTGTTTGAGTTGGAAAAACTCGTTGAAATCCGTATTTTAGCCTACTTGTGAGTAGAAAATTCCAAAACATTTCCCAAAACAAACGGGGTTGTAAACCATTGTTCAAGCTTGTTTTAGGTCTAGCTTTGTGAAGCTTTTGTGCTTATTTTGCCATGTTTAAGGTCTGTCCATAGTTGTTTGGGTCAACTTTGGCATGCTTTGTATAGCCCCTTTGCATTTTTGGTTTGTTGGCCTTAAGTGTGTGAATGTATAGCATGCATCCTTGCCTTAATTTAGTGGGTTGGGACCATTTGCCATGTTATTTCAGTCCCTTTAACATGCTTGTATGCTTGCCTTGGATGCCTCTTTGAAGCTTTGAAAGCTTGTCTTGCATGCTCCATGTTTTGGCCATTGTGCATACCCTTTGAATTTGAGCCACTTAGATGTCATCTAGGTGTCCCTTGGGTGTTGTCTAGGCCTGCCTTAGACCTATTTTAAGTCCTCTTAGCCTTGTGAGGCTTGGTTGACTTAGTCTTGGTTTAAGCCTCTTGGTTTGTCTTGGGTTTTAGACCATTGTTGCATGCTATGTTTGTCTTGTTTAAGTTGGTTTGGCACCTCCTATAGCATGATTTTCAAGGCTTAATTTGCATGCTATATGTCCATGTTTGCATCCTCTTAAGTGTGCTTGAGAATTGCTCTTTGACATTTGAAGTGTTGGAGATCATTTGCATGCATGCTTGCATGCCATTAGTCCTTCATTTTAGGCACTTTGGCCACTGCTTTTGGACTTAGTGAGGGCTGTCTAAACCATGCTTAAGTCCACCCTTTGCTTGTTTGCATGTTTGCCTTGCATATTTGCTTACATAATTGCATGAATGTATTGCCTTACCGTATCGCATCCTTAGTTCACATGCCTAGGATTGCATTCCATTTGCATGCATGCTTGGCCTCTTGAAATGCTTGTAATAGAGGTTGAGTCCCATTGGTTTGTTCATGTGCATTGCATTCCATATCAAAAATGCATACTTGATTCTTTGGGCCATCACGCATTGAAATGCGCGATTGATGGTCCGAGAACCAAGAACCATATCCCTTTGAGTTATACACATGATAAGGGATAGGATTGGTGCACACATTGCTTGAATTGCATTGCCATGCTATGCATTGCCCTCTGCTGCTGTCAATTGCAGATTCTGCAGGAACTTTCTGCCGACCGGCAGTGTTAAGTGCCGACCGGCAATCCTTCCTGGGCCGATAGCTTCATCCACAGCCGATGGTCACATTCTACTGCCGGTGGACATTTTACTCAGCCGGTGGTGTCTCTCAATGTCCGGGGAAGCAATTCTGAGACTTTGGCAGTCTTCCAAGAGGTAGTGCAGGGAAAACAGAGGCAGCTTATGCATGGCAATGCACTTCCGAGCAAGACCCGAGCGCGCGTGCATCGAACTTTTTTCCCGAGGCGGTTTATCTGCTTTCCCTAGATTAGTTAATTTGCTTAGCTAATTAGATGGCCTGTAATATTTAATTAGCTTGTAGGTTAATTATCTGTAATATTTATTTGGTCCCTCCGAGCGAGGGTAAATTTGTAATAAGTGTGGGTGAGTGTGTGCATGTCTTCCAACCCCCACTTCTTTCTCCCTTTTACTTACCTGCTTTGATGGTTAGTAATAGGACATGTTTAATTTAGCATACCTTATGCTACGCATGCGTGCATCCATACATTTGTCTTGCATGCACCGGGCTCGGTACATCATGCTAACTGCATTTGCACTTCAATTCCAAATTGAATACGAGCATCAACTGATTGCATTTCACATGCCATGTTTAGGTTAGCCGAGCCTACTCTAAATTGCATCCTGTATGTGTTGCACTAGTCAATTTGACATGAACTAGGACCATGCATGTTGGCTAACTAGTTTATTGTTTTGGCTTGGAGTACTAGGTAAGCATTTATGCTTTAGCATACCGCATGTGTGTGAGTGTTGCCATGATAGCATGCTTACCATGTGGCTAGGTGCTTATGTGATAAACTGTTTGGATGCCTGTAGGTGAAGGTTGGATTGTCTGAGTTGGAAAAACTCGTTGAAATCCGTATTTTAGCCAACTTGCGAGTAGCAAATTCCAAAAGATTTTTCCAAAATAAACGAATATGCAATGTTTATTCCCAAGTTAGGCAATCTAGTCTATACTTTTGTGCTGTGCGCATAACATAGTAATTCTAGGCTAATAACCGGATAAGAACACATAACGTTTTCAAAATCGGATATCACGGTTAGTAGAGGCCGATCTTCGGATCGAGCGAGAAGGGGTGCTCATAGCTGACCTTTCCCGATCGTACCCAAGTTCCCGAGCCAAGGCAACTTTGGTGATGACGGACACGTGGCCTTTGGCACCGAGTCAGGGTTTCCTAAATTTCCCAAAATAAAATATTTAGGTGGCGACTCTGTATCTAGCAAAGCAGTCCATGTTTGGCACTTCTTTTCAAAAATCTGTTTCTCAAAACGATTTGCCGGATTTGGACTCTTTGGTTCAGATCAAGAACCGTGATACACAAATCGAGTCCGAACTGTAGCGAGGGCCCCCCACGCGGGCGCGTCTACAAAGCCATCAACTCTTCAAAGCATGAAAGGGATGGAAAATGCAAGTATGCAAACATGGAACATGGACTGAAATATGGTCTCCAATGATGCCAAATCATGAGAACAGGCCAAGTAAAGCATGCTAGTGACCCACACACCCAAAGCTAACAAGCTAGAATGCAAAGAGACCATAAAAAACATGTTGAGCATAACCAAAGCAACTGAAAACAGAGCTAAAACATACTAAAACATTCATAAAAGCTTCACAAAGCTTGGCCAAAATCATGCTAGAACAAGGGTCAAAACCTAAAGCATGTTAAGGCAAATTCATGGCATTACAAGACAAGTATGCAAGCATGCATGGTGTGTCTAAACTAAGTAAAAACAGTGTTATATCATGGAAAAATAAGCACAAATAACACTTAAGACATGGCCAACATGAACTTAAAAATGGTGCTCACACATGAGGCTAAAATGGCACTTTTTGAAGACAACAAGGAGAGGGGATGGCCCTCTCCTTTTTAGGACCTTAAACCACCATCCTCACCACTGAAATCCCTCAAGATTTAAGTGGTGAGGAGGCCCAAACAAGGTGGTCCCGGAGCTCACCAAAAATAGCACAAAATGGGGCCAAACAAGGCCTAAGAGTGGGTAAACAACCCCAAACACAAAAGTGACCTTAAACAACTATTTAAAGCACTCAAAAACAAGACTGCAATTATAAGTTAAGCTCAAAACAGCATGCAAAACAGGCTAAAAATGTGTGTAAAAACGGGGAATTTAAGGCTTAGAAACTCACCCTTGAAGACCTTCTTCAAAACCAGCACTCCAGCAGATTTTTTTGAGTCAAAACCAAGTCTTGAGCCCCCACAAGACCCTCCAAGAACCTTAGATGAATGGTGGAGGTGTGTGCTTAGGAGTTGGGGTGCAAAGGGGTCAAGAACCAAGCACTATGGAGGCTTGGATGTAGAGATATCAAGAGAGATATATGTTTTTGTCTTAGAAAAATTTCTTGGAACCCTTGAAATGGAAGGAGAGGCTCTCTATTTATAGAGCAAGGCAAAAGGCCTAAGCTTCTTGGAGAAGCTAAGGCAAAAAGGGTCAAAGGGGGCACGCTTCTAAGGGAAGCTAAGTCAAAGGTCCAAGCTTTTTAAGGAAGCTAAGGCAAAGGTCCAAGCTTTCTCAAGAAGCTTGAGCAAAGGGTCCAAGCTTCTTCAAAAAGCTTAGAACAAAAGGGTCGAGCTTCTTGGAGAAACTAGACAAGGGTTCAAGCTTCTTGGAGAAGCTAAAGCAAAAGGGTCAAGCTTCTTGGAGAAGCTAAACAAGGGTTCAAGCTTCCTCAAGAACCTAAGAAAGGTTCAAGATTCTCTTAGAAGCTTGGAGCAAAGGGTTCAAGCTTGTTGGAGAAGCTAGAACCAAGGTTTAAAAGGTTCAAGCTTCCTCAAGAAGCTAAAACCAAGGGTTCGAAAGGTTTAAGCTTCCTCAAGAAGCTAAAACCGAGGGTTCAAAAGGTTCAAACTTCTTCAAGAAGCTAAAACCAAGGGTTCAAAAAGTTTAAACCCCCTCAAGAAAAGGTCCCGGCCAGAAAATGTGACCGATTGACCAAAATCAGTGGCCGGCCGACCAAACACAATGCCGACCGACCATCAATAGTGCCGACTAGCCATCACCAATGGCCGGTGGCAAGGAAACAAGGCCGGTGGCCTCAAGCCATGGCCGGTGAGGTGTGGGGATGGCCTACAAGCTATTTCCCACCCTCAGAAGCAAAACAACAAGTGTTTAATGCAAAACCAAACACAAAACAAACAAGTCGAGAGGTCTTGAGGTAAGTCGCGTAGCCGAAACCTCCGAGAACTCAAGATGAACACAAACAAGGGTAATCATCGAGTGTTCAAACGATGACGTCCAAGTCTTAAGGACGGTCAAAAATGGGATGTCTACAGTTGCCCCTCTTCGACAGAACTCGAAAGTCATAAAAATGACGGGAGTGAATGTCAAAGCCCAGAGACGACCCATTTTTGACAAGGCCGAAGACTTAGACAAAGCATACAAGCAGCAGACAAAGATATGCGCCCGAGGGCAGGGGCAAAATGCAAGACAATATGCAAAGCCGAGCATAACTTATGATCATACAAGAAACATAAGGACGTATCCCGGTGTTTCGGAAAAGTATAAGCATTGGAACGTATTCCAAATGCTCTTAACCAAAGATGGAGAAACATAGGGACATATCCCGGTGTTTCGAAACGAAGGAGAAATATAGGGACGTATCCCAGTGTTTCAGAGTGATTCAAGCACAGAACATATTCCAAATGCTCTTAACCAAAGAGGGAGAAACATAGGGACGTATCCCGGTGTTTCAGAGTGGTTCAAGCACTGGAACGTATTCCAAATGCTCTTAACCATAGAGGGAGAAACATAGGGACGTATCCCGGTGTTTCAAAGAGGTAGAGAAATATAGGGATGTATCCCGGTGTTTCGGAATGAAGGAGAAACATTGGGACGTATCCCGGTGTTTCGGAGAAAGAAGGAGAAACATAGGGACGTATCCCGGTGTTTCGAAACAAAGAAGAGTGCAAAACAATGCAATTGAAAGGGTGCATAACAATGCGAATGAAATGCGCGTAACAACGCAAGTGAAGTGCGCATAACAATGCAACTAGAACCATGCATAACAATGCAAGTGAAGTGTGCATAACAATGCAACTAGAGTGTGCGTAACAATGCGAATAAAACGTGCATAACAATGCAAGTAGAACGTGCATGACAGCGCATGTTAGAGATGTGCAAAACAATGCAATATAGGTACACAAGACAGTACGAGTGAGGTACACAAAAGAAGTGCAATAAGATGCATTTTCTATGCAAGTATGGGGGCATTTTCTATGCAATCATGGAAAGCATATTTGATGCAATATTGAAGACATATTCCGTGCATAAGACAGGCATATTCTATGCAACATTGAAAGCAAAGCATATTCTATGCGGAATCGACAGTAAGCATATTCTATGCATGAATCATAATGATGCGCGGCACGCATGCAACAAAAGTGTATATGAAAGTTCACATTCTATGCAATAGAGGAGCATCAAATATGTACTCTGGTGCCTCTGATTTACCTCTCGGAAGACTTGACAACCCGCTCAGCTCAAAAGGGGACACCCTGTCTATATTGGCGAGAGATAGCATCTGCATGTGAAACCCTCGGGTGCTGTTTGGACTGTCATTCTGACTTGAAGCAGGCTTACACTTGAGGTAGAGGCGCACTTATACTTCGGTAGCATTAACAAGCCTGAGGAGGTGCATCCGGAATACAATCATGGAATTTGAAACAAACTCAGATGCTCCGATTTTCCCTCTTTTCTTTTGCTTTGCAGTTTGGAACCCATATAGCTTCAGATAGGTCCTGGTTTTACTCTTCTCACATGACCTGGGTTGAACCCTGCAGTTTTTATGAAAGAACAAATCTTGTTTTGCACAAATGTGGAGAATAGCACAGCACTCTAAGCACAAAACGATTCATTTTTGAAATTAAGAAATGAGTTCTTAACCGGGTATTGAGCCTACGACTGAACACAGCGAGAAAGACTCAACAACGAAAAACAAAAGGTAAACAACCTAAACACATCGAGACACGCTCGGAACGACTCAAAGCAAGAATCGAGACAAACAAAACAAAAGACACAACACACAGACGTGTTACAAAGACAAGAGACCTCTCAGTTCACGAGGAGCCAGTTTCTCCGGGTATTGTTTCCCACAATTTCTCATTTGTGATTCTCACATCACTCGGCCCTTAGGCTCTATTTTTCTCACAAAACCCTTTTTCTCACTCTTTCTCTCAGCGCACATCTCTCTATTCTTTAATCTCTCATTTTTTTATCTCTCACCTGGGTGTTTGATGGATAAACAAGAAATTGCGGGCTCATGCCCCTAGCATTTTGCTAGATTCTTCCTTCTGCTTATAACAGTGAACTTTCCCACAGAGGGGTCGCGCTACAATTGGGTGTGTAACACATCTGCAGTTGACATCGGTTGACGATGCTCCGCGGGGGAGTTTGGATGTAATCAGATGTGTCCAAACAAAGGAGTGGAATATCTCGATCCATTCTCGTTTGTGTTTCGCACTTGACTTGATACCTCGTTGCTTGGAGGATGTGAGAGCTTTCTGCCCTTTTGTTGACAGTTTCAGTTGTGCCCTTTTCTGGCAGGGAGAGTGCCTTTCTTGGCAAGTATGGTGCTCTTTCTGGCAAATGCACTGACAACGGGGGAAAGACAGGAAGCCTGACTCAACTGTGCCCCTAGTTCATTATTTTGACCATTTTTTGTTTTTGATGTTCTACTAAAACAATTTTGACCAATATAAGAATTAGATTAACATGCTTGTTCGATTTTCTGATTTAAAATCATACAAGTTAGGTTATGAGCACTGAAAATTTTCCTTTTTGGGCCCAAGAAATGGTCCAGTTTTGGAAAAGTAGAATAATTTTCGAGAGAATAGTCAACCTCAGTAAAAATTCTCAAAAACTGTTTTTGCAAACGGCCACTGCTCAACGAGCACGGAACCTACCCTCGAGATGTACAACCTCAGATCCGAAGGAAAATTGCCCCTTGCTTGAAGGACACTGCATGGAAACGGAAAGTTGCCCCTTGTTTGAATAGCACCGCAGCACATTATATGGCAACGGAAAGTTGCCCCTAGTCTGATAGCGCCGCAGCACATGGCAACCAGTCCTCACAGTGACAATTACAACCAAATTCTCAGATACAGAGAAGACAAAGATAACTAGAATCATCACATGGACACAGTCAGATTTGAAGTGTTTTACGGCTGGACTTCAGAGTGAAGTTGCCTACGTATCCCAAAGATGGGAATCAAGCCTTACGTAGTTCCGGTTGAAGGTATACTCGGGTATTAACCTCTCATTTTGCGCTCTAACTTTTGCCAATGTCGCCCTTCCGGGTTTTCAACCTTGCGAGCTTTGTTCTTCTTTTCTTTTGAATTCTTTTCATTTCTTTCTTCTCTTTTCTTCATCTTTTCTTCATTTTTTCATTTCATTTCTTTTTCTTCTTTTTTTTATTCCTTGCATTTTTTCTTTTTTCTTTTTTGTTCTTTTCCTTCTTTTTCTTGCTCTAATTTTTGCTTGGGTCGCCCTTCCGGGTTTTCGGCCCAGCGAGCCTCTCAAGGGTAAAAGTGTAGCTTTTGTCCATGTGGAATGGTTTTGAGATCATGAAGTCATCTGAATCTAGGAGAATGGCTGCTGTTCGCTGACAATGCAGGAGTCCATCGAATGGAGGGGCTGAATTTGCCCCTAGTGTTGCGGATAGGAACTCAGTTGTTCTTTAGCAGAAACTGTCTTCTTTCCTCCCTTCTGGGATTTGACATTCTTGCCGACCTTATTTGATTTGTGGAATGATCCATCTTCGGCTCTTCGAGCACATTTGAAATTCGTTGCCCCTAGTTCCAGGGGTGCTTCTGATCTAGCTTTACAAGTTTCTTTTGATGACATCTGATCTTCTTGATCTGACTTTCTTACCTCTTGTTCGAAGGTTGCTTTGAATCTGGCCACACGGGCCTCACGTTGTAGTTGACCATTGAACATTTCTAAACTTAAGTCCAAGGTTTGACAATGGGGGGTCGAGTCTTGAGGCTAAAAGCGATCCAAGGCTGCACAATCTCAAGAGTGATTCCACACAGGTCTTCGCGAGATCGCGCAAAACAGTTTTTGAAATCTTTTAAGAAAGTGACAAATCGCTCGCACTAAAGACAATGTAGAACCAATCTGGATCAAGTCAGGATCCTTCTCAGTACTCACATTAACAAGCATGATCTTGATCATTAAAGGCTTAGCATGCCTCTCTTTTTTTCAATTGATCAAATTTTGCAAAACTCAAGGAATTCCTTCCTCTTCGTTTTTATCACAATGTTTCGAAAAAAGTTTTGAAAAACTTAGGTCGATGCAATGAATTCCAGGAACAGAAAAGACACAGCTTCTAGTTAAATACTGCCATCTCATTTAGAATTTCTGGCACAACTGGCACACGGTAGAAGCAAACACAAGAGTGTGAAAATCACTACTGTTCCATTCAGATCTGTTGGCGTAACTGGCTCCTCGGCAGACACAGACTCAAAAGAAAATGAAAAGACAAACACAAAACAAGTAAGTGATGTCCGAGGTAACACCCCCAAAATCACCAGACTCCAACAAAACAGGACTGACTCGGTACAATAAGACTGACCCAACTGACTCAATAAGAAAAGACTGACTCTATACAAAACAACAAGACTGACCCAATACCCAAGTCAGAAAGCACAAAAACTAGCATTCGCAAAATGCTCAAAACAGTGCGTGTCATACGCCACATCTGGAGTAAACTGAGCGCCGCCCGCAGGTGGTTCATCCCTCGATCACATCACATTATCCCCCACAAGTTCACTGATCAAGTGCCGATAGACTTTGCAGGACCCGGTGCGGGGATGACCCTGTTGTCAATCAAATTTTGTATCTCGTGGCGGAGACGGACGCAACTGTCGGTGTCATGATCGGTTTGTTGATGAAAAGCACAGTACTTAGTCGGGTCATGCTTTGGAGGGAGAGGATCGAGTAGAGGCCGTTGTTCTAACGATTTCAGATGTCCTTTCCTGAGTAGGACCCCTAGGGCTTTAGACAAAGGCATATAGAGTGGGGTGAAAACCCTCTTGCCTCAGGGTAGATAGTCTGAAGTTCGAGGGTTTGAAGTGGATGTACCAACAAAGGGGGTGGCTACTCTTGGTGTGGTGGTAATGACCATACCCACTTCAGAAGATCTTGCAGCTACATCACCGCTGGTGGTCGCACTTGAATTGCGGGAAAACACCCTCCTAGGTTGCTCCTTTTCCTGGTCAATAAGGCCCTGCTTCATAGCGTCCTCGATCTGCACTCCCATCTCATGCAAATCTGAAAAAGTAGGGAAGGGGAGCACGATCATTTTCTGCATTAGTTTGGGCTGGAGGTTGCGCACAACCATCTGTATTTGATCCTTATCCGTTGGCCTAATGGTCATCATTGAGGCCTTAGCCCTCCAGCGGGCCACGAATTCTGAGAAGCTCTTCTTTGGCTCTTGGCGGGTGACTTCAAGATCACGAGTTGTGACCTTAATCTGTGCGTTGTAGGAGTATTGATCACTGAAGCCCTCAGTCATCTCTTTCTAATTCTGTTTCACAGAGTTCTCCAATTTTGCATACCAGATTGCGGCTATCCCAGACAGGGTCTGGCCAAACAATGATAGCTTCTGTAATCTGGTGAGGCCCATCGGCTTTAGTATGTCCGAAAACAGCCGCAAATGTACCATGGGATCCCCAGATCTATCAAAGTGGTCGATGTGCAGTATCTTAAATCTGTCTGGCAACGTCACAGCCGAGTCTGTATACCCATCTTCAATGTCAGGAATGGAGTGGGCCCCCTGAGACTTCTTGAACAATTTCTCAAGCTTGCTCACTTTCAATGCTGTGGGGTCCGTCTCGAACTCAGAGGGGGAGTCTGGTAGGTTGGTGGGTGTTTTAGGTAGCTGGGGTAGAACTGGAGGCGGAGCTGGCCCGTCCGGAATGTCCGTATCATCCTGGACGTGGATTGCCTCCCCGAGTATGGGAACTCTTGGTGGGGGAGGAGCCTGGTGTGAAGTAGATACTCTAGTTTGCTGCTCTAACCTGGCAATTATCTCTGCCTGTTGGACTATGACCACTACCTATTGCTTGGCAAATTTCGCTTGACGGACAGCGTCTTGCTGCATGGCTTTCATACTATCCTGGAGCTAGCGCACCATCTCTTCTAAGCCTAACATACTGTCCTGATCTAACTGAGCAACTGGTATATCTGTGTCTGCAGTAGGCTCAGAAATCTCAACCCGACTGCTCAAAGATCACTGATCTGGTAGCTATTGTACTGGTGGTCTGTGCCTGACTAGCCTTCTCTGGCCCTGATTACCCTTGAACTGAGTCTCTGTCCTGTCAAAATCTATCAGCACAAATCCAATGTACCTGGGGGATAATGGAGCCTTCTGAAGCTATGATTCCAGGACTACCTAGCAAAAGAGAAAACAGACAGTACCTCAGCTCAACTTCACCAAAACAGATACAAGCATAGCAGGGTGACTGTGCCCTCTACTGAATTATGCCCCCAAAATTCCGCCTCAAATTTGATACCCTTAGGTAAAACTGATTCCCCAAAACATTGATACTGATGCCCTCAGGCCTGTTACTCAGACTCGCAAACTGTTATGCGCATTCCCTGTAGAGATACACTCTAAAAGCACATAGCAAACAAATGAGAGCCAAGACACCCCTATGTTGGGGTAGGGTTTCCCTATCCTATTTTGTCAGGAGCTAGGGTTTCACTACGCACGCAGCGGTTTCAAACAACCTATAATCGGGTAAGCAACCTGTCCTAGCTTGGAATGGTCACTATAGATTCCGAATATGCACTAGGTCAAATGGTCAAAAGGGTGCCCCGGTAAAAGCCGGGGTTTGTGTTCCCATACTGTCAGAGCCCATAACCGGTCAGCCTTATGGTCATGCCGTGACAAGACAAGCCTCCAGCAAACCGTTCAGAAATGGCAGATGGCAAACACGGTGTCCTAGGCGCACCAATGCACATGCAATGCAAAGAAACACATAAGTGAAATCAAAACAGGATATCACGAGTTCGAGTCAAGCTCTCTAAATCCCTAGCAGAGTCGCCAGAAACTGTAGACGTCCCCGAATGTCCCGGGAGGATGAATCCCGTTTTGTTCGTCTATGGGTCACTACAGTTCGGACTCTCAAATTGTCACGGTTCTTAATCTGAACCGAAGAGTCCAAATCCGACAAATCATTTTGAAAAACAAATTTTTAGAAAGAAGTGCCAAACATAGACTGCTTTGCCTGATACAGAATCGCCACCTAAATATTTTTTATGGGGGAATTTAGAAAACCCTAACTCGTTTGCCTAAGGCCACGTGTCCGTCATCACTAAAGTTGCCTCGGCTCGGGAACTTGGGTACGATTGGGGAAGGTTAGCTATGAGCACCCCCTCTCGCCCGATCCGAAGATCGGCCTCTACTAACCATGATATCTTGTTTTGAAAACATTATGCGTTCTTATACCGGTTATTAGCCTAGAATTACTATGTGATGCGTACAGCAAAACAAGTATAGACTAAATTGCCTAAGTTGGAACAAAGCATCGTATTTCCGTTTGTTTGGAAAATGGTTTGAATTTTGCTACTCGCGAGTAGGCTAAAATACGGATTTCGATGATTATCCGAATTCAAACAATCCAACCTTCACCCACAGGCATCCAAGCAGTTATATCATATAAGCAAATAGCCTCATAGTAAGCATGCTGTCATGGCAACACTCACACGCATGCAAGGATGCTAAAACATAAATGCTTACCGAGTACTCCAAGCCAAAACAGAAACTAGTTAGTAATCATATGCATGCTCCTAGTTCATGTTAAAATGGCTAATGCAACACACGCAAGATGCAGCTACAATAGGCTCGGCTAATCTATGGATGGCATATGATGATGCTATAACTAACACGTATTCAACTTGGAATTGAAATACAATGCAGTTAGTATGATGCGCCGAGCCTGGTGCATGCAAGACAAATGTATGGATGCACGCATGCATAGCATAAGGTATGCTAAATTAAATATAACCTAATACTAACCATCAAAAGTAGGTAAGTAAAAGGGAAAAAGAAGTGGGGGTTGGAAGACATACACACATGCACCCACACTTATTACAAATTCGCCCTCGCTCAGAGGGACCAAAAGAATATACAAATTAATTAACCTACAAACTAATTAATTATTACAGACCACCTAACTAGTATAAAACAATAAACAGCCTCGGGAAGAGGGTCCGATGTATGTGTGCTCGGATTGGCTTTGCCCGAAAATTCATTGCCATGCACAAGCTACTTCTGTTTTCCCTGCTCTGCTCCTCTAAAAATTGCACAAGTCCCAAGGTACACTTCATGGACACTGTGGAACACCGCCGACCAAGGGGAATCACCACCGGCCAAAGGGAGTTGGTCATCGACCAATTATGGAGCTCTCGGCCACAAATATTTGGTCGGTCGGCAGTATAGATGGTCAGCCAGCCAAAGATTCTTGCAGAAACCTGTTTTGACAGCAGCAAAGGACAGACAAGGCATGACAAAGTATTTTCAAAGCAATGTTTGCACCACCACCCTCCCTATCATGTTTAAGGCTCAAGGGAGCATGGTACTCGACCCTCGGACCACCAATCACGCATTTCAATGCATGATGGCCCAAAGAAGCCAAAGTGTGCAATTTTAATATGGAATGAAATGCACAAAACAAATAATGGGCCCTAACCTCTATCATAATCAATTTAAGAGGCATGGGATGCATGCAATGCTATGCAACCTAAGTATGCAACCTAAGCATGCAAATGTGCAATGTGTCAAACATGCAAAATGCAATGTAACAAACATGGAACAAGGCCAAATATGTAACAACATAGAAGGCAAGCATGCAAAAACATGCTAGGATGGTCTTGAACCGAAGTGGACAACCCTCAAGTAGGCGCAAAACAGTGGCCAAAATGATGCAACAAAAGCATGAAAACACACACACAAGCATGCATGCACAAGGGTCTAAACATGGAGCATAAGCCATCAACTCTTCAAAGCATGAAAGGGATGGAAAATGCAAGTATGCAAACATGGAACATCTGAAATGGCATGGCAAGTGGTTCTAAACCACTGAAACAAAGCAAGGATGGCATGCTAGAGGGGTCAATGCTTAAGGCATACAAGGGGGATTACATGGTAGCTATGCAAAGCAAAGCATGGATGACCCAAATGACCAAAAAATAGACCTTTAACATGCTAAAACAAGCATAAAAGCTTCAAAAAGCTAGGCCAAAAACATGCTACACACATGGCTCAAAGCACAAAGCATGTTAAGGTAATTCATGGCATTACAAGACAAGTATGCAAAGCAAGCATGGTGTTTCTAAACAAAGTGAAAATAGTGCTATACCATGGAAAAATAAGCACAAATAACACTTAAGGAATGGCCAACATGAACTTAAAAATGGTGCTCACACATGAGGCTAAAATGGCACTTTTTGAAGACAACAAGGAGAGGGGATGGCCCTCTCCTTTTTAGGACCTTAAACCACCATCCTCACCACTGAAATCCCTCAAGATTTAAGTGGTGAGGAGGCCCAAACAAGGTGGTCCCGGAGCTCACCAAAAATAGCACAAAATGGGGCCAAACAAGGCCTAAGAGTGGGTAAACAACCCCAAACACAAAAGTGACCTTAAACAACTATTTAAAGCACTCAAAAACAAGACTTTTTTCAGTTATAAGTTAAGCTCAAAACAGCATGAAAGACAGGCTAAAAGTGTGTGCAAAAACGAGGGATTTAAGGCTTAGAAACTCACCCTTGAAGACCTTCTTCAAAACCAACACTCCAGCAGATTTTTTTGAGTCAAAACCAAGTCTTGAGCCCCCACAAGACCCTCCAAGAACCTTAGATGAATGGTGGAGGTGTGTGCTTAGGAGTTGGGGTGCAAAGGGGTCAAGAACCAAGCACTTTGGAGGCTTAGATGTAGAGATATCAAGAGAGATATATGTTTTTGTTTGGAAAAATTTCTTGGAACCCTTGAAATGGAAGGAGAGGCTCTCTATTTATAAAGCAAGGCAAAAGGCCTAAGCTTCTTGGAGAAACTAAGGCAAAAAGAGTCAAAGGGGGCACGCTTCTAAGGGAAGCTAAGTCAAAGGTCCAAGCTTCTTCAAAAAGCTTAGAACAAAAGGGTCAAGCTTCTTAGAGAAACTAGACAAGGTTTCAAGCTTCTTGGAGAAGCTAAAGCAAAAGGGTCAAGCTTCTTGGAGAAGCTAGACAAGGGTTCAAGCTTCCTCAAGAACCTAAGAAAGGTTCAAGCTTCTCTTAGAAGCTTGGAGCAAAGGGTTCAAGCTTCTTGGAGAAGCTAGAACAAAGGTTCAAAAGGTTGAAGGTTCCTCATGAAGCTAAACCAAGGGTTCGAAAGGTTCAAGCTTCCTCAAGAAGCTAAAACGAAGGGTTCAAAAGGTTCAGCTTCCTCAAGAAGCTAAAACTGAGGGTTCAAAGGGTTCAAAAGGTTCCTCAAGAAGCTAAAACCAATGGTTCAAAAGGTTCAAATTCCCTTAAGAAAAGGTCTCGGCCAGAAAAAGTGGCCGATTGACCAAAATCAGTGGCCGGCCGACCAAACACAATGCCGACCGACCATCAATAGTGCCGACTAGCCATCACCAATGGCCGGTGGCGAGGAAACAAGGCCGGTGGCCTCAAGCCATGGCCGGTGAGGTGTGGAGATGGCCTACAAGCTATTTCCCACCCTCAGAAGCAAAACAACAAGTGTTTGATGCAAAATCAAACACAAAACAAACAAGTCGAGAGGTCTTGAGGTAAGGCGCGTAGCCGAAACCTTCGATAACTCAAGACGAACACAAACAAGGGTAATCATCGAGTGTTCAAAAGATGACGTCCAAGTCTTAAAGACGGTCAAAAATGGGGTGTCTACACTCCCCGACTTGGTAGACATGTTGTAGGTGTTTTACCTTCTGGGTCTCTCCTCGGATTTCGTTTTCGTTGACCTTCGAGTGAATTACGTTGATTACCCGAGGCCTTCTTGCCTGCGGCTGCTGTGTTGGGGAAGGTGGGGCTGCTGGTGCCTGAGGCAACCTTGCCTGTTCTTCCCTTGTCTTGGTCTCATCGATAAGGTGTCTCAGATGTCCTTGTCTCACCAGGTCTTCCAAATGTGCTTTCAGGGCTCTACAACCCTGAGTTGTATGCCCATCTTCATTGTGGTAGGCACAATGCCTGCCAATGTTTCTTCCCATGAACTCTCCTGGAGTTCTTTCTGGCATTCTGAAATGGGGCTGGTTCCGAATTTGATCCAGGACTTTGTGAATTGGGATTTGGAATACAGTTGTTATTGCCTGTGTGGCCCTTAGTTCTGCTTCTTGTTTGCTTGATCCATTGTTACCTCGACCACGCTTCGGCGAGCCGTTTCCTTTCTCTTGTTTTATCTCCTTAGCCCCCGATGTGTCTTCTTCGACTCTGGCATACTTCTTGATTCTCGTCATGAGCTCTTCCATACTTTTTGGCAATGTCTTTGCCAAAGACTTTCGTAGTGGACAGTTGTCATTCAGGCCATTCTTGAAAGATACGACCGCCACCTCTTGATTACATTCGGGTATTCGATTGAACACCTCATAGTATCTTTTTGCATAGGCCTTAAGGCCTTCATCCTTGCTGATCTTCAGAGCCATCAATGCGTCCACCCTTAATGGTTGCAGCTTGTTCGTCACGAACCTGGCCACAAACATCTCGGCCAGGCCTTCCCATGTCTTCACGCTTCCCTTCGGTAATTTGTGGAACCTATCTGATGCAATCTCCCCGAAGGATGAGGGGAACACTTTGCAGAGCAACGGCTCGTTTCTACTATACAATGTCATTGAGTTCAAATATAGTCCAACATGGAAGTTGGGGTCTGACTAACCATCGTATATTTGAAACCTCGGCATACTGCATTTCTTTGGTGCCTCAAACCTGTCCAATTCCACCGAGAATGGTGTCCTCGACTTATCTGGGGAGGTTACCTCGGCCTTGACATTTTGTTGCTTCCTCTTGAGGTAATCTCAAGTCCTCCTTCGTCCGCCCAGGAGCTCGGCTATCTCCTGCTTTCAGTCTTTTTGGTGCGCTACTTTTAGCTTCGTGGTGAGTTCTTTTCAACCCTTCTCCATGAGTTGTGTCGAAGCACAATGCCTGCCCCTGAACATGCCGATGTCCTTTGGGGTCTGCCTCCTTTGTGCGATGCGTCCTCCGTGACTCTTCTTTTCTCGACTCTCTTCGTCTGATTTCCCTAGAAGGTCGGTGAGAGTATCTTTCGCTCCCGTTGTGCTGAGGAGCTACGAGGATTGTTTTCTGCCCTCCCTTCTGGGCATTGGCCGCTGGAATTGGTGTGTCCTGCAGCGGGAATGGTGGCTGCATGACGTTATTTTGCATCATGAAATTGACGACCGACTGCAGGTCTGCCAATTTGTTTGCCATCTCTTTTACCTCTTCGTCCCTCCGTAGGCACCTATCCTTCCAAACCTGGAGGTCGTCCTCGTTGTAGTACCTGCTTTGATCAGGTTTCTTTGGTACGTCGCCAGTTTGGCCGACGTTTTTTACTCCGTGAGCTTGCTTATGAGTTTCTGCGTTGGACCTGTCTCCTTCGCCATCAAGGTCAATAGGTCTTCCACTCCGAGTAGGAGTGTCGACCCCAATCTTTTCCTTCTGTCTGTTACTGGCCATCTATTCTACTTTCTTTCCCACAGACGGCGCCAAATTGTGTGAGTGATTTTCCGATCACACTGCCCAACTCAGTATTCAGCTGGAGAACACTGGCAGAATAGATGACACCTGACTAACCTATAACAGAAAGAGAAGATTCCAGTGGTGGTTCGTCCACCCAGGGGCACTCCGACGATCAAGTCAGTATATCTCTCAAAGATAATCAATAGTGCTTAACTCACTAGACAGAATATAAATTGCGTACCTTAGACTCATGGGGGTGCCTCTCTTTTATAGTCACCTCAATCCTAATCCCATTAGAAGCCTGACTTCTATGGATTCCTGTTTAGTACTTACTTTGGACTCCTCAAGAGATAAAGATAAACTCCCTAAGAGCTTTATCCTTATCTTGGCTAAGTCTATTCTTTATTCTAGGACTCTTGTCCCTTATCCCTTATCCGCTTACCTCGAATTCCGTTATCTTCAGAGATAACCTCGGCCTAACCGAGACGACCTCGGCATAACGACCAGGACATGTGGCACCTCGGCTGACATGTCGGCGTCAACTTGCCACGTGTTGGTACTCAAAAATATATCCCCACAAAAATGATGGTTTTGTTTGGAGCAATTTATAAAAATTGCTTATAGTTTTTGTTTACACATGTATTTAGTTGAAGTTCATTTTATAATTTATACGACAAAAATAATTTTAAAAAGTTGATTATTGAAAAACTGAAAGAGATATAAACACTGCAAGAAAATTGAGAATTAGCGGCATTTTTAAAGCGCCGCAATAGGCTAGAAAAATGCTGCAAAAAGATAAAATAACGTTTATAAAATTCGTCGATGATACGGTTGTCGTTGTATCTTTGTGGCATTTTAACAACGCCACTAAAGACTTTAAACGATGTTTTTTAAAATGCTACTAATTCTTAACAACCGTTAACTTTGCACTTTAGAGGAGTTATCTCTGACGTAATCATGACAATATTTTGCGGCGTTTTTAAGAAAAACACCACCATTTCTCTTCTTTAAAAAAAATGAAAAATCATAATTAATGATCTTTTACTTTTGTTTAAACCAAACCTATATCTAGGGATGGCAATTTGAACCCGGCTCGACGGGGACCCGATCCTCCGACCCCGATTTGAATGGTTTTTCCCCGAAAAATACCCCCGCGGGGACGGGGATGGTATTCGAAATTAAATCCCCATTCAGTTTCCGGCTGGGGACGGGGATCAATGTTCAAGCCCCGGCCCGTGCCCGTCCCCGACCCCGAATTTTCCCCGAAGTAAAATTACCATTTTACCCCCTTATATATATATATATATATAAATTAACCCTTTTCCCCAAACACAACACAGCAGCAGCACCACTTCTCTCATCACCGACTCTGTCGTCTCTCTCTAAGACGCTCTCCGCCGATCTCTTCTCTCTCTCATCGAGTCAAAACCCTAAAAAAAACCCTCTCTATCGCCACCACCGTGGTCTCCCTCCGAGAGCAGTACAAGCCCTCTGGATGCGATTCACCAAACCGATCAAGCTCACCATGGTGGCCATCTTCTCAAAACCCCAGCAGATCTCAGTTCAAAACCCTAGAAACTTCAACACGAAGAGCCACTCTCTTCTCTTTTCTCCTCTATCCCTCTCGGTCTCACGCTTTCTCTCTCAAATTTGATCACACCCCATGAATCACCAACAGATCTTGAATCACCACATCACCGATCGCCAACAGATCGTGAATCACTCTCGGAATCAGATCGTGAATCAGCCCTTAGATCATGATTCATGGAGTGAACCGTGAAGCTCTCTCTCTCTCTATATATATATATATATTTTTTTTTAGATGATGAACTTGTTGATGATGAAATTTTCTGAAAATTTCTGAAACGTTTCTGAAATTTTTTTTGTTTCAGATCTGTTTTTAGATGATGAACTTGTTGTTGTTGTTGATAATGAGTTGTATTTTCTGAAACTTTTTTCAGATGATGAACTACTTGTTTTGATGATGAAATTTTTTAAAAATTTCTGAAACTTTTCTGAATTTTTTTTTTCAGATCTGTTTTTAGATGATGAACTTGTTGTTGTTGTTGTTGTTGTTGTTGATGATGAATTGTATTTTCTGAAACTTTTTTTAGATGATGAACTTCTTGTTAATGATGAAATTTTTTGAAATTTTTTTTTAGCCGGGGAATGCTCGGGGTCAGGGAAACCCGATCCCCGTTGGGGGCGGGGGTGGGGGTAGTGACAGATTCCCCATCGGGGATCGGGGCCGGGGAAAATTCGAGCATCGGAGATCGGGGACGGGGAGTGTGATCCCCGGCCCGGCCCCGCCCCGTTGCCATTCGTACTAGTTGATATTTTATTAATAATTTATTAATTTTGCTTACATTATTATTTAATATTTGGATCACAAAAAATGAAAAAAATATAAAATTTAATTGACTTTTTCATCCACAGCTCTCTTCAGCTTCATCAAGTCATCCATCATCTTCACCAAAATGATGATTATATACCTGAATCATCCAATTCCATTAACACAACTTCAATAAACTTGAATGGTTGGAAAATCTACATACTCTTGCATACCATGTCAAGAAGGCTAGAAAGATAAGAAATTATGAGCTAGCATGGAACAGACTAGAAAGGTAAGAAATTATACTAAAAAAAAAATCTGGCAAATAGAGAAAGAGTTATACCACATCTTTATAAAGAAAGGTAATAGATGAACCTGAAGCATAAATAAAGGATACCATGTGCACAACTGCTAAATCTCATTAGTAAATCCTTGAAAAGCATGCTATGAACAATAACAGAAACTACAGCATTTTAAGGGAAAGATGGCAATCCAAACCTTGTGTCAGTGTCAGTGTCATTGTTAAATTCTCACATCCCTAGGTAAAATCTCCAAAAAGAATCGAAAATTAAACGTTTTTGTTAATTTCATAACTAAAGAAACCAAGTAAGTATACCTTTTCCCCTGTGACGAGCAGCACGCTTCCTTGGGAGAAATCCAAGGGACCCATGCTAGTGATGCTCAAACTTCCTGTGAGATATCTTCTCTTCCTTCACAAAAAAGTGGTTAATGTTATTATCGAAAAAATTAAAATTGAAAGTCCTTGCAATCTACTTGTAATCCTTGCTCTAAATTAAGTGTCCAAATCTTCCAATCAAACATAAGCATTATCAGTGCATACCTATTATAGAAGCACAATGCATATCCGTATAAGATTTGTCTCCCGTGAGCAATTCCCACATTACAATCCCAGATGAGTAAACATCAATCTACAATGCAGAAAAAAAGAAATAATAATAAGAATATACACAAAAGAAACTAAAAGAAGAAATTAAAAACCTCTTAGAGAGAGAATGAAATACAATTATGTAAACTGAATATTTCTGAAGTTTATGCTCAGAATAATCTTACATTTTCTGTAACCATGTTACTCTTTCCACTAAGAAGTTCAGGTGCCATCCAAGGTAAGGTTCCGCGAACACCCCGACACTGAAGTGTGTTGTTTTACCTTTTATAAGCCAAGGTCACCAATCTAAAAAGAAATGCAGACAATGGATGAGCGATCACATTTGTAATAGAAGCACCATGTAACAAGAGTTAAACATGAACATGCATCAAGTTATCTAACATGAATATGTATAATGAGATGAAGATGAACTTATCAGAAAATGAGATGGAGATAATAAATAGATACAGGCTAGGTACATGATATAAATGTACTAATCATGTGAATGAGACAGTGAATAGCAACCTGTAATCCCCTAGCAATAGCTTTGGCCTCAGCCTTTGTTGTCTCAATCTTGGAATTGTTTGGATTGTCAATGTCAAAATCCAATTCCATGTCCCCGTGCACATCCTACCAACAGCAAAAAAAAAATATAGGAAATTTGATAAGGGAAATATTACGTCATGGGAATATCTAATGCTCTTAGAAGAAAATATGATGAGCACCGCTAACTCTAATTCATTTCTAACATCTTCTAATGCTGCCTTCTTTACAGAAGCAATCAATTCAGGTAAAACTTCAATACTAGATCACATCATCTCCAACCTAGATAACAAAAATGTTAGCTACTTGTTATCTCTTGATCTTCAATTTTCACTTCTCTATTAACACAATGTTCCAAGTAAAAATATAAAATATTATAAGTCTGAAAACAAGCATGTCAATATTACTGCAATAAACCTCACGTGCACAGTAGGACATATAAAAAATCATATGAAAAATATGCACAATATCCCAAAAGTTAATAAATGTAAGGAGCTACAGAGGAGAAACATATGATTTATCGCATTTTGCCTCTCATTAGCTAATTCACTTCATGAATACAACAAACCAAAAACTACCATAGGTTTCACGAAAGCAGTCCACATAAATATACTACTTTTCAAAAGTCAAAGTCTAATAACACCAATAAACAATCATCAAGCAATTTTTTTTTTTAAAAAGAAAAAAAATAGTATCCTCTTATATAAAGAACCCTATTGTTCATACTTGGTTTAATAATTTCAATCCTTTATTTTGGCCGGTGCATGGCAAGGCTATAAGACTGAGTGATCATATCTTAAAGTTTGATGACAATAAAACTTCTATCCATGTAAAGGGGTGGACTTTCACACAAAATACTTCTATGCCATGAGACATTGAATCTTGTAAACAAGTTAGAATTGGCAATATACAGAATCAAAGTTTTGGTAGATAAGTGAGTGAATTGCCTTTGATGTAAATGTATAGAACACACTAGATTCACAAAAAGCATATGCATTAAATAATGAAAATATGTATTCTTTTTTAGTGCAGCCAAAAGCAAGATAGAAGCAAAACTAAACCAATGCAATATATATATATATATATATATATAACAGTCTCTCATAATTTAGAAACTTTAGAACAGAAGAATAATAAGAATGAAACAACCTCGTCTTTTATCTTTTTGTTTTCTTGGTGTAGAGAGAGAGAGAGAGAGGACATGCCTTGAGATAGTGTCAGATAACTGCTTTGACACAACTGGTGTTGCCTCAGCTGGCCTACCAGGTCTAACAATTGGAGAACAAATTGGAGGCATATGGAAATCAATTGCAATAAACAACAGATATTAGCCATCAAGACCCCATATATATACAAATAAAAAAGGGGAAAAACATATACGCAATTGATGGTAATCAACCTATGCAACCCTCATTTGGTGACTCTGTGGTAGGGGTCATGATTTCCATCTTAATGGTAGCCAACATGGTCTGCACAAGGACAAAAGATTCAAGAGTCTGACATGGTGTATAGCAAACAACCAACAATTCATATTTTTTAATATCTAAAAAAACATATGTAAAACTAGAACTTCCTATAAATAACCTATCTAACCTTAAGAAAAATCAATCCTCATATTGTGCATACGAACAAGTGTGTGTGTGTGCGTGTGTGTGTGTGTATGTGTGACAAAGAGAGAAAGAGAGAAAACAAACAATGAGCAGAAAGCACTTACTGTGCAACCTATCTTAGCAAAGGCTGACCCATCAGCAGATGCAACAGCTCCTAGATTGCAAAAGGTTCAATTCAAGCGAAAACATGAACTTAGCTAACCCCAAATTAAGTGCAATTTTAAAATAAATAGAACACAACTAAACTAACCAAGAGCAAGTGTTGTATCTCTAGCTTTTCCAAGTGCCTCGACATTAGGGCGCATGGACTCAAGTAGAGGACGCTCATAAAAGCATAGAGGAAAGAGGCATCTAAAAGCATCTACCTCCATCTCTGATGACAAATCACTAGAGGCATTTGCCGAACCCATTTTTATTCTCTTGCTTGTCAATAATGCCTTAGCCCTTAAAAAATAAAATAGTACAGCTATATAAACCCCTCACAACTTTAAGACTTATGTACAAATTTGAAGGCAATAAAATATATGCTCTGAACAACCTACTAACATAAAAAATGCCACAAGCCAAAGCCCCTAAAAATAAAATAAAAGAAAAAAACAGAAGAAGGGAAGTCATGTTACAATTAATAAAGGCAAATGAATACTATTATTGAATCAAGTTCTATTACAATCAAAGAAATTGAAAAAAACACAGTGTCAGTACCAGTGATGCAGCACATCTAAGCGGGTTTGTGCCAAACTAGGACGGAGTGAACTAACTAATTTCTTCAATCAAGAAGAATTGCAACAGAATCCTTTTAAAATTGACAAATAAAAGAAAACCCAATGACATATTGTTATGTATATTTGAATTTGAATCAAACAAAAAGGAAACCCAATGACATATTTGAATTTGAATTTAATTGAGCAAAAGATATTGTCTCCATCTAAGAGAAATGGAAACAAAGGGAAATAGAAAATAAATCAAATCTTGTAGAGCCAATATGCCTACATCCCAATTCTTGCATCCATCCCAACCAAACAAATTTATTATATTATCAATATCTAGAGGGAGAAAATAGTTAAAGATATGAATCAAGAAAATGCCTTTCATTTCTTGGCTCTCTACACAAGTAGTCAATAACAGGCCCACCCATGTGTAACAGCTTGAAGAAGAAGGAAACTCAGAGAACATACCAAGATGCAAGTTTATCAATTTACATGGGAACTACACCGAAATGATTATTAGGAGAGTTAGAAAGCAAGAAATGCCAAAATGAGATTCCAAAAAAAGACAAAATAATGGACTAGAGAGAGACAAATAAGATAGAATATTGCCATGTTAGCAAATCAGAGAGAGAGAGAATAGATCTGACCGACGAAAGAGCAGATTTGCATCTCTTCATCGTTGAGCTTCCACTCACTATTTCCAACGATCCATGTCACGACCCAACCCCCGCCCCACGGGATTAGAGACATAACTGGCTAGTAATCTACAATTACCAAAGGCCTGTTGAATAATAAATATTAAGGGGTTGGCGGAAGCCAATAAAATCACAAATCATCATCCAATGAGCTATGAACTAAAATGAATGAACACACCTTATGTACATTACTGTACAATCATCCAATCTCTTATCACATCATATACATGTACCAAAAGCAAACATAATACCCAAATAAGCATAAAACCAAAAACACTTTGCTACAAGTCACTTGATCACTTTACAAAATGGTAAATTCATATTCACCCAAAAGCCTTAGAGTTAAACCCAAAAGGAACCTCGAAGAGAGGCACTACGGTTGGCTTGACAAACTAGAAAGTAGGTTGACGCCCTTGACCTCTCTCTTGAGCTGGATCACCTACATGACAGATATGAACCATGAGCTAGAGCCCAGTGAATAACAATGTGTAAAATAAAAGGTTAGAAATAATAACCATTTGAACAGTAAAATAAAGTCATATAGTAGTAACATATATATTAAATATAGCAATCTTGTGGAACCACCAGTTCATATAGCAGTTCTTCAAATCAAGTTCATATAACTCGATATCTCATACGCATCTGGCCATGGTACTGTTACCCCCAGGCAAGGGCCATGTGAACATAGGTCGCGGTATTCTTACCCCCGGGCAACGGCCACGTAAACATAGACCATTACATTATTACTCCCGGGTGAGGGCCACATGGAGTTACGCCACGATATTCTTACTACATTGTCACTCACCGTTAGTCCCGTGTAACACTTGACTTGGATGTGGCGTTTGACCTACGTAGGCACACGAAAGCATAATGGTTCAATATTCAATTAGTCACTAACTTCTCCATTACTTACTTGTTACTAATCATTTAACCCTATCCTTTTTATTCTTCGTTTCGTTTCAAATTCATCCCATGCACATGCACATGAAAAACAATTGAAAACCATGCAATTGGAGGCCCGGAAGTCAGAAAAATCAGGAGAAAAATCAATCTGGGTTGGCCTAGTTAGCCACACGTGCGGTGGTCTGGCCGCTCATGCAGTGGTCTAGGCCACACGTGCGGACGAACTTCAGTGTGCAAATTGGGCCAAATCAAGCTTGGCCGCTCAAGTGGTGGCCTAGGCCGCTCGAGCGGTCTGGATGAAAATTCAGTTCCAATTTCTGCTACATATGGAGTTTTACCCATTTTCAAAACCCAATCTCATTTACATAAAAGAAAGGCTCAAAAACACTTCAAATTCACATGAATTGAATACTTGCAACTTCAGAGTATTAAAACAAGGCTCAATACCCAAATTAGATCACAAAAACATGAACTTTGAGTGTAATATCATTCTCAGAAAAAAAGTGGTTACCAAAGCTAAAATCAATACAATTTTTCTTTAAATTTTGAGGAGTCATGCATAATCCTACATGGAACAACTAAAATGATGTCATGTGAGCTCCAATTAAAAGCTATTTCCTTCAATCTTCATCTTTAAGGTTCTTAACAACCATTAACACTATTCCACTTTTTGATTTAACTTATTTCATGATAAAGACTACCTTAATTCATAAGATTTAGGGAGAATTTCTTACCTTACTTGATAGTTGATGAAGATTGCTCAATTCCCCTTTTCCTCTTCTTGAACCCTAGTTCTTCCTCTTTTCCCTTTGTTGGCTCTAGAATACTCAAGTCCCTCCAAACTATCTATCTCTATTTATCTTTATTGATGAGTAGATTAAGGCCTTGTTTGGGCCTTCCTAATTCTCTTTCCAAGTTTAAGTTAGTAATTCAATTCTCATCATAAATCTCTTAATTAACACCAAATTAGAACGCACTACTGTGAATCATGCTTTAATTGCCTATTTCAGACAGGTTTATTACCCTTTCCATCTATCCTTCCCCCTAATTCGCTACCATGAACACATAGCACAATTAACAAATGGTACATATAACACATGACATATAATTAGGCATAATAAACCCATAAATAAGGCAAATTACGTAATTTAACAATTAATTAAGGGAGCGGTTGTTACAATCCACATCCAACGCCACTTGCTTGTCCCATACATGATTAGAGACACTAACACTGCACTCGAAAACCTAGATAAATCGATTCACCATTGCTGCTGCTCAATCTGATGAAAGAGAAGAGTTTTCCATACAAGGACTAGAAAGAGTAAAGGAACAAAAACGAAAAGAGAAAACACAAAACACAAAGCAAAAGCAAAAGCAAAAAAAAGCTAGAAATCAACTAAATCGAGAGAAAACAATTCCAAATCGTTCGTTTTAGCCATGAAATTTAATAGATCTTGTGTGAATGTAGCAAATTCATATCAGAAAACCCTAACCTTGAGCCCTAGATTGATTTAGATAATGAGGATTCAAACAATCTGGAGGATATACGCTCTAGAAAACCCTAACCTTGAGCCCTAGATCGATTTAGATCATAGGGATTCAAACAATCAGGAAGAGATACACTCAAATCAAGAGTATAACAAGATTTTTCAGATCAAACAACTGAAGAATTGATGGAGATTGAAGGTTTGATGTCTCGAAGATCGAACGTCTCAATTTCTTTCTCTTCCTAAAGTCACACCTCTGTTCAATCAGAATAGAAGAACGTCATAGCCTTGAGCCACTGTTTAAAAGAAATAACTAGCGCACAAAACGAGATGATTTAGTTTAATTTTTTTAGAATTTAAAAAAATCTGTACAAATTTCACAACGTTTTTGAAAAACGTCATAAAAAAAAAAGTCACTGTTTGCTTTTTTTTTCTTGTAATGAAAGGAATATATTATAATGCATTGTTTTGTTTCAATAAAAAAAATAATTTATGCAAAAAAATTTATTACTTTCTTGTATTAATACGATAGAAAGCAAAAATCAATATAAAATATTATTCATAATTAGCAAAAATAATAATTTAAATAAAAAATATTTTTTATTTAATAAAATGTTAATTTTTTTTTTTTTTACACACTACTATTGTCATTGTCTCACCAGCTTGATTATCAATAATACAATTAATGACACATTAATTTTAATATCACAACCAATCATAAGTGAAAAATGTTTAATTATGGACACTACAATCACACGACCCGTTGACCCCAAGTCAACCTCCATTGGCCCTACAACACATTTTTGATCAAACTCTGCACCAAACATATCTTTCCACGTTTCAACCGTCCCTGAGCCCCACCACATCTAATCATTACCTCACACCACCCCACACTGTCTCTCGCTCTATTTCATTTCATTTCTCAAAGATCTGTTACTTCCAAGCCTTCACCTTTTTCTTCCCCACCCATCTCTCTCTCTCTCTCTAAAATCCTCCACTTTCTCTCTCTACATCTATCGCCATGTCCGACTCCATCGAACCTTCAACACCTTCAACCTCGTCGACCAATACGACGGCGTATATACACCCTCGAAGAGAGCCATTCGAACATGGTCTCATCCCCATCCCCAAGCTCATCTTCTCCGATGGTACCCAAACCCTAGGTCCTCTCAGAGACAAGCTCGTCGAGCGATCCACTCAGTCCCCGAACCACCGAGTCGACTCAATCGCCATCTCCGATATCCTCCAGATCTCGCTTGACCACGCTCGACTCGTCCTCGACACAATCGCCACCGTTCTTCACTCCGATTCGGACCCAATTGTCGCTGCAAAGCCGTCTGAGATCGAGGAAATTGGGGTTGATGTGAATGATCTGGTTTTGTTTTTGTATGTTCAGTCGTATAAGCGGTTGCTTCCGAGGACGCATAAGGATTCGGCCGCGGTGGCTGATGTGTGGCCCTCAACTTCGGCTTTCGATGGCTATTTATCGGCTCTTTCGCCATTGCAGGTGGATAATTTTCGTTTTATTAAGCAATGCTGTTGAATTTTGTGGTTAATTGTGTCTGAAAATGGGTTTGTTCAATTTTTTGTTAATTGTATGCAATGGGGCGTTAGATTAGAAGCTATGAAGCATGGGACTTTGAAAAACATACCATACACGTACCCAAAATTTTTCTTCTTAATTTTTGGCTCAACCAGACTTACCTACGTAGTACATACCAAGCCATATCACACTTCAATTGAAACAATATTTTCTTTTACTAGAGATAAAACTCCTTTCACTAGATTTCTTTTTTATTTTTTGGTTTTATCTTTAGCATGATTTTGAAATTAAACCCTAGTTTGTAAGTTATTTAATATATTGAAATTTAATTTTGATTTATACTTTTACTTTTGACATTAAATATTAATTATAGGTTGGCCTTTAACAAGTTAAACCATTTAATTAATTTTTACATTACTATAAATTTAAAATAAATATTTTTTTCAAGCATACCCGGTATCCTTTTTTTTTTTTTAATTTTACCGTATCAACATACATGTATCTACTAGTACCCATACCCGTACCTATACCCGCACCTGTGCTTCATAGATTGGAAGGAATGGATTCAAATCACAAATGGGTTTGTGAAAATTTCCCTTTTTTTGGTTGTTCATTATCTGCATTAGAGTGGCATTTTCGAGGTGATTGATGTATTTTGAATTGGTTTACAATCTATGAAGCATGGATATATGTACACAGTGATACAACAAATTATATATGGGCAGATACCTTCATAAATTTTTTAAATAATTTTTAGGAACTTAATTTTTACTATTGACACTAGATTGTTTCTGAAGATGGGAATGGGGTGTTAGATTGGAAGGAATGGATGCGTATCAAAATGGGTTGTGAAAATATGACTAGGTTTATTTGACTTTTTTTTTTCTTTTCCTTTTTTGGTTGTTCATTATTGGCATTAGTGTGGCATTTTCAATGTGATTGGTGTATTCTGTAATGATTTATAAGCTAGGAAGCATGTATATATGGATACAGTGATACAATTCTTTATGGGTAAATACCTTTATAGGGTCAATTACACTAACCTCTTCTGAAATTTGGAGAAAATACAACAAGAGCCATAGTTTTGGTATAATTATATTGACCTTCATTTTAATTTTATTGTGGCTTAAGGAACCGAAACTAATGCTAATGGTGTGAATACACAAAACTAAATAAGGTAAAATATATATTTCAGTGTGAAAGAGATAAGAACATCATTTGTTTCATTCATATAACTCACAAAATTATAATGAAAGGGGAATTAAATGTTATATGAATCATAACCTTAAGGGAGTCCAATGTAATTATGCTAAATTTGTGGGGTTTATTGTATTTTATTTTTTTTCAAACCTTAGGGAGATCAATGTAATTTACCATTTTTAAATAAATGTTAGTAAGTTAATTTTTACTGTCGACCGTGGATTGTTTCTACAAAGTTTGTTGAATTTTTTTTTTGTTAACCGTATGCAATGGGGCATTAGATTGGAAGGAATGGATGTGTATCAAAATGGGTTTGTGAAAATATGATTAGCTTTATTTGACTAGTTTCCATTTTTTGGTTGTTCATTATATGCATTAGTGTGGCATTTTCTACGTGATTGATGTATTTTGAAATGGTTTACAAGCTATGTAGCATGGATATAATAAGGATATGGTGATACAATAAATCCTATATGGGTCTTCTATATACTGATACTAAAATCAGTATCAAGTCTTAAACCATTTATATTGGCCTTATGATTTTCCCTTTTCACACTTACATGTGTTATAGGCAAAAGTGTTGTATGCGAATTTCTTTGCTTATTTAATTGTTGAAAATTGATTTTAGTATCATTATATTTTTTGATTTATTTTTATGTTTAAGCATATATAGACACATGTATTACATATTAAGTATATGTCAATTTGATAAATTTTGATAAAGTAGGTTTAATCTTACCATTTTTCTTGTCTTTTCTAAGAACTAAACAAAATATTGAAAAACTATCATTGTTCTTGTAGTAATCCTAACTACAACACCCCATTGTTATGAAAGAATTATTACAATTTTAATTTCATAATAATTCGGATACGTGACTTGAAATATTCTAAAAGTATTTGACACTTCTCAAAATTAAAGTGAATTAATTTCAAGTATTGGATACGTTTAAGAAGTATCTCATGAGCATCTACAAGTATTGGTATTTATTATTTAATATGGATACTATGCTGCGTATTTGATTTCGTATACTGTGCATTTCTTCCCTTGAGTGTCCAATATTGATTTCAAGATTTATTCTATTTTATTTTTTCAGTTCATGTACGCTATAACACAGAAATGAAGGCTGTAAAATTAGTTTGGTTAACTCCAATCAATTGGAATAATGTTGTGTCCTTATCTTTTGGCTGGATTTTTCTTCAATCACCATGTTTTATTTGAGTAAAGTTGATGGTCGTATATAATTTGCTTTAAGGCATGTCTTGTAAACTGCAAGAACATTATTTATGAACTTTTGTATTTGGTAATAATTTTATATAATTTCTGGTTTTGATATTTTGCACGCTTGTTACATCCATTGCAGCTTGTGCGTAGCAATAGCCGTCGCTTTATGCCGTCACAAGCTGATGAGGAGGCTCATCAGCTATCCTATTTACAGAAGCACCTGGCCAACATCCTGTCTCTTTTAGCAGATTCTGTGGAAGAAAGCGAAGAATCTCTGGTATGTTAAATTCTTGTGTACTATTGGCATACTTATTTGTTGGTTGGGGTATTTAGGTCATTGATATTTTTATTAATAATGAATTTCCTGGATTTTCTGCCCTGTTGGGGGTGGGATAATACCAGTCTCATTATCCTTGCCCTTGATTGCAATCGTCTCTTGCATTTTCTAATGCTTTGCAGTTTTACTACCTGAAAGATGATATTCTTTGGCTTTTATGATTTAGACACAAAAAGCAAAAGACAAAAATTGTTCACTATAAATACATTTATGATGGTTTTAACTCTTGTACTTACTGCTTAATCGTTGTTGCGATGCTATTTTGTCCTAAATTAGCCTGGTATTGGTGATTATAGTGGTTTAATATTATGTGGCACATTAGAATAAGGTTTGGGGAGAAATTTATCATAACCATAAGAAATTTCAACTCAAGAAAAGAAAGGCTTCTATTTTTTGTGAATTAGAAAGCACTAAGAAAACTTGTGCATAGAACTTGCTATGTTTATTATTTTTTTCAAGGTCCGATAAGAAATGAGTTAGAGAGAATTCATCTCCATCTCTTTTAACTAATGAAAAATAGAAATTTGCTAATTTTGGATGGGAATTAAAATTCTCTCCGAGTCTTGCCTTATTTTCTTGATATGTTAAAAAGTTAAGAGATAGGTAGAGGCTTAAAATGTTACATAATTTGAAACGGGTAGGTCATTCAATTTTGTATGCACCATGATATGAAGGTCCACTATATCTACTCATGCATTGTTCTGTCACTGCATTAGCTTTGGATATGTCTTTATATCTAATGAATATTTGACAAGACTAGGCTCCGTCTTGTCATTTCACTTTTTTTGAGTATGTTGTTTAATCATCCTGCCTAGGTGATCAGTTGATGGTAGAGAAACACTTCCAGAATGATGTTATCCTTTAGCATTTTCCTTAAACTCGATTCTCATATTTTCTCTTCAGCTTGTTTTGTGTGCAGTGGCAATAACTTTGCAGATCTTTGTCTGCTGATGTGGCTCGTCCTTCACCCGCCACGTGCCTGAATGCCATTGGTTCTTTATGCCATGTTGGATTCCAGCTGTTCTGGACTTCATCGGCTGGGTTATGTATTGGGCTCCGATTGATGGGCTTGGGTTGTTTATGGTGGTTCATGGCCTTTGTGGGCCTGTCCATGTCAGATATCATCATTTATATAACATACTTGATTTTCTATTCTTTTAGTTCTCTAGTCAGCAAGGAGTATGTTCCTTTTCAAATTAGGCTGTCAATGGATGGGGGATGGGAATCTGTACCTCCAATGTGGCACAACGAAGACCTGTTTGCTTTTTTAGTGGTTTCAAACTTTCAATTCAATACTGCAAAATTTGCATTAGAATTAGACTTCTGAAATGTATCCCTATTTAATCAAGCTTGGTCTATGGAGAATGAAGCTGATTAGGAACCAAGTATGTTATGATGTATTTTGCATAACTGGCTTTATGTTTTATGTCCTATCCTGAAAATGTTTTATTGTGATGTTATATGTGTGTTCTTAACCTGGAGACAAAAAAAAAAATCTTTAACATGATTTTAAAAGAATATGGAAAAATATTGCTTGGCTAAATGTATATTACTAAGTGTTGTCAGTATCTTACGATTCACGATATGTATCTTACAATTTGATACCTTTCAGAAAGAAATCGATACTATCATCAATACGTATCTTAAATTAAATGTATCTTACAATACATATATGATACGTGATACATAATGCAACACGTATGTTACATAATACTTAAATTTTTTTAGCAAATTTGAAAAGAAAAAAAAAATCAAATTATTTCATGTAAATTAATATTGTCAAAAATTTTCATAAAATTATTTTTTAAAAAAGCTATTTTTGAGATGAGAATGGTACTTTTTAGTTTATTTCTCGACCTTTTTACATATCTATGGTATGGTTTAAGAATCTTGAGTTATTAATGTATATGCCTTGTGAAGATAATATGTATTGTTGCATACATATTTAATTTAAGGAACTTTGCTTTTGCAATTGATAGAATTATACATTGTTTAGTGTTTTATTCTCATAATATATTTCTTTTTTATAACTATATTTATTTTTCTACCTATTTCTAAAGGTATTAAAGTATCTTACAATACGATACATGATTCAGAAAAATTAAAAAATGATACACAATTTGTATCCTGATTTGACAACAATATATAGGCATGTATACTTGAAAAAACGCTAGTTTAGGCATTTTACGTGTCTTGTTTATTGACTAATTGCAAAATGGAGGCACTCAATTGTTGATTAACCGATAGTAAGTTCAACTGTAAGAATCATGATCAGAGCTCGGGCTTCAATGCAAGCTCATTAGCTTATTAATAGGTATGGAATATTGTAGTGCAAGCCTGATAAACTAATTCATGGCTTCATATTAATCTTCTCATATAGATAAAAGTCATGTACTCTAGAGTTGCGCTTTGACCCATGTTAAGTCTTCAAGGCAAGAGCTTGTGGCTTGAATTAGCCCTATGCTGCCTATGACTAAACTAAGCCAAACCAGAGCCCAGTCTGGCCTTAAGTCAATAAATTCTTAACGGCCTGAGCCAAGTTCAACCTTTGAGCTTGTTACTGATGTTGCCTTGTCTAGCTAACAAGACCCAAACCTTCCTACCTGCAGTTTCAGTGTTAAATCTTTTCTCTAGTGTGCCATCTCTCATGCATTGTGCATTCGTGTGCAATTTGAAATTATGTTTTCTTCATTGTTTGAAGTTGCTTTAGCTCTGGCCTGGCTTCTAACAATGTTGTAATTTTTGCAGGTCATAAATTGTCATGAATCTGTCATTTACATTTTAGCACCTTTGAGATATGCCACCATCTATGGATGCTCTGACACGACTATAGTTCTTGGAGCTGTTGGGAAGGTAGTTATGAAGTCGCAGGAAGATTATGCTCTCTTTTTTTGATTGTTACCATATTGTCCTGAACTCTTTAGATCAACAGTTGTTTTGAATAGCATCACTGCCTATTCGAAAGTGATAATATTCCCTCTACAACTAGCAACTGGAATTGCTGGATTTTTGTATATCTCTTTAAAATTTGAGACTGGGGTCATGATAATAAATTAATAATATTCTAATTTAGTATATTTCAAAGTCTGAGCCTAATATTTGTTCCATCTATGCCAATGACATGCCTATTAACTTAAGTCACTCCCTTTTGCAAGAACGTATAAATATGCCATTTGTTTAATAGAGTTACCGAAAGGCTCTCAGTTTTTTGGTACCTCATTTCAGTCAAATGCTATAAATGTCTGAAAATTTTATTGTGCTACTGTATTGTTTTTTTGAGGCTAGTTCTCCTTGTGGGTGCATTATTTCTGTTTCTATAAATTACGACAACCATTTTGGAACTTCTCCACAGTAAATTAAATGGAATGCTTGGTAACATGATGACTCGTGAGGATATGTTGTTGGGAAAGAAAGAGTATCAATATTCTATAGTCTGTGGAATTCGGTCATTGGCTCCCCATAAGAATTGATACTGAAGGAGCATCCTCCTGTAATAGTAAGGGTTTTAGAGTCTTGGCAAACTGTTCTTATCTGCAGGAGCTTCAGTGGCTAGTTTTTCCCTATTAAGCATAGTGGAGTCAAATTAAGGGTTAGAATTACTGAAACTTTGACCAACATTCTGAAGTGTACAAGGATTGTAAAGAGGATACTAAAACCTTTGATTGTATGATTCTATTTCTTGGTCTCATGATTGTGTTACTATATATGCATATATACGTCTTGTGCATTGTGACCCTTGTGTTAATCTGTCTGTGTGATTGTGTTATATATATGCATATATATGTCTCATGTATTGTGACCTTTGTGTTGATCTGTATGCCTGTCAATGTACTTGATAGTATTTAGTAATGACTTACAATCAATGGTGTAGTGTAGGGCATGGAAATGTTGACATGATACTGTTGCTCCTAACTTCCTTTTTTGTGCTTGTTATATGCTTCATGGTGACTAGTGTTATCAAGAAAAAAATCTAAATTAAATTTTATTGGAGTCTGAAAGTTTCCTTCCAGTGTTGCATCTCTGATAAAGATTAGCATGACTATTTAAAGGACATCATTAGTTGTGTAATTATTAAATGTCCTATAATTTGGTCCTTGTGCAATGAAATGTGGAATATGAGATTACTGTGAGTTGAGATACTGAAATTCATCTGTTCATCTGGACGCCTTCTCATGAATTTAGCATTTCAAACTTTCAACTTCATCCTTATTTGTTCTTATTTTGTTTTGACACCTTGCATTTTTTACTTGCGTTGTCTTCTGGGCTCCCATTGGCTGATTGAATAATACTCTATAGCAACAATAAGATATAAATGGCATATTGTCAAATCGATATGTTTGGTCCATGTTATTTGTTTCTGTTATATTGTAATTTTGATTTATATCTGTTTGGTAGTTTTTTTGTATCCATAAAGAAACTAATAATAAACCACCTTAGCCTTTATTTTATTATGGGCATGATATCCGTTGCATTTTGTCATGTCATATGATTAACCTTGTTCTAATTGCCCATTAATTTATTCTGAATGTGACATTACGGATGCTGTCATCTCTTTAATAGAAATGCTCTGAATGTGTATTCTATATATGTTTTTTTCCCTCTCTACAGGCTGTAAGAGTTGAACATTGTGAGCGGGTTCATGTCATTGTAGCAGCAAAACGAATCTGTATTGCAAATTGTCGTGAGTGTGTATTCTTCTTAGGTGTAAATCAACGGCCTCTTATTGTTGGTGACAACCATAAGCTGCAGGTGTGTAACATGTTTTAGCAGCCTTCATTCCTCTTTCTTCTAATCATAGCTTGTGAATTGTCAATTGTGCAAAGAAATTTAAAATCCTTTTTTTTTCCCTCTCTCTGAACACTGTGCCAACAATTGTTTTTTTTTTTAATTTTTTCCTCTCTCGATGGATACTGTGCCAACAATTGCTATGTTAAGTTTTTGATTTAATTGATTGGGTACTGTGTAGTTGTCTATATTTTTGTACATTCGGATGAGTTTGTAAAGCTTAATTGACTTCAATGGTTGTTTTAGTGCCCCATGTACTTGATTGAGAGTACTCCATTTTGCATAGAACCTGGAATATGTACACTGTTTTCTATGCGATGAGAACAAATATGTTTTTCTCAAAATTTACTTTGAATAGTAGCTGTGTTGGATAGAAATATGATCACATGTATATTTCAATCTAGTTTCTGACCTTTCGCAAGAGAATGGACTTGTAATTTTTTGTGGACATCCAAATTCTTTTAGCTCTGTTTTCGTGTGTTTTGCATATTCATCCAATTATTCTGATTATAGAGATTGAGTGGTTACATGCCACTTGGAGATGCATTCCTAGACTAGAATTAATTTTATGTTTTGTCCCACTGGAATGAATTTGACATTGACTCTATATTGCCTACTGAACCGATCTTTAGTTCTGATGGTCTTAATAATTTACTCTCTAGTTTCGAATTCTAAAGCTGTGTTTGGATCTTGGATTTGGGAATGGATTTGTGCAGGGAAAAGTGAATGAAATAGAAGCTAATTTATTTTCACAAATTCCCTCTTATCTCTTCCATCCACAAATCCTTTCACAATCCAAGACCCAAAAACAACATTGAAGTAATTTTCTTCGCCTCTAATGGTCTCATTGGTGCATAAGCTGTGTCTTTTGATGCTGTCAATTTGTTTTGGTCATAAATTTTTCTACTGCTTTATTTTCAAGCACTGTTAAATATTGGCTTTTAATACGTTTTTTCTTTCTCAAACAAATTTCCATTAGGTGGCACCATATAACACATTTTACTCACAATTGGAGGCGCACATGGACCAAGTTGGTATTGAGGCAACTATAAAATAATTTAAATAAATTGATTAGTGAAAATGTGAGATGAGCTTATTTCATATTTGAATTAGAGAGTTAAAAAATTATTAAAATAATTTATTTTTAAACGAGTAGTAAAAAATAATTTAAATAAATTGATTAGTGAAAATGTGAGATGAGCTTATTTCATATTTGAATTAGAGAGTTAAAAAATTATTAAAATAATTTATTTTTAAACGAGTAGTAAAAAATAATTTAAATAAATTGATTAGTGAAAATGTGAGATGAGCTTATTTCATATTTGAATTAGAGAGTTAAAAAATTATTAAAATAATTTATTTTTAAACGAGTAGTAAAAAATAATTTAAATAAATTGATTAGTGAAAATGTGAGATGAGCTTATTTCATATTTGAATTAGAGAGTTAAAAAATTATTAAAATAATTTATTTTTAAACGAGTAGTAAAAAATAATTTAAATAAATTGATTAGTGAAAATGTGAGATGAGCTTATTTCATATTTGAATTAGAGAGTTAAAAAATTATTAAAATAATTTATTTTTAAACGAGTAGTAAAAAATAATTTAAATAAATTGATTAGTGAAAATGTGAGATGAGCTTATTTCATATTTGAATTAGAGAGTTAAAAAATTATTAAAATAATTTATTTTTAAACGAGTAGTAAAAAATAATTTAAATAAATTGATTAGTGAAAATGTGAGATGAGCTTATTTCATATTTGAATTAGAGAGTTAAAAAATTATTAAAATAATTTATTTTTAAACGAGTAGTAAAAAATAATTTAAATAAATTGATTAGTGAAAATGTGAGATGAGCTTATTTCATATTTGAATTAGAGAGTTAAAAAATTATTAAAATAATTTATTTTTAAACGAGTAGTAAAAAATAATTTAAATAAATTGATTAGTGAAAATGTGAGATGAGCTTATTTCATATTTGAATTAGAGAGTTAAAAAATTATTAAAATAATTTATTTTTAAACGAGTAGTAAAAAATAATTTAAATAAATTGATTAGTGAAAATGTGAGATGAGCTTATTTCATATTTGAATTAGAGAGTTAAAAAATTATTAAAATAATTTATTTTTAAACGAGTAGTAAAAAATAATTTAAATAAATTGATTAGTGAAAATGTGAGATGAGCTTATTTCATATTTGAATTAGAGAGTTAAAAAATTATTAAAATAATTTATTTTTAAACGAGTAGTAAAAAATAATTTAAATAAATTGATTAGTGAAAATGTGAGATGAGCTTATTTCATATTTGAATTAGAGAGTTAAAAAATTATTAAAATAATTTATTTTTAAACGAGTAGTAAAAAATAATTTAAATAAATTGATTAGTGAAAATGTGAGATGAGCTTATTTCATATTTGAATTAGAGAGTTAAAAAATTATTAAAATAATTTATTTTTAAACGAGTAGTAAAAAATAATTTAAATAAATTGATTAGTGAAAATGTGAGATGAGCTTATTTCATATTTGAATTAGAGAGTTAAAAAATTATTAAAATAATTTATTTTTAAACGAGTAGTAAAAAATAATTTAAATAAATTGATTAGTGAAAATGTGAGATGAGCTTATTTCATATTTGAATTAGAGAGTTAAAAAATTATTAAAATAATTTATTTTTAAACGAGTAGTAAAAAATAATTTAAATAAATTGATTAGTGAAAATGTGAGATGAGCTTATTTCATATTTGAATTAGAGAGTTAAAAAATTATTAAAATAATTTATTTTTAAACGAGTAGTAAAAAATAATTTAAATAAATTGATTAGTGAAAATGTGAGATGAGCTTATTTCATATTTGAATTAGAGAGTTAAAAAATTATTAAAATAATTTATTTTTAAACGAGTAGTAAAAAATAATTTAAATAAATTGATTAGTGAAAATGTGAGATGAGCTTATTTCATATTTGAATTAGAGAGTTAAAAAATTATTAAAATAATTTATTTTTAAACGAGTAGTAAAAAATAATTTAAATAAATTGATTAGTGAAAATGTGAGATGAGCTTATTTCATATTTTAATTAGAGAGTTAAAAAATTATTAAAATAATTTATTTTTAAACGAGTAGTAAAAAATAATTTAAATAAATTGATTAGTGAAAATGTGAGATGAGCTTATTTCATATTTTAATTAGAGAGTTAAAAAATTATTAAAATAATTTATTTTTAAACGAGTAGTAAAAAATAATTTAAATAATCTGATCAGTGAAAATGTGAGATGAGGTCTTGAGAGGACTATATTAGTCAGCAACATGATTGGGAGGCATATTTGACTCATTGTTAAAGGTCACATCAATATTATTAATTTATTTATTTTACTATATAAAAATAATATTGTATGTGTAGACTTTAAAAGTGTGTTTGGGTATATCAGAATTAGAGAAAAACTTTCATTTAAATGACCCATTTACCCTTCTTGATAAAAAAGCTTAGGATAGTTTTACCATTTCTTTACTGCTGGCATATTATTAAGTTTTTTCTAGTGTTGTATAATCCATTTTGTGCATGTGGAAGTGATGGATCAAAATAATAATAATAATAAATTTAACTTTTAATTCTGTTACGAATACAAAAAGAAAGTAAAATATATATAAATAGATTTATAAAATTTGTTGGTAAGATTCACTAAAGATTTTTGTCCATAAACGTAAATTTTGTTTGATTTGTGATCAATTTTGGATAAATTTCAAATACACGCTTGATATTTATTTAAAATATAAATTGTTTCTTATGCTTTGAAAAATTACAAATATTTTTCTATTATAATTTTTTATTTAACAGAATTAATTGAAGAAGTGAAATTTTTAACTGTTCACCTATATAATAATAAAATTATCTGAATTATTAATTGAAATAAAATTTTAACATTATTAAAAACTGTTAATTAACTTAATAATTTATTAATAAAATGACTTATTTGTTATGAAATTAAAAATCTTACCGGACATAATATAATTTTTAAAATCACAAAAAATAATTTATAATTTAAATAAATCTAAAGATGTGTTTTTGTAATTTACCTATCAATTTTTGTGTTCTTAATTTATTAAAACTTTTGGTCCAGCTTTTAATCTATGTCAAAAAGCTGAGGATATATATTTTTGCTATAAAAAGAAAAAAAGCAAAAAAAAAAAAGACTTTTAAGAGGTGAAAAAAGTCTTTATATATTTGCTTCAAACACTGGTTGGAAGTCTCTGTAAATAAAGTTGGAGAGAGAGAGAGAGAGAGAGAGAGAGGCATGGGTATATTAGCAAGAATCTGTTGCTGCTTTTATGGATCTTCAGGTGTACATGGCGGCGACGGTGAAGGTGGTAGAAGAAGAAGATTAGGGAAAATTGTTGAAACATCAGAAACAGAAGCTGAAGCAGAAGCTGCTCCGATTGTTGTTCCCCACTTCCCTGTCAATTCTAATCTCCCTCGTTTATAACTCTTCCAACAATCCAAACATATATATATATATATATAGAGAGAGAGAGAGAGAGAGAGAGAGTATGTTCAGTATATATGTGTTCTTTTTCAACCTTTGCAGCTTGAGTAGTGATCATGAAAATGTTCTGTAAATTATTGTTGATACCCACTGTTAATATTATTAATATTATTGTTGTTGTTGTTGTTGTACTACTCATCTTTTTAATTAACTTTGTAGATACTATTAATTATAGTAATTGAATGTTCATGTATAGTATTTTTTTCATGTTAATTTATATTATATGAAACTACTTCACAAAGTGGTCACACGCATTTTTTCTGTATTGTGTTGCGAGTAATTAGATTTTTTTAATTTTTTTTTTTTATAATAAGAAATATTCTTTTGGTATTTAAACTATATACGCAAAGAGTGTTGTACGTATGCCAAAAAAATATATTATTGACCAATAATTTAAAATGAAATTTTTTTATAAGAAATATTCTTTTGAGATTTCAAAAGCTGATGAAACTTTTAATCGTTTCTTAACCATACAAATTTTGAAATTGTCTAAAGAGATTAATTTCCCAATTCTAGAATAGACAAAATGCAAAACATATTGAAAATGCATAATTATTAGTTTCAGTCAGCAAAAAACTGTGTTGTTTTTTAAAATAAAATTTATGAACAGATTGTGAAAGGGAGGCTCCAATTCCAAGGAAAGCCGAAAAGACTATTTTTCAAAAGTCAATAAAATGAATATTAGGGATGATTTGACATCTTCTATATAATTCATCTTTTTATCTTTTTATTTTTTTTTATCACATCACTTTTATATTTTTTTGTATATCTTTTTATAAAAAAATAAAAAATATACTTATTTAAATCATATCAAACAATCCCTTAATGTGGTAGTCTGAATCAACTTGGAGAGCACGAGAGGGTAACTATTCAAAGGCAAAGAAAATAGGTGTCTCCAAGAGAGCAATATTGGAGGATGGAAAATTTGACAAAACCCACTCTATTTGGATATTTGGGTAGGAATTTAAAATGAAAAAGAAAAAAAGTGTATAAAATGTAAATGAAATTTAGTTATAATTCATTTAAATTTTACCTATATTTTTTTTCTCTATTTTAAATTTTTATAAAAATTCATAATCCAAATACTGTCTAGAGACCAAATATTTAAGTTTAACCTTCCAACTTAAACATGAGTCAGTTTCATTCTGTTTATGCTTGGGTGCAAGGAGTACGTGATTAGTTTGTAATACAAACCAAGGCTAAGATGATTCAAGTGAATGGAGAGGCCAGTAGCTCTTCAGATAGATCTAAAATGGTCAAACTTCTTTAGGTTGCTAAGAATTCAACTTAAATGTTGTCATCCTGAGCCAAATTTCCAGCTCAATTATTATGTGAATGGGGCACAAAATGGCCCATGTAATATATATAACGGACACCAATACATATATATAGGTGTGCAATTTGAGTGATTTCAAGTAAATTGAGAGGTCGTCTAAGCCTAACTTAAGTTGTGTTGAGAGCTATCCAGGCCTACCTAAACTCAAATTAGAACCCGAGATTATTTGACCAAACCCGGCCCGAGTTAGGCCGTTATTGCATATAAGTTTGAATTTTTATTTTTATTTTTTTGTGTGCAACTAAGTTAATTAATTTGTTAAAATTAGATTATATTTACATCTTTTTAATATAAAATCATAAATAATATCAAAACAAATAATTTATATAATGTGAGAGAGATAATAATTCAAATTTCGGGTTGTTTTGTGTCTTTATCCAAGCCTATTCAAATTTAATTTGAGTTTCTGAATTTTTGTCCAAGCTCAGATCAAATTGAATTTGTCTAAGTCCTAAAAAAGGGCAGACTGGATTCTAGTTACTCGGGTTGAGTCAGCCCAAATTCCACCCGAATTTGGGGTGCTTATTGTGTCCCCAACACAACAGACACTACAGTGCTGTCCTATAGGCTCATTTCAGAGTCTATTTCGATAATTCAAACCGTTCATATTTCAAAGTATATCGAGTAGAATATACTTGTAAAAAATCAAGTTAATCGAATATCTTTAACCCTTTTATCCACTCATTCTAAAATATAAACAATTCAAATTATTAAAACAAACCTTGAAATGAACCCACAAAGCAGCATAACAGTGCTGCAAGCACCCCAGATTCATTGCACCCTTACACATATGCAAGTATGCAAGTGAATAGACACAGGTCATTCTTTATAGGTTAAATTACCTTCGTCACAAATGTTTGGTTTGACTTTCAAAATGAGTTTTCTCATAAAATTTCAAAAATATTAAAAATTAATTTGGTAAAAAATTGGGGAAAAGAAGCAAAGAGAAACATAATTTTCATATGGTTTTTATTTAGATTAAAAATTATTTTTTTAAATTTAAAATTATTTTTTTGTTTTATTTTTGTTAAATAAAATTCTATTTTTAAAATTAAAAAAAAAATCATAAAGCAATTTTAAAAATGAACCCAAACAAAGAAATTTCATAAAATTAACATGATTACACCGTTTTCTTCTTTACAAAGGCTAAAACAAAATGGGGATACACAAATGTAGTGCAGACACAAAAATAATAAAGATAAATATGAAAATATTATTTTTTAATTCATATGACTAAAAAATATGTGATGAAACTGGGCAAAAAATTATATAAATTAAAAATTGGAGTATAATATAATTTCATTAAACTTGTAGTGTTGATGATATTTCTTCCTAAGTTAAAAAAGGTTAATGTAATTCACATTTTTTTTTAATTTGAGAATTTAATTTAGGTTAGTTACAACTCATACTCTGCACTTGTTCTAATCTTAAAAAACATATAGTATATATAAGTAATGTTGGTTACAAAATCTATCCAATAGTAATGTATATGTCAGAAAAAAGAAAGTTTAATAATAATGTTTGATACAAAATCTATCCAATTTCCATAATCAAAATTCTCTATCCTAACATGGTCAACCAACCAAGAATTTCCATAATCTGAACAATCTATCATCAACAATTTATGCACATTAAATTAAAAAATAAAAATGCTTTTACCATTTTTTTAAGGCACGCTCTAGTCTATTTTACAATTTGCATTTATTGGACCTATTTTAGATTTATATTGACAATTTAAATCGTTCATTATGCAAGGCTTATCATGAAGATTAACCATGCAAAAAATCAAATTAATCAAATATCGATATCCATATAATCAAATGACAAAATTTTACAAAAAAATAATAATAATAAAATAAAAAATGAACTGCAATTATGATTTTGAAAATAAATGGTCTATTTTTTTTTAAAATTTTTTTTGCATGATTTTATGATCTGGTTACATATATATTGATGTCCGATTAATTTAATTTTTTACTTGTATATTTTCTCTACGACACTTATATGACGAACCGTTCAAATAATCAAGAGGGTCCAAAATGGGCCCACAATCTAGTCCATTTATGGACTGGGGACAAGCCATACTTATATTTTTTATCTATATTTTTTATTTTTTTTTGGGTGGATAATTATTTTTTATTTTTAAACTACACAAAAACATGTTTTACCATTGAAAAATATATAAATTATCTGATTAGGCAAACAAAGAGTATGGACGTAGCTTTATCCATTGCAGTGGATATGTACTTTATTTTTTTAGGAAAATTCTATATAGATTTCTTAGCAAATTTTATTATATCTAGATAAAAAAAAAAAAAAAATGAATCTACTTACTGATGAGAAAATTCTATTCATAAGAAAATCTAATAAAAATCTAATGGAAGATAAAAAAATTCTATTCATAAGAAAATCTAATAAAAAATCCGATTATGTATAACATCAAATGGAAAGATGGAAAGTCTAGTCATCGATCCAATCCAAAATTATTTTTTTTGGCAATTCTTATTGTAAAATTGTTCTATATGAGAACCATGCACACCATACAAAGTCACTACGTTCTTTACAAAGTACTCATAAACTCTATCCATATAGTTTAAGTTGATCTCAATTTTAATTCCTTGCTATGGAGTCAAAATTTGCTTCTTCCTCATCCATAGTCTTCATCGTCGTCGTGTTCTTCTTTTTGTGCTTAACTCTAACCACCATTTCAATTCAGACCAACATTATCTTCAATGCAACAGTTGCATAAGATGGCTCGGGAAATTACAGGCGTATCAATGATGCGATTGCTGTTGCTCCTATGCATATCGGTGTAACCAACAGGTATTATTTAATAACTGATAGCTGACTTTTACTATTTAATAAAAAAAAGAAGAAGATATGATTGGAAAAAGTAAAAATAATTATTTACTACGTTTTACGAATACGATAGGTATTATATTCGCGTCAAGCCGGGGGTTTACAGTGAATTTGAAGCACATTGATATTTTTGAGTAAAATTCTTAGTATATAGTATGTTTCTTAATAACCAGATATTCAAATCAATTTACGAGTACCTTGACTAATCCCGAATCCGAATTACTGGTAGATTTTTGTTTTCATTTATTGGCCAGTCTTTAACCATTGAGAACTCAACTCCAATAAACAGTCATCAAGCAGTTGCACTCTACAACAATGCAGATCACTCAACATTTTACAAGTGCATTTTCATGGGTTACCAAGACACCCTATTGGCAAACAAAAATTCACAAATTTACTAAACTGTGAAATTTTAGCCACTTGCGATTTCATTTTTGGTTTCGCCTCAGCCGTGTTCCAAGATTGTGGCATCTACATTCGTTGACTCTCACCTGCCAATGTGATCACCGCTAACAGTGGGAAACCCAATCCAACATCCACTAATTTTGGATTTTCATTCCAAAATTGCACAATCAACGTTGTAGCGGAACTTAGGTCACGTAAAAAGGAAGTGAAGGCTTTACTAGGGCGGCCATGGAAAAATTATGCCACGGTATGAAATCGTGTTACTGGAGCGATGGACATTGTGCTGTAATAACAAGATTATGATGTTCGCGGAGTACAATAACTGAGGCCCCGTGGTAGATTCTAGTAGGAGGGCGAAATTGCTAGGGTATAAGGTCTTCAAAAGTACAGCTGAAGCTATCCTTTTTACAGTGTCTAAGCTCATTGATGGGGATTCATGGATCCCTCAAATTGGCATACCCTATAGAGGTGGTTTAAATAGTGTGTGAAACTATTTTTCTTTTTCTTTTTTCTTTTTTCTATCATTAATTTACAATGAGGAACACAAAATACCACGCAATTGATGTGGTCATAGAATTTAATAGTTAAATGTTATTTTGGTAGGTAGTTTGTTTTGAAATAATACTTTTAATTACAGTTGCATTATTCTATCACTCTGTATATAAATTTTGTGAATCATGAAAGCTTTCCTTGTTAGACACAATGGTCAAATTAGTAGTCTCGAAATATTATGTGATATTGTCTATATAGTACTTAAGACTTTATGAAAAATTCTGTTATTAGGATAATATTTGACTCACTTTGTTAAGTGGTTGAGAGACAAAAAGATTCAATAGAAGACAAATGAGAGTAGAAAAGAGATGAAAGGGAATGAATTATAACAAAGTGAATTACGACGACTTCCCAAAGAATTGAAAAAAATAAAATAAGTTTTACAGTTTTTATATAATTTTATTGAATTGTTTTTTATAGTAAGGCTAATGAAATTAAAACTATCGTAAGCGATGTGAAAATATCAAGACAAATAAGATAAAATATGCATTTTAACATAAAAGTGATGATAAAATTATTTTTTATTTACATGACTAATCAATTATTGATAAATAATAATAAAAAAATGATTAAGTGTTACGTGAATTAAATTTTAAGAGAAACTAATATAATTATGTTAAAATTATAAAACTTACTATATTTTTTTTTTAAACCCGAGGATCATTAGTGTAATTTAGGGGTGTTTGGCATCCAAGTAAAAAATAATTTCAAAGTTATGTCAAATTTATTTACTTTTCAAGTTCACGTGGCGTAGATGAATATAAAAAGATACAAATATATATATATATATATTGAAAAAATTTCAAACTTTTTTAAGCAAAGATAAAAAAAATAAAAATTTAAAAAAAGTCACTACAATATATAAGAATTTTAGAAATTGTTATCTCAGGTAGACAACTAAAGAGGGGAGTGAATTGGGTTATTAAAATTTTTTACAATATTAAAATTTATAAACACAATATTTAGAATTTTAACAAATAAAAAATAGAATAATAATTATCAATATAAAAGTAAGAGAGATAGGGAGAGAAAATCAAACACTGAGATTTATAGTGGTTCGGCACGTCAGGCTTACGTCCACTCCCCAAGGAACCTCCTTGAGAATTTCTTTACTATCAATTGAATAAATTCACCACCAATCTTATGGATTTGGCACAGGACTTACTCTTATCTATTGAGCCTCACTCAACAATAAATGTCTTACTCTTACAGAAATCTCTCACAAAAATAAGGAATAAGAATAAGTAGTACTTAAACCCTCTTTACAATAATTCTCTCACAAAGAGTAGATATGAAAGTGTAAGAACAAAGATTACACTTAGATCTGAAAGTAAAATAGCAGAATACAATATACTCAAAATTTTAGAGCACACAAAATTTTCTCTTCAAGTTCTTGATTTTTCTCCACACACAACACTTCTTTTTATATCCAAAAATATATCCGTTGGAAATAGGATGCTCCTTGCTGGCGTCATGGATTACATGGGCACGCTCCTTGATTTCAAATAGACAACAAATGATAATGTTTGAAAAAATGATAAAAGTAAAACTAACTTTTCCTTTTTTCAAACATGGAGTCATTGTTTTTCTCTTGTAGGCAATTTTACCAAAATAATATAATACAACTTTGAATTCAAACAAGCAAATGATTTGCTCCATCTTTTTCTTCTTGTTTTGTTATAATAATATTATACAATATTTACAACTTTGAATTCAAACAAGCAAATGATTTGCTCCATCTTTTTCTTCTTGTTTTGTTATAATAATATAATACAATATTTACAACTTTGAATTTAAACAAGTAAATGATTTGCTCCATTTTTTTTTCTTGTTTTGTTATAATAATATATATATTGTGTGTGTCAATTTCCGACCACACTGCCAAACTAGTACTCAGCTGGAGAACACTGGCAGAATAGATTGCCCGAATGACCTGTCACAGAAAGAAGAGATTCCGGTCCACCTGGGGGCACTCCGACGATCAAGTCAGTTATCTCAATATCTCTCAAAGATAACCAATAGTGCTTAACTCACTAGACAGAATATCAAAAGCATACCTTAGACCCATAGGGGTGCCTCCCTTTTATAGCCAACACAATCCTAGTCCCAATAGAAGCCTAGCTCTAATGGACTTAGGATTACTGCTAATCTTGGACTCCCAGTAGAATTAGGATAAACTCTCTAAGAGTCTTATCTATACCCAAACAGAAGTCTTCTCCCATTCTAGGACTCTTGTCCCTTATCCGCTTTACCTCGGATTCCGGTATTATCGCAGAATACCTCGGCAGTGCCCCAAATATCTCGGCAAACATGATCTGCCCACGTAGCACCTTAGCTAACAACCTCGACCACGTGGACTACCCAAAAAATATGTCCCCACAACTGCTCCCTAGGTTCTATTACCTCGGCAAACTGAGGTGATGGAACCTATATTATCTCTTTCATTTAGCACGTCGGCTAAGCTTGCTTCATCATTTTATTGTCAAAGTCAGAACTCGTCGGCTCAATATGACCCAGACCTATAGTCTGCTTTCATCAAGGCTTTGGAACCAACAACCAAATTCGTTCAAGTTTCTCAGCCAAAACTGTCCTTCTAGCCGAGGTATTTGTTTCATTAAATCAAGAACTTCAAGAGTTTTCTTCATGCGTATAAGCTGGCACGTACAAATTTTCAACCGTTTCTGCCATGCGTCTTTCCTCTACTGAGTCGTGTCTGATACGCGTCATTAAATCGCCTTGCATCTGCGTATTTTGATCAAAATCTCTTCACTCTCTCCGTCTTTTCACTTTTGCATCTTCATTTTTGTTTAAACTTTCTCTTTCAAATCCTCTATTGCTGCTTTTGCGAAGCTGTCTGCAACCAGTTTCACTCTCCCCTCTGGCGAGGCTTCTGCTGCACTTCCTTGCTTACGGCTACCGTCTGATCCCGACGAACTTTACTTCGGCTTCATTGCTTTACTCGTTCATGTCTTTTGATCATTTAACCTGTATCTTGAATTTCACCATGTACTGAACATGTACTGTCTTTGTACCTTGTACTTTTTTTTGTTACTCAAACAATTTATTCTTCAATGTCAGGCCGAAGTGCCTTCTTTCCTTATTTGAATGCATTTTTTAACTTCTTCTTTCAAGTGTTTTGAATGTTTGTCCTCTTCTTAATGCCTTGTATGATTCCATACTTAGAATACAATTTGCATGTCTTCAATATACACCTTAACTGTGCAATCTCCCCAGGTTAGCATACCTCGGACAAAACTTTCGACCTAGCTTATCTCGGTCTCGGTTTAACACTTGAAAACATTGTAACAAATATTTTCACAAGTGTTGCTTTTACTTCTTAAGACTTCTGTCTTCCATTATCTTCCAAGTCTTGGTAACATGGTCACCTCGGCACGTGTATAGATACTTCTTTCACTCATAACCTTGGATTTAACTTCAACTTGTAAATTTTCTCAAAATTTCAACAGTGTTAAATCAATCTTCTTTCTCGGTTTAACTTCAACTTATAAATTCTCTCAGAATTTCAACAAGTGTTAAACATGATCTCGGTTTAACTTCAATTTGTAAATTCTCTCAGAATTTTAACAAGTGTTAAACATGATCTCGGTTTAACTTCAACTTGTAAACTTTTCTCAAGTTTCAACAAGTGTTAAACATAATCTCAGTTTAACTTCAACTTGTAAACTTTTCTCAAGTTTCAACAAGTGTTAAACATCATCTCGGCTTGTGAAATTCCAACTCCTAAGCAACATTCTTCAGTCCTTTGCCCCCTAATGTGAACTTAAGTTCCACTTGGGTTCTCATTAGGCACGTGGCTTTGACCTTGATATTGCTCTATGGGCAGGGGATCTGCCCCTTGCATGACTTCCACATACTCCTTTGTGGAAAAAAGTCTTTAACTCAGGCTGTGCTTTTCTCTTCTTGGATTTAATCATCTAGGCCGAGATCTTGCCTTATGGAATCTGGGATTTGCTCACTTTAGACTGAGCTCTTCTTTTCTCGGACCTAATCATCTAGGCCGAGATCTTACTTTCTGGAATCTGGGATCTGCTCACTTTAGACTGAGCTCTTCTTTTCTTGGACCTAATCATCTAGGCCGAGATCTTGTCTTCTGGGATTCTCCATGGCCGACCTCCCGCGAAGGCCGGTGAGAATGTCTCTTGGTCTCGCCATGCTGAGGGACTGCAGGAATCGTTTTCTGGCCCCTTTTCTGGGCGTCTTTCTTGGCCGCTAGAATCGGCATATCTTGTAGCGAGAACAGTGGCTGCACGATGTTGTTCTGCATCAGGAAATTGACGACCATTTGCAAGTCCGCCAATTTGTTCGCCATTCCCTTTATCTCGTCGTCCCTCCGCAGGCATCTATCTTTCGATACCTGGAGGTCGTCCTCGTTATTGTAGACCTCCCCGAACGCCCCGGGAGGATTAAGTCCCGTTTTGTTCATTTGGGGTCACTACAGCTCGGACTCTCAAATTGTCACGGTTCTTAATCTGAACCAAAGAGTCCAAATCCGGCAAATCGTTTTGAGAAACAGATTTTTGAAAAGAAGTGCCAAACATGGACTGCTTTGCCAGATACAGAGTCGACACCTAAATATTTTATTTTGGGGAAATTTAGGAAACCTTGACTCGTTTGCCTAAGGCCACGTGTCCGTCATCACCAAAGTTGCCTCGGCTCGGGAACTTGGGTACGATTGGGGAAGGTCACTTCGTGAGCACCCCCGCTCGCCCGATCAAAGATCGGCCTCTACTAACCATGATATCTATTTTTGAAAACATTGTATGTTCTTATTCCGGTTATTAGCCTAGGTTACTATGTGATGCACACAGCATATAAGTATAGACTGGATCGCCTGAATTGGAACAAAACATTTCATGAATTATTCCAATTCAGATAACCCAACCTTCACCCACAGGCATTCAGGCAGATATATCACATAAACAAATAGTCTCATGGTAAGCATGCTATTCATGGCAGTCACTCACACGCATGTAAGGATGCTAAAGCATAAAAACTTACCGAGTGCTCCAAGCCAAAATAGACATTCATTAGAAATCCATGCATGAATCCTAAGTATACAGAAATGCTTAATGCAACACATGCAAAATTCAACTATAACAGGCTCGGCTATTCTAAACATGGCATATGGAATGCTATAACTAACATGTATTCGATTTGAAATTGAAAGTACAATGCAGTTAGTATGATGCGCCGAGCCCGGTGCATGCAATACAGATGAATGAAATGCAAACATGCTATCATACTGTATGCTAATTGAAATATGCCCTAATCTAACCACCATAAGCGGATAAATAAAAGGGAGAAAGACGTGGGGTTGGAAGACATACAACACACTCACTCACGCACACTTATTACAGTTGTGCCCTCGCGCAGAGGGTCCGAATAAATAATACAGTCCCAAATAAAAGAATATTACAGTCCGAATATTATAGTCCAAATAATATACAAATTCCTAATTAATTAATCAAATTAGATAAGAAAATAAATAAAACTGGCATGCAAGCCAGGGACTGCCTTGCTTCTGATGGATGATGCATGTCCGGGTTGTCTTGCGCGGAAATCCACCGGGATGCCCCAATTAGCCTCTGTTTAGCAGTTATTCTTGAAACGCGTGCCAAGTCCCGAAAAGTTGCTGATTCTTCATTTTGCTGCAACAGAGAGCAGGAAAGGGGCATAGCAATGTATTTTCACAAATATATGCATGCCTCGATCCTCGTGGTGAGAGCTTTCTGCCCTTTGTTGTGCCCTTTTCTGGCGAATACGATGCCCTTTCCG